>JANZLF010000004.1:10069613-10081570 GCA_026546835.1 Erythroxylum foetidum | reverse complement strand
ATTGTATATATAATTTCTATATATATTTCTATTCTATAGATTTTAATATTATATTTGAATATTCTATTTTATATTTTAAAATTCTATATATTTTATAATATTTTAATTTATGAAAAGGGTTATCATATTCTTGTAATTGAATTCAATACAAAATTGAAAAATATTCCTCTTGTGGTTATTGAAGAATAATTTTTTTGGAATCCTTTTTTCCATTTTAAATACCCATGTAGTTGTACGGTAACAAGTAGTGGTAGTAGAGAGTATTCGACGAAAGAAAAAGAAAAGCAAAAGCAAAAACAAGAATTGCAATAATCAATCTTCATCATGTACACATTCTTGTTTTAGATCCAAAGGTATTTCTTCACAATTAACTACAAAACTACAAAGATAAATTATTTTTAATATGGAAAGAAAAAAGGAAATGTAAACCCCAGAATAGGATATTCGGAATTTTTAGTTTTAGAATATTAAAATCTAGTTAGATCAAAACAAAAATAAAACAAAGATTGAATTTTTTGAGTGATCTAATTGTGTAATCCCCCTTTTTTCTTATTCAAGATATTATGTGAATGAATTGACTAATAAGTTCAAATTAAAATAACAAAAAAAATAAAGGGAAAATAAAAGGTAGTATAAAGAATAGTATTTTCCTTTGAAAATTTAAAAACTGGTTAACATAAGATATTCAAATAAAGATTCTATTTCCTTTTTGTCTAAAACCCTAGCACAGATCAAAGGTAAAATTTCTTCATCATCTTAAAGATCAAATGAAAAAGAAAGGATAAAAAAGATTTTTTTAAACAATTTGGAGAATGGAAACTGAACTGCCTTTTAGCTTTCCCCGAAACCAAATTTCTTTTTTTGACCCCATCTTTAAACAACTTGTAAAAGCAATTAATAAATTGAAAAAGAATTTTTCTATTTTTTTTCAAAGTCCTAGAAGTTGAAAAAAATTTCTTTTTCAATTTATCAAAAGAAAGAAAAAACTGGGTCATCAAAAAAATGATCTTTATAAAAGAAATATTAATCAAACTTTATCTCGCGGATGTCATTAAGTTACTTGGCTTAGATCCCTATGATTAGATTAGGTACTATCTAATCTAAGCAAGCTTGGCAAAACCCTCGTATAGCTTCTTCAATTTCTTGATAAAGAGAAATATGACCAATGGTGGTTCAAATGTATATACAACAAATTTCTTTTTTTTTTATACTAGGTTGTTTGGACATATTAAGAGGAGACATCCAGATGCTCCAGTGAGAAGATGCGAGATGATCGTACTTAGAGATTGTAAGAGAAAATTAGGAAGGCCTAAGAAGAATTGGAGGGAGGTGATCTAGAATGATTTGCTAATGTTAGAACTTACCGAGGACATGACCCATAATAAAAAACTTTGGCGTGTTAAGATTTAGAAAAAGGATCCCTCATAAAGAGATCCTGGTAGCTCTTGTATATCTTTTACCTATTGCCTATTGTAGTTAGCCTAAGTGGTAATTACTTATTACTTGTATTAGTATTATTATTATTCTTATTATTATTATTAGAATATTTAGTATTCTCTTTAATGGTACTAGTATAATTATGTCTATGATTACTATTGTTACTATGATTTTTCACTTTGAATAATATTTTATTTTATGTTATCTCTTTTATTTCTTTTAGTATTATATATTATTTATAGTTGTTTTATCTATTTATCTATTTTTCCCTATCATTTTTTATTTTATTTATTTAGTTTTCTTTCCTAATTTTATGGTTATTTATTTATTTATTATTTATCTTTTTTATTATTTGTATTTGTATTTTTATTTTCTATTCATACATATGAGTCATTTGGAAATAGCCTTTCTACTAGTTAGGAGTAAGGCTGCGTACTACAGGACCTCTCCAGACCCTGCGTTCTAGCAAGATTTATACCAGGTGTTGTTGTTGTTGTTGAGATTTATACTGAGTGTTGTTGTTGTTGTTGTCTTATTATTAGGTAGTTTTCATAAATCTCATGATATGTACCCAAAGATTCGTAATGAACTTCGATAGGAATTTCTCTTAAAATAATAATGCATTAGTCTAGTTGTCACCGAAGTCATAAAAGACTATCTAAATATTATCTATACAGTAACAATATTTAATTTTTTGAAATATGTTTTTTTTGTTGCAACACTTTCTTAAAAAGTTTTGATTGAACCAAGCAAAAAGCGGGAAGAAAGAAAATCAGTATAGTAATTCCCCATCCTCAAATCAGTTCTTCCTGTAGGTTATTGTCCTAATAAAAAATATACAATAAAGAAATTGTAGGAGTGCAAATCTTCATATAATTCAAAACGAGAAAGTAGCAAGTCCAAGGCAATAAAAAATGTATTTATAATAGAATTAAACAAAAAGATTCACAAATAAAAGTGTTAGTGCTACAATCAGTCCATAAATTGTTAAATCTTCCATAAAAGCCAGACTAAACATTAAAGTACCTCGTATTTTTTCCTCCTCCTCAAATTGCCATATAACTTGGCAAGGATATTTTAAAGCATGGGTACAGGATCCCCTACATGTGAGACTTATTTCTCATGCAATTTGGGATTGTCATTTTGATCAATCGATTGTGGAAGCGTTTACTCGAGGGGTTGCTATTGGCTTAGTGAATATCGCTTATTCGGGTATTTATCAGTGGTGGTGTACAATTCGTTTACGTATTAATGAAGATTTTTTATTGGCGCTCTTTTTCTATTATTTCTTTCTGCCCTATCTCTATTGAGGTATTTTTTTATAGGAGTCTTATGAATAGCACATAGCAGAGCAATATCCAATACACTGGCAACTCCCATCATATGAAATAGGTTTAATGTCCAATTATGATACCCTTAGAAAAAGAGGATGAATCGAAATATAGATGCTACGTTAAAAGTAGGCACAAGTGAATTTTAAAACTTTAATAATGAGTTTCTTCCGCTTATAAATTTACAAAAAAAACTCATTACAATCAAATCTAGTAATAAGAATGTTTGGCAAATAAAAGGGGGGATTCAGGGGTTATGCAAAACTCCATATTTTCCATACAATCCAAAGGTAAGAAAAGAAATGAAATTTGTTTTTATTTATTCTTTACTATTATTTCTATTTATATCATCCCACTTAATTTTGCAGAAGAATGAATTTATCTTATTGATATAGATTTCCTGATTAGTAATCAAGAATACCGGTAAAAAAAAGATTTGCATGATTCTTTCTATAGTTTACTCTTATATCATCCCTACAACCCATTAGTTTGATTTTTGCTTCGATTCCAAGAAACAATAACTAAGTACTTGTTTGTCAGAAATAACTAATTTAATTATCTATTAATTTGAATTTCATCTTTAATTAATTATTTAATTAACATAAGTAAGTATTTAATTAACTTAAAGCTCTACTTTCTTTATGATTCAATGGAAAGAAATCATGGAGATTAAATAACTCATTTATAATGTCTTTTGAAAGATTACATGGTATAATTGGATCAAATAAGCCCTTATGGAATAAAAATTTGGTTGCTTGTGAACCTTCGGGTACTATCTTATTCAATTTCTATTCAATTACTCTTTTACTTGCAAAGGCAATGTAGGCATTGGGTTTAGCAATAATGATATCCCCTAACATACAAAAACTAGCTACTATCCCGCCCATTATAGGAGATGTAAGGATTAATACATAAAATAACTTTTTATTTAATTTACAATGATATAAAGTGGAAGATATTTTAGCCATTTGCATCAAGCTCTCCTTAACCTTCTTCGCTTGCTAGGAAATAGTTAGTTAAACAATCTTCAATGGTTATACAAATATCCAAAGTACGAACGAGATGGAATCTTGTTGTCTTAACCACTTTTCTTAGTCTTGATCGCAATAAGGAAAATGGAGAATTTATAACAAATTTTTCGTGTGTTATTGATCCCTAGGGGTAGTGCTTCTTCCTTTATGTTGCCCATTGGTAGGATTGGAGTAAGATTAACATGTAGTATATAACTCATACCCTAAACATAGGTGTAACTCCTTTCACTCAATGCTAGAATCCACAATTGAAGCATCTGAGGCTACATTAATCAGGGATACATGACAAAAAGAATTGTTTTTATTATCGAACTTCTCCTTCATCGAGTGCAAAATTATTTTTTTTATGGTGTAACACCTTTCACTCAATGCTAGAATCCACAATTGAAGCATCTGAGGCTGCATTAATCAGGGATACATGACAAAAAGAATTGTTTTTATTATCAAACTTCTCCTACATCGAGTGTAAATTTATTTTTTTATGGTGTAACACCTTTCACTCAATGCTAGAATCCACAATTGAAGCATCTGAGACTGCATTAATCAGGGATACATGACAAAAAGAATTGTTTTTATTATCGAACTTCACCTTCATGGAATGCAAAATAATTTTTTTTATCACTCAGGATTCGTGCGAGATGAAGTCTCATGCACGATTTTGAATGGGAGAAAGAAGTGAAGAATCCTCTTTTTGATTATGACTCTCTCACTCCAGTTATTACTTTCCTTTATGTTACTTTGAAAGTAGCGGCTTTAGCTTCAACCACTAGAATTTTTGATATTCCTTTTTAATTTCTCATTAAATGAATGACATGTTCTTTTGAAAGTCTTAGCTATTCTAAGCATGATAGCGGGGAATCTCATTGCTATTACATAAACAAGCATGAAACGTATGCTTGCATATTCATCCATAGGTTAAATCAGACATGTAATTATTGGAATAATTGTTGGAGACTCAAATGGTGGATATCAATGTTATGAATACCGTATCGATACTGGTACCAAATTTGGTTCTGCTATGGTACTGTACCGATATCAATCAATACCGGATACCGTTTCAAGTAATTTTTAAAATTTATAAAATAATTCCTTAATTTTTTAAAATTGTAAAATAGCCTTTAATATATTGTACTATAAAATTTATAATTTTACATCAACTATGTCTCTAAAAATTATAATAATAACAATTTAAAATAATAACAATTTATTTAAATATTAAAAATAAAATTATGGTATAGATATTAAAAATAAAATTATTTAAAATCAGTTTAAAATTTTCTTAATTCATCCAACTTGAAATTCGAAATTTGTATATTAAAACTATTTCATTTTGTTTATGAAACAAAACACCATCATTTTTGTATAATTGTTGTTAAATACTCTTTGTTTCTCTCTCTTTATAGTTGCTACTACTCTCTCCTCTTGTGCTTTAACTTCTAATTGCGTCGCTCTTTCCACTAGCATTTTTTGTTGACCTTAAAAAAAATTATGTTTATATATAAAAGAGAGAAGGCTCACAACAATTAAGTACATATTTATAAGAGACAACTTTATGGGAGAAAACTATTTGCAGAATTTTCTCTTATCCCATCAGTAAAAAGGAACTTCTCTTTTTTTATGCCCTCTATTAATACTTTTCAGTTCCCTCTATTTTTTGCTCCTGTTCCTCCCAATGACGATGCAGGGATTTGATACTTCTAAATCTCTTACAGTCTTTGCCAACTCTTACTTTACGCGCGTGCCTTTTCCACATTCATCGTCTAGATTTATATCCTGCCATCTTATTAACGTCATCATATTTTAAAGTCTTGTAATGAAGTAGAATCTAAGAGAATAATAATACGCAGTCTTATTCTTATATCGTAAAAAGACTATTTTTAATAAACCTACATATAAATATGATAAAATAACAGTAATGAAAAAGAAAAACAAAAAGAAAAATAAAAATAAACAGTAAAAATAATGATAAAAAATAATAGAAATAATAATAATAATAAAACTTCTAATAATAATAATAATAATACAATAATTAATATTTTTTATTAATTATTATATTTTTATTAATTAATGTGATATCTACGGTGGAGATCCGTGGTGTGATAGCGAGTGGTAGCCGGTGACTTGTAAGGCAGAGGTGGCCGGTGAGACTGGACTGGGCACAATTACACGCTGGCTGGAGACAGAGTGGTCAGCTAGAGAGTAGAGACAGAGAGGAGACTTTCGGGAGTAAGGGGTATTTTTAAAATTTTTACATATTGACCGGTACTAAATAACTAAATTTTGTACAATTTTTTTTACCTATACGGTACTTTCTAGTTGTATCGACTATTTTGGTATGAAATTCAAAACTTTGGTGAATAAGTAAGCAAGATAATTTATACACTCTTCTATATTTTCTTGAATTTAGGAATTTTCGCTTACCTTACATTTTTTGATCTACATGCCTGAATTAATAGCAGCTAATAGCACTCGAGATTATGCAAGACTATAATTGAAAGATCCTTTTTGATCCCTTTCTTAAGTCCTATGTCTCTTAATCTAAGGAAGTTTTCCTCTACTAGAAGTTTTTTTTTTTTGGCAAACTCTATTTATTCTGGTATGGATGAGAGGCAAACTTATGTCTGTTGGTTTCAATAGGGCTCCTTACAATCGTTACATTGTTAATTGGTTAGTTTAATTATGTTTGACTTGTATAATTATTTAGAATTTTTGAAATAAGCTTCATTAGTAAATTTAACATAGATACTAACCTTACATTAGAATTAAAAATTAAAAATTAATTATTTAAATTTTATTGAACAAATTTAAGATTTTTTTAATTAATCCAAAACAATACTAAGACAAACTTGTGTTGTCTAGGAAAACATGAAAAAACTATATCAGTAATAATAATAATAGCTCATCCTGCTCGGTCGCAGGCTTGCAACAGGGGGTCTTATTTGCGGCAACACTGGTGCTTGACTCAGAAATTTTGTCCAAAATCTTGGCAGGTATTCAGAATTTTGGGGCGCATACTTGAGGCTAAATCTAGCCTGGGATTTCGGATATTGTAAAGTAAAATTAGAACTGAATTCTCAAGTGATGTCTAATATCCTCTCTGATTTCACTAAATACACTACATCTCTTAATTTGATCGCCTTAAGTATCAGCAAGTTACTCAATCGTAACTAGATAGTTTTATCCCGCCACATTTATAATAAGAAAAATAGAAGTACCGATTGGCTTGTCAATTTTGCTTTAAATTTCAGATAGGAGTTACTAATTTTATACATACACCCTCGGAGCATTGCCCGATCCTCTCAACTTTAAAGACATTGCTGAAATTAGTCTCCCTAAATTAGTCTAATACTGCGTATGTTTTTCTCCGTATATATAAAAAAAAGCGTTGCGTGAGGACAAAGCGAACACGCGTCCCAGCAATACGTGTCCTCTAATAAACGAACAAAGCCCGGTTAATTCTATTCAGCACCCAATAGTCGTTAACTCGGCTCCAGGAAAGACCAAATTATCCTAATGAAGATAACAAGATTTGTCTCCATTCAAGTAAGGGTAATATAGTAATTAGGATAATTCCAGTCCAGGGGAAGTAAACTACTCCTTTTGTCTCCATGATTTATCACTCACAACCACTAAATCATCCAAAATGCCAATTGGATCCTCAATCCATGGCGACTCTCTCTGCATACCCATCTCCTCCGTGGCCAAACCCAAACCCTAATTCCAATCTCCCGCCAGAAGGCAACGGTTTAAGTCCCTCAATTATGCCTCAAGATCAATTCGACAACCCCCAAACCGATATGCCGTCCAATCCCAATCCAAATCCTAACTTCCACAACCCTGTCTCGCCCCCGCCGGCGTCTTCGTCCCCGCCACTGCCGGTCTCCCTCCTCCACCTCTCTTTCAACCAGGACGCCGGTTGTTTCGCAGCTGGTACTGAACACGGCTTCCGGATCTACAATTGCGACCCTTTTCGAGAGATCTTCCGCCGGGAGTTCGAGCGCGGGGGAGGTGGAATCGCCGTGGTGGAGATGCTTTTCCGATGCAATATTCTGGCTCTCGTTGGCGGTGGTACAAACCCTCAGTATCCGCTGAACAAGGTCATGATCTGGGATGACCATCAGAGCCGGTGCATCGGGGAGCTTTCGTTCCGATCGGAAGTGAGATCGGTGAAACTGCGACGGGACAGAATAATAGTGGTGTTGGAGCAGAAGATATTCGTGTACAATTTCTCGGATTTGAAGCTGATGCATCAGATTGAGACCATCACGAACCCTAAAGGGCTTTGTGCGGTGTCTCAGGGAGCGACGTCATTAGTGTTGGTATGTCCGGGGTTGCAAAAAGGTCAGGTTCGGGTCGAGCATTACGGGTCGAAGCGGACCAAGTTTATTATGGCACATGATTCGAGGATTGCGTGTTTCGCGCTTACGCAAGATGGCCAATTGCTCGCTACTGCCAGTTCTAAGGGGACTTTGGTTCGGATTTTTAATACGGCCGACGGTGCTTTGCTGCGAGAGGCATGTACTTGATTGATTTTGTTTATTTTTAGTTCTAATAAAGTTCTGTAATAATTTATGGTGGCTGATGGAATTATGGTTTGGTACCTGTTGAAAGAATACTAATTTTTGGTCTTTTCAATGCATCGAACAGGTACGGAGGGGTGCGGATAGAGCAGAAATATATAGTTTGGCATTCTCGTCAACAGCGCAATGGTTAGCTGTGTCCAGTGATAAAGGGACTGTACATGTTTTCAATCTTAAGATCAATCAAGCTGAACAGTCCCACAACAACGTCGATCTCAATCACCCTGCTGCATCACCCACTTCTTCCCTTTCTTTCTTTAAAGGTAATAAACATATCTCTTCTTTTTATCTTGTATTCTCAACGGTTACACATGAGCTTTCTAGTTGACGTAATGCGCGACTTTTTTTTGTGCTTGAAGAACAATCGGTGGGATGCTTTTTGGTTGCCTCTTGACTCTTTCCAGTATTTGCTTGTAGGGGTTTTACCAAAGTATTTTAGCTCAGAATGGTCAGTGGCTCAATTTCGCTTGCTTGAGGGTTCTCAGTATATTGTTGCTTTTGGTCATCAGAAGAACACTGTGGTCATTCTTGGCATGGATGGAAGGTAAGGAAACAAACGTGTGGGTGGCCGACATTTGCATGAGGATGACTTTGTTGTTCTCAGAATTTCGAATTTATTTTTAATTAATATGGATCATTCAGATTTCTGCTTAAGGTGTCTTTAATGGGAATCTTTCAGTGAGTAAGAAGTTTTTCAACCTAATGTAACCACTTAGCCGACAACACAACTTTATTTTAGAGATGAAATTCTTTAGTGTAGAATTGAGCTTTATATGTAGATATCTATTTAAAAGAGAGGCTTGCAGGGTTTGTTTGCTTCTTTACGAGTTTGTTCTTGCACTGCATGATGCCAGATGATTTCATTAGCTAATATGAAGCCCCTTCCGTTGTCATTCTTAGTTTTATTCGAATTTCCCTCTTGCATGCTTATTCACTGCCCTTTTGTACAAGTGAATAATGCTTCGGATATAATGATGAGAAGCTCGTACAGATTGACAAGTCACGGCCAACTCGCATTAGTTTGGGAATAACTATATCTTGTGTTGAGAAAGTGACGTGATTATGTGTCATTGATTGTTTGTCCAGCTTCTATCGATGCGAATTTGACCCAGTGAATGGAGGAGAGATGACTCAGCTGCATTGCCATAATTTCCTAAAGCCAGAACCAGCCTTCTGAAACGATTATGGTGACATGCATTTTTAATCTGTCATTTTGCACATTTCTTGTTTCTCTAACTTAATGCTGTACATATTTTATAGGATTCTAAAGGTTGTGGATAAAATAATATCTTTTAGAGAAGAGAGCAATTTGTAATTTCTATCCATGTAGTCTCTTTTTTTCCTTTACACCACTGTTCACGAACATTATGCTGATCGGCTTTTTAAGTAGCAGAATACAATATGTGGTGAATATATGCCAACTGTTGCAGGCTTTGCTAGGGAACAGATCACTTGTTTTTGTTATTATGTTCCTATCCTGTGTTTCTTGAGCATCTATTTTTCCAATAAATGGGACCTATAGAAATTGAATGGATAAATACTCCAAAAATAAGGTAGAGTAATGAGAACAAGTAATCTGAAACTCTTTTGCTATTGATATTTTGTCGTAGAGAAGGCTTAAGAGATTATAAAATTTGGTAAGAATATGTAATTATGCACGTATGTTTAGTTGTACGTAAGGTTTTTAATAAAATTAAATAAAATGAAATAAAATAAAATAGTTTATAACAGAATGAAATTTAAATAAATGTCATATTAGAAAATTATTGTTTAGGAGGGATAGAAGAGTTTATAATGTAATATAATAAAATGTTGTTTAATAAAAAGGCTTATAATGTAATACAATGAAAAGTTTATTATTTTACATTCTATATCAAAACTTTAACTATGAGATTTTTTATTTGAAACGTCAATATTTGCGCTCAGCGCATCTTATTCATATCCATAGATAAAACGTCATACAGAAAATTAGGAGGGCATATCTCTTATTCGAAACTAAACATAGAATCAGCCGCCCTAGCAATCTTATGAGCAACTTGATTGGCTGATCTCTTAACAAAAGCAGTCGAAATAGAATGATGCTCTTGTAAAAGAGCTCTACAATCCTGAAGGATCATCGAAAAATAAGAAGGAAAGATTTGCATGTCATTTAGAAATCGGGTAAGAATTTGACAGTCTGTTTCCACACAAATCGGAAAAAAGTTAAGGCTTTTGATCCAGCTTAACGCTTCACGAAAGCATAGTGCTTCCCCCAGTGTGGGATCCTTCCATCCCGGTATAAGTAGTGACCTTCCAGCACAGTTGAAACCATTATGGTCCCGAATCACCATTCCTAGTCCATAAAGACTAGAAGGCAAAATCGTTACATCGACATTACATTTAAAATGATTCAACGGTGGGGCTTTCCAATTAGGTTGAGAATGTTGTTGAGGTGATGATATGGGTCGCTTCTGTTGATGTGTAGTCCTCCATTCAGAAATCGCTGTTGAAGCTCTGTGGAGAATGAAGCTGGGTTTCTGTTTCTTCTTATACCATAGAGCTTCATTGCGGTTATTCCACAAACACCATAAGATCATACAAATGTGTTCTCGTTGTGCCTTAGGAAAGCCAGATATAATCAATGTAAACCAAGATTGCAGTGTGATCGTAGGATGAAGATTCCAATTCACCGTATACTCTCGCCAAACGGATGTAGCAAACTCACAGCATAACAATATATGCAATTCATCCTCTGCTGCCTTACCACATATTGGGCAATTTTCATCAATGTCAATATGTCGTTTCTTTAAGTTAGTTTTGCAGGGGAGTATTTTCCTTAATGAACGCCAAAGAAAAAACTTAACCTTACCGGGAACATGAATGTGCTAGATGCTTCCTCATGGAAAATCAGGTTCTTGCAAGTCGATATTAACCCCTTCCATCCCGATGCGATAACCCTCTTTGACTGTATAAACCCCTTAATTATTTAGAGTCCACAACCAATCATCTTCTCGACGTGAGAAACTGAGTGGGATTTGGAGGATTCGATCTGCGTCTCTTTGATGGAATGTAGCACCCCACTCCCGTAAGACCCGAACCCAATATCGATGGTGATATCCAAGCCCGTGCCTCACGAGGGTGGTATGCTAAAACAATTACTGTAGTTCAAAACTCAAAAAACATTTCTCTTTTTACAAAAAAATCAATCAAAAGCGCGGAAATCAGTAAATAATATGTGCCCGATTTAAAAATGAAACCTTTTCAATCTGACACAATCTCAATCATAAAAAGGCACTCAATAGTGCTCACTCATTTCATATACAGAGATGCATGACCCAACTGGGCCTATTGTCATCTCTGACCACTTTCAGAAATCACAAATCACTCACACACTAAACCATTTTGGCCCACTGAATACAAGTCACTAATCTGAGTAATTTGCAGAAATTCAATACACATAAGACAGTACTACACTAATGCAGACGCGAACTGATCCCAACAACACTCTGACCCGCTTACGGCAATCATACTCCCGTTTGTCCAACGGGGTACTCTTCGATCCCTGAAAAATAATTGCAATGTTGGGTGAGTTTGCGAAC
>JANZLF010000004.1:10053885-10066708 GCA_026546835.1 Erythroxylum foetidum | reverse complement strand
ATATATACAGCTGTATGCATTCTTTTTAATTTTACTGACTGCTCTTCCATTTCAATTGCTTGTAACTTCTCTTTCCAATTTCTTTCTTTGTTTAATTTAATATGGTTAACGTCAACAGTCGTAGCAATATTTTACTTAAAATTCTGGCCGGTGTCCTGCGTCCTGAATGACACTTTCTGCCCAAGATTTGAACATGAAGGGCAATCGCAGTGGGAAGTGTGTGTTTGACTTTTGACTGGATGGTGTCTTGGTCGCTAAGGCAGCACCCACGTGGGTGGGAAGACAAAATGTCAATGCTCGCAGTCGGTCGGTCGGATCAAACGTAAGATTGGCGTCATTATTATTATTTGGATCCTTTGCATTATTACTGTTACAACCTACTAGATTTCTAGTATTTTATAATTGCTGACTACATGATATTATAAAATTCTTAGAGGTGCTAATCGTCAGGTATTGACACAATAAGCATAGGCTAATATGAACTTGAGTGTGTGTGTCTGGTGATTAGGTACATCTTTTCATCGTCGTGGGCTGTCAGAACCATTTGGTGCGGAAACGTGAGGTGTGGTTGCAACCTGTCAGTAATGGCCTGTATAAGAAAGAAACATATGTCCCACTTCATCAGAATTTATTATTATTTTCTTCTTCACGCTTTAAGTTATTTCACAATTTCCACTTTTGTTTTAAATAATTTAGTAAGGGTTTTCAATTAATTATCTCCAGTTAGGTACAAGATTTAGAGATTTTATGTTATTTCATCGATTTAAAAATTATTTTGAAAGTTTTATAGCATTAAAAATATTATATTAAATATTTACCAATTTTAATCTATTATATTGCATTGACGAAAAACCGTGCTTAATTGGTGATGTGAAATTCAAGAGGCTAAGACCAAGTCAACTCTTTAGTACCAATAGATCCTTTTACGTTTCCCAATTCACACAAATAAGTGCCAAAGTGGGGCAAAAAAGAAAAAAGAACAGTCAGTCATACAAAGGGCAGAACCTACTGCAAGCGCAACATGTGTCGTAGCATCTTACATCAACAAAGTTGCTGCCAGTATATATGTGGCCAAAGAAGGCTCTCGCAAGGAACTAAAAGTGGTAGAAACTAGAAAATATCTCCAAGTCCATCCCTTGCACCAAAAATGGCTCTAATTAAACTGCATGGAGCTCCTATGTCGACGTGCACCTGCCGTGTGATGACCTGTCTACGTGAGAAAGGTGTTGAGTTTGAGCTTGTTCGTGTTGAACTCTTTGCCGGCGAGCACAAGCAGCCTCCTTTCTTGGCTAAAAATGTACGTATATTGGAAGTCTAAATGTCCCTTGCGGTGCTTTCATTTTATAATTAGCTCACTGCTTTTGCGTTTTATGTGCAGCCCTTTGGTCAGATTCCAGCCCTTGAAGATGATGATCTGATACTGTTTGGTGAGATTACATTTCTTAGATCCTTCTTGCTCTCGCACTGTTTTTATGGCTTAGCCTGATTATTCTGGGTCAGACTTAGATTGGTTAAAGAAACGCATCTCCTCTTGGAATAAGATGTTTCGAGTTTGATCTTTTCACATGGATTTTCAACATTAGCCATTGCATTTTTTTATCACATATATGATATATCTAAGGATTGAAAGCATGAGATGGTTTAGGTACACTTTATTTTCTAGTGGGAGTGGGTAGAGCCGTCGATGCGTGTGCTATCTTTTCTACTGCTTAGTGAACATCTTTGCTCCAATAGTTTCACCAAACTGTCAAAGCTATCCCACCAAAATAGGTCCTCTCATTAACAACCCAACTGCATCTACGTATTGTTTCTTTGACCAGAATCAAGAGCAATCACAGCATATGTGTCCAAAAAGTTCAAGGACTCTGGATACGACCTTATAAGGCACCAAAACCTCAAAGAAGCTGCAATGGTCGATGTATGGCTGGAGGTAGAAGCACATCAGTATCAGCCTGCTATATCTCCCATTGTCTACCAGTACTTCGTTGCTCCGATTCAAGGGAAAACTCCTGATCAGACAATCATAGACACCAACATGGAGAAGCTAGGAAAAGTGCTAGACATATATGAAGCAAGGCTAAGCACTACCAAGTACCTAGCCGGAGATTTCTATAGCTTGGCTGATCTCCACCACCTACCTTACGGCTACTATCTCTTGAAGACTCCTGCTGCTTCACTCATAAATGATCGTCCCCATGTCAAGGCTTGGTGGGAGGATATCTCTTCCAGGCCAGCCTTCAAAACAGTTGCTGAAGGCATGAATTTTGGTGGAAAGTGAGCTTGAAACACTGACTTTTCATTTCTATTCTATTATATGCTCTTATGTGGTATTTGTCTTTAAAGCAGACTTTAAGCTATTCTGACCATTGAGGCATGCAATTTGGTGAGATATGTTATGGGAGCTGCTATTATTTCTTTATTATTGCCACTAATCATTGTTACAAAAATTACGAATTATATATTAACAAATTTCTGCTTGGACATTTTGTTTGTACAATTATAGTGGCCAACAAACCGATTATGGTTAAAAGGTTATTTGCAACTCAATAGATTAACTTAATAAACATATTTCGTTAATAATTTGAAGGATTAATAATTCAACATCTTGGATTAATAGTTCTGAACATAATTAAATAAATCATTCCTCTTCTCTATCTATAACTAATTCAAGACCGAAACACTAACAAAAGCGTTAATTAAGAATTCGTATAGATTTTTTATCTTGCTTTTGGACATTCGTTTTTTCAATCTCTTTTTTAGACATTTCACTTATAAAATCAGTTATAACATAATAGCCTAAATTTAAAAAATTTATAATATATGAATCAAACCTTATCAATTTTGTTTATACGGAAATACATAATACTCGGCGGTACTTATCAATAAAATGATATATTATGTAAGTAATCCAAATATATCATATACAATAGTACCAAACTATCACGTAAATTGTTTGGCTTAGATATCTACTAATTCATCTCGCTCAGGGAATATAAAACACGTTTAAATTTGATCTTGAATAATACATTACTTAAAAATGGGAAAGGATCGAATATTGAGCATAACAATATAGCTATAAGATTTTTTAAATAATTTCTTGATGTTAAAATAATTTAAATTCTATAAAACAATTAATACATAAATTACAGTAAATCAAGAACTATATTTTGTATCTTGTTTTAAAGTTTGATCTTTTTCACCTCGTTTCTCTCGAACATTTTTTGAAATCAGCTCATATCAACCACTATAGTTTTTGACCAAAAAAAAAACCACTATAATCATATAAGTGTCTAACCTCTAACATTATTTATAGAACGTGTTGAGAAAACCCTGCAACTATTGCAAAGATGATTAGACAAGGAGTGATAACTCCTTTAGACTCTAAACATATCTATAATAGGCTTTGGATATACTAATAATTTAATTAAATTTTAATTAAAGTTTTTAATTTTAATTAAACTTTAATTATAATTATAATAATTTTAATTAAATGCCAAATACGACTAAATAAGATTCGATATCTCATATTGATCCTAATTTATTAAATATCTAATATCTAATCATAAAATTTCTTAAATTTTATAGTCAAGTGCAACTTAATTAAATTACCTTTTTTTTCCATCAACTCATTCTTTGTGTATAACTCATTAGGTTGTCAATAGATTATAATCCTAAATCATATTTAGAATTAAATGAATTAAACTTCTTTAATTTATCTTTAATTTTCAAATTTAACAATTTATATCTATAGATCAAGATTAACGTCTAACAACGCAACATGATCACTCAAATATTTAGAAACGTCAAAGTGGTTTTGACTAACCTTTTGTGTATAATTTTTTCATATAGTTCAATCTTTTCATCAAACAATATTTCGATTAGACATAGAGCATAAAATTAATGTCCACTCTATTTAAATCTAATCATAATAATTCTTCACCATTAGCAATTGAAGACATTTGAAAACTATTTTCAAAGTTTCATTTTACATTGGACAAGGTTTTTTCGAATTACTACTAATCGAGAACAATGAAATATTCTCCTTAATTTTTTTTGGGTGATGAATCCTATATTGATCACTCAACTATCTTCATATAGTTTATGCTATATCTAATTACTATCGATTGAGTTACCCTTGACTAGAATAAGTCTTAAGTAATATCAAAATATAACAATCCTTATTGAGATAATTTTGGAGATTCTAAGTCAAATTGTCACTTATACAATAATCATAATGAGAATTTCCACATAAATACAAGCAATACTCTAAATGGATTTTTCAAGTGGGGCCAATTTAATGAACTTATCCTATAATAAACACCCACACATATGTTAAGTATCTCCACAATTTTGTTTATAAAATAGATTATTTCTTTTATAAGGAATAAACATAATGTATGTTCACCTTTTTACAACCTATTAATGTCGTGTATTAATAGAACAACAACTAGGAACAATTTAGAGATAATACATAAATACAATATGAATTTCATAATTATGATTTTATCATAAATTCATTTGCAATGTATATCTATTTCATGGACTTTATCCTATATATCTGAATGCGTATAAGATAAAAAAGATTTAAAACTATTTTTTCATTAAACTGCATCCAACCAATTAACTGTAAGGCATAAACTAATATACATCTTCAACAATGAAATGGTACATGTTTAATTATATTCCTGAATCATTCCTCAGAGGAAATATATTTTTATACATTCAATCCTACCTCAAATAATACTTCTCAAGTAATGGAATGGTATATGATCCTTGTAATATAATTGTACACACCTTATTTTAGCATCGGCTAATAGGTCCTAATTAATTATCAACTACATATAATCATGAATGCTCCTTATAAGCCTCAAATCATATCACAACATGTAATATTGATAATCTAATGATGTCAATCACGTATAAGATGCCAACAATATGATGTAAAAATTATACATAGTTTAGTATATACATTAATGATTTCCTCTCCAACATCTAAATCATATGTCATGCATATCTATGATTAAATGTTAATAACACGTAATTTTGAATCTAATAAATATGTTTGAATTTTTCAAAATCAATAATATACTAAAATTCTAAAATCTACCATGACTCATAGGTAGGTTTTGTATAAAACTATCTAAATATCAATATGTTATAATTCACAAATGCTAATAATCAAGAATACAAAATTAACAAATTGTACATGTAAGAAAACCCAACTTATATTATATACTATTTGTGATATGTATAAAACATTCTTATAGATTCCATGTTATTGCATGTTTCCATTGTCTCTTACTCGGATCTCTTTTGCAATCATTAATATCGAATTTGAAACCCCTTTCTCTCTATTTAAAATCACCATTAGCTTTTATTATTGTTTCTTGCTCATTTTATTTCCTTCTTATCCCTTTTTTTGGAAATTAAATAATATATTGAATCAAGGCATAAGCCTAGGGGAATTTAGAGATATTACATGTACAAAATGCTTACAAGCCATTATAGTGACCAAATTATAAAAGCTTGAAAGCAACATTTAGAGCAACTTCAAGACAACTTAGGATTTAAGAGAGTCTAAGTGACTAGTCAAGGTTCCAATTAATTGAGAGAACATTAGCTTTAACATTTTTGCTCTAACTATGGCCATTTCCCTGATCATGTTGTAGTTCCTGGTCTGCAATTCTTATCCTTTCTTTAGTGAAAAAAGATAATTAAAAATGTATAAAAATATTTTTTAAACATTAATCATGGACATTAGTTAAATAGTCAATGGTAGAGGTTTATCTAATTAATGTAATCTCTAGGTTTCTTTTTAAGAATTATAAGAACTTATTTTATCTTTCCATAACCACTTAAATAATCTCAATATGATATTCTTATTAAAAGTTGTACAAAATATACTAAATAGTATTAATTAGTAACAACAAACTGAACCAACTTGCTTCTTCACAAAAATTTTCTTCTCCTTTAAACATTATCATTATAAGTAATCAATTATACACCTTCTAAATATATATAAATCTTTAACTCGATTAGAAAATATTAAACAAATATATTTAATGTATTAACATTCATCAACCAATAAAAATATCACAAACTAAAATTTTAGGATGTCACATCCTCTCTTACCCTTATTAAAGTAGGTATTGTCCTCAAAACTTATGTCCTATTTCACATGCTCCCCTAGTAAGTTAAGGCTAAAACAATACATCCAATTCACAATATCTAATAGAAAAACTCATTACACATATTTTATTAAAAAACTTGAAAAGTCAACCATCCAACATTTTAAATGTATGTATGTATATATGTATATATGTATGTTAATAATAAATAAAACAAATCTTAACATAAGTAGACAAATCATTCTTCATATCTATCTAAAACCAATTTAGGAATTAAAACTAAAAAGGAAGCACTCCTAAACCATCTAGACTTTGCTCTCCTCGTTTTTCTCATTCATAAAGTCAACTGTGACAATGTATTCAGAAAAAAAGTAACAAAAATTAAATTTAAAATATGTCAATAATACTCTATGTGTCAAATCTTACCACCGCTGTTTATATGGCACTACTTAATCCTCAACATGAAAAGATTTGTCATGTAAAAAATCCATACTAAGGTATTAAATATCAAATACAATGCCCTGTATACTTAAGGTAAGCTAGTTATTTTGATCCAATTAATGATCTTGAATACGTCTAAATTTAGATGTAGATAATATATTTGAGCAACAGACAGATTCATGTCCTACAATGGCCTAAATTCATTTATTCTAATAGGTCCAGACCAACGATCAACCATATAATCATGTAAATTATAACCTATCCCTCGTTAGCCTTGCATCACATCACAATATGTTTAGTATGTCAATCTCCTCATCATGTTTCCTAATACTATGATGTAAAAATTGCACATAATTTGACATGCATTTATAGTATTCCCTTTACATTTAAATAACATGCTATATGCATACCTATAACTAAAGAAAGTCAACAATCATATGATTTACACTTAATAATATGCTTCAATTCCCCAAATTTAATATTATAATAAAAATCTTAAAAAATTTTCTTAACCTCTACATGGAGTTTATAGAAAACTATCTCAATTTTAATTAATTAAAACATGATCACATTTATACATTAAAAAAATTCAATAAATCATACATCATAGAAAACCTAATTGTTATATATTACCTATTACATTTATGAAATAAATGTGGATTCTTTTGTTTTCCATATTTCCATTGTCCTCTTCTTGAATCATTCTAAAGTTGTCAATATCTAACTTAAAAATCCTTTTCTTCTATTTGAAAGCATGTCTCTAGCTCTTTTTGTCACTTCCCTATTATTTTCTTTCATTTCTCTCTTCTATTTTTGTGAAAAATGATGACTAAAATCATTATTGTAAATGTTAAGTTGTGGATATCTATCAACTAGCTAATGGTAGGAATTTGACTAATTTATATAAGACATAGATGTTTTCTTAAAAGTTGCAGAAAAATCTCTTTACTTTACATAAGTTCTTGAATCACTTGATCCAATATTCTTATCAAAATTGTTATTGAAAATATTGAATAATATTTAATCATGATAACAAATTGAACAAACATATGCTTCACCAAAATTTTCTTATTTGCATATATGCTATAATCATGATTAATTAGTCATGTATTCTTGTACATTCAAAATTAATATCCAACTCAATTAAATAATAAAAAATATTTTTAATGTATTAAAATTTATCAAATCATACAAAAATTACTAGATCAAAATTGTAGAGGTCTCACAACAAAATTGTTTTTTCATATGTAATGGAAAATTTTGCAATCACTATTATGTACATATATATCGAATAAATTTTAGTGCATATAATAATTGATAAATTACATTCTAAGTCAATAGTTATTTTTGGTAACTCTTCTTTGTCTTCTTTTAATTGTGACACTTTGTAATAATAATAATCATTCTTGGTTATTAGGGGCTAATAAAACTAGAAGGTCTACAAAGCTACCTAAAAGAAATCCCAAGTATTATGTTGCATGAAAAGATTTCAAATCCATGTATGACCTACATGCCATACACATGAAGGCTAGCTTCTTATGCACAATTAAATATTTATTTAGTCATTAGTTATTTGAATTTATTAATTATTGCTATCTTGATGCAACTAATTGTTGTGGTGTATATCCGAAGAGAAGTTATTATATGTAACTAGTTATTGTGGTCCATATCATAGGGAAAGTTGTTATTTCACTTATATTTAAACTCTGTATAAATAATAGGAGTAGGTAAAATTTTCAATTTAAAAATTTCAAATCAAATATTGTGGTTGTTCTCACTTAAAGTAAAACTTTGTTTTAAAAACTACAACTAGGCTTTGATTAGGATCTATCATCAGTATTATGGTCAGGTTATTATGTCTACTAATAAAGAAAGAATTGAAAACTTAGATGCTAGACTTGTACAACCTAAATAAGATGGAATTTTTCATTGTCAATAAGCTTTAACAATTAGAGTTAGCCATTGGTAAGATCTCTAACATTTTGCTGCCTCGACAGGAAACTACCTTTAGCCACCTTAAGGACCATAGCAAACAATCATCAAATCGGTGTTCTTACGAAAACAATGAAGAACTAAGACCTATGTTTTACACAAAATTAACTAAGTTGGAATTTCCCAAATATGTAGGGAATGACTCGACATAGTGGCTCACTCAAGTCAATTAATTTTTTGAATACTAGAATATCATGGAGGCTTAAAAGGTTGCATTAACCTCCTACACTTGGGAGGAGAAGCTAACTAATGGTGGTAATGGTTATGATGGACCTATCAAGAGGAAGGGAAGGATATCTTCATGTAAAAGAGTATCAAAAAGAATTCGAGAGGTGAACCCAAAAAACGTTGGTAGGCACATTTATAGTAAAGTTGAAAATTTAGATGAAATCTGTATGTTTAAACCTAAGGTCTTAAGGGAGTCATCAATTTGGCTAGAATCTGGGATGAGCAACTAACCTATCAGTATAATACCTTTCAACAACCAAACAAAACCATGCCTAAATATACTCCTACCAAACTCAATTTTGCAACTCCTATCAAGTGATTAACATGGGAAGAAATACAAAAGAGACGAGTCTAAGGCCTCTCTTTTAATTATTTTGGCAAAATCACTCGTTGTCATAACTGTAAAGAACCCCAACTACTTCAACTTGAAGGAAAAGACAATGATGGTGACAATAATTTTAGTGAAGTTATTGTTAACTATCATGATGAACTCAAGATTTCACTTTATGTTCTCACTGGCTGGGTTGTTCCATAACTATACCGATTACAACAAAAGTGGATTCTTATGAATTGATAGTTCTCACTAACAACAAATTGACACATAACTTCATCAACAAAAAGGTTGTAGAACTTCAACACATATTGGTGGTACCTATATACCCATTTAATGTCATGGTAGTTAGTGGATGACCTCTAAAATGATAAGGGAGGTTTAGAACTATTCAAATCCATCTATAAGGTATTCTATTTACAATTACTCTCTATTCATTAATGTTGGTTAAGTTATATATAATATTAGGAGTGAAGTGACCTGAACAACTTGGGATAGTGGTGTGAGATTAGAAGCGAATGATGATGGATTTTAATTGGAAGAATCAATGTCATCAATTAGTAGGAATAGATAATCCCTCCAATCAACTAACTACATTGGTCGTTGTTTTCAAAAGATATCAGACACGGGAGTTTCCTATTTATAGTCTATATACAATTAGCCTTAGATGGTGTTATCCAAGAAATCCATCTAAATATAGGAGTGCTATTATAGGAGCTTGAAGACATTTATCAAAAACCAACATAGCTTCCACTAAAACAAAAAATTGAACACCTCATCAATCTCAAAGAAGGTATTGAGTCGATAAATGTGTGTTTTTATAGGTATGCTTATCATCAAAAAGATGAAATAGAAAAAATGTATGAAATGCTACAATTAGCATTAATTATGACCAATACAAGTCCATTCTCTTACTAAATTTTTTTTATTGATTACAGGGATTTAAATGTTTTAACCATTAAGGTTAGATTCTCTATTCCACTCATTGATGATAAGTTTGATGAATTACATAGTGCCAACTATTTTACTAAACTTGATTCACATTCTGGCTATTATCAGGTACATGTCAATCCTTTATATATTCACGAAACAAATTTCCATATACACAATGATCATTATAAATACCTTGTTATACCTTTTGGCCTATATAATGCCCCCATCCACTTTTCAAGCCACCATGAACTTAATTTTTTTCCCCTCACTTAAGAAAATTTATGATAGCCTTCTTTGATAACATTTTCATATACAGCTCCAATTGTTCCATGCATCTTGAACATGTAATAAAGGCTTTAGAAATTTATAAGGCACTAATAAAATTTTCATTAATCCCAAAAAACTATGACTTCGGTCAATAGGAGATTGAGTACTTAAGTTGCATTATATCCTTTCAAGAGGTCATACTAGACCAGAGAAAGATTAATGCTATGCCTGATTGGCCTTGACCTATTAATGTCACTTAATAACATAGTTTTTTAGGTCTTACATGTTATTATAGAAATTGTGTCCATAACTATGGAAACATAGCTCAACCATTTACCAATCTCCTAAAAAAAGGATGGGCATATATAATAAGGAGAATGCATTCATAGCTTTAAGCAAGCCCTAATGTCTATGTTGACACTGGGATTGCCAAATTTCAATAAACCATTCACCATTTAATCAAATACTTTTGGCAAAGGGATTGGTGTTGTATTAATTCAACAAAAGAAGTCAACTGCATTTATAAGTCACGCTTTGGGACAATCAAAGAAATCTTGGCCTACTTATGCCAAAGAAATGATGGGTATCATTCAAGTTATAAGAACATGGCATCCATATTTGATAGGTAGAAAGTTTTTGATTCAAACTGACCATGGCAGTCTCAAGCATTTGATAGAGCAATGCATTAGCATGACAAAGTGGTTTCCCTTAATTCTTCGGTTATTAACCAACTACTACAAGAGTTTCATGATTCGCATACGGTGATCATTCTAGTGCACTAAGGACTTACAAATGGTTGGCATCAATTTTATTGGATGGCAATGCATAAGGCCATTCAATAGTCTGTTGCTACAAATGCTTTGTCAAAAGAACAAGAGTGACATGTGATCTCCATCTAGTCTTTTTCAACCACTAGCCATTTCTTATCAAGTGTGAGACAAAATCGTTTCTTATGAAGTGTGAGACAAAATAACTATGGATTTTATCGATACCCTTATCCTATAGTAAGAGCATAAGTTTTGCAATAGTGGATTATCTGAGTAAATTAGCCCGTTTCTTAGCTATATCACTTCCATACGCTGTAAAGACGGTGGTTAAAAAATTCGTAGATGGTATTCTCAAATTCCATAGGCTGCCAAATTCCATTGTCAATGATTGTAATCCGGTTTTTTATTAGCCTACTCTAACGAGAATTCTTTAAGATGTCTGGCACTAAGTTTTACATGAGTTCGTACCATCCACAAACTGAGGGTAATCGAAACTCACCAATTGGTACCTTAAGCCGTACCTACGATGCTTTGTATCACAACGTTAACGTAAGTGGAGCTCATTACTGCCTTGGGCGCAGAATTCTGGTGTAACACAACATACCATACCTCAATTAGCATGACACCTTTTCAAGCTGTTTATGAAAGACTACTGTCTAGTATTCTTAATTATCGAAATTAAGGACTTTCTCTGTTAATGAAGTTGATCAAGCCTCGTTGTCACATGATGCTATATTGCAGCCGCTAAAATCCAGTTCAACAATCTCCATCAACCAAATGAAGTTAATAGCTTATTCAAAATGAAGAGAAGTTGAATTTGAAGTTGGTGACTCTGTATTCCTGAAATTGTAGCCATATCGACATCAATTTATCGACGAGCATTCTAGAAGTTGGCTAGTTAATTTAATGGACCTTCGGTATAGAGGCTAAAGCTGGAAAGGTTGCTTATCAATTGTTTCTTTAGGAGGAGACAAGAATCCACCCCATTTCCATGTTTCAATGCGCAAATGGCCAATCGAGGAGCGTGTTTCAATTAGCTTGGAATTACCACCTGTTACTTATGATGGTGACATTATAGTGGAACCTGAAACTATCTTGGACACTCGTTGGTGAAGAAAGGGTCAAGTTTTACTAAAGAAAGTCTGGTTCAGTGGAAGAATTCATCCAAATATGATGCCACTTGGGAAAATGCTAAAGGGTTACGAGCCAGGTTCTTTACTCTGAACCTTGGGGACCAGGTTCTAAGGGCGAGAGTATTGATAAAACCAAAAGGTCTGCAAGGGTACTTAAAGAGAAATCCCAAGTATTCTGCTGCATGCAAGATTTCAAGTCCATGCATGTCATGCACGTGAAATTTGGTTTCTTATATACCGTTAAATGTTGAATTTGTAATCATTATTTTGATTTCAATAATTATTGCTAATGGTTGTGGTTCATACATAAAGAAAGTTTTTATATGCAACTAGTCATTGTGGTTCATATTCATAGTGAAAGTTTTTATTTGACTTGCATTTAAAGTTGGTTGGGTCGGTCGTGCTAGGCCCGAACCCAATTGCAACGACCCATGGGCCAATCGATCCATTCCTCAATCAGCCTTATACCTATTGGTTATGTCAAGCCCAGGTTCAGTCCACGATCTTCTTGGCCCATCCGTAAGTCCAAGTCTCCCATGCAAACACGTAAAGATTTAAACCTAGTTATTACTTCGTATATAAGGTACAACTTTGCCATAACAG
>JANZLF010000004.1:10022542-10036070 GCA_026546835.1 Erythroxylum foetidum | reverse complement strand
TTAATCGACTGATGTAGTACGCCACCCTCGCGGGGCACGGACTCGGATATCATCAACGATATCGGGTTCGGGTCACTCGGGAGTGGGTTGTTACAAGAATAGTTCATCAAAAACATTACACTACCATAAATTTTAGTATACTCAGCTTGGTTTATATTGTCACCAAGATTTTTCTTTAAAGCAACACTAGCACCATAAAGAGTTTTAACTGGTTCAACATCATAGTATTCAAACTTCTTCAAAAGTTTCTCAACATATTGAGTTTGAATCAACCTAAAACTAGAGTCAGTCCTACCAAATTTTGACTCCTAAAATAAAATCTATAGATCCAATATCTTTCATATCAAAGGAAGACTTTAGCAAACTCTTGGTAGTATCAATAACAGATAAACTAGTACCAAAAATAAGCATAACATCTATATAAAGAGTTATGATCACATAACCATTGACATCAACTTTCACATAAATGCAAGAATAATAATCATAAGAGGTGAAATCATTTTTGAAAACCTCACTTTCAAATTTTCATGCCACTGTTTGGGAGCTTGTTTAAGTCCATACAACGACTTAACCAACTTACACGTCTTTTGCTCCTAACCAGGTACTCTAAACCCCTTGGGTTGGACCATAAAAATTTCCTCATCAAGATCACTATTTAAGAAAGTTGTCTTAACATCCATTTAGTGAATACGAAGCGTAAATACCAAGGCAATAGCAAACATCCTTACAGATGCAATTTTAGTAACTTGAGAGTAAATATAAAAAAAGTCCAATAACTCCTTTTGTTTAAAGTTTTTAATCACAAGTTTTGTCTTAAACCTCTCAATAGTTCCTTCAGGTCTCAATTTCTTTTTGAAAATCCACTTACACTCCAAAGGCTTGCACTCTCGAGGTAGATCAACTAAAACCTAAGCTTTATTAGACATGATTAACTGTAAATCACTATCTATGACTTCCTTCTAAAAGGTAGCATCCATATATCTCATTGTTTCCTCATAAGTTTTGGTTTCTTCCTCAATAATATAAGTTACCATAAAAACGTCATCTATCTCCTTAAGTTTTTGACCACAAAGGAATTAATAAAGTCAGAACCAAAACTGGTAAGTACTCTAGCTCTTTCGCTTCTCTTTAGTTCAACAATTTCTTCTTCCTCTATGTCATCATTGGTAAAAGAATTAGGGACATATTCTCTAGGAGCTTGCACACTCTCTTTCATTGGATATCCTCAAAGAATAGTGTATCTATTGACTCTATAATTGGTCTATAAGTGTTAGATCCCTCTTCTTTAATCATAAATCTGTAGGCAACACTATTAGAGACATATCCCATAAAAATTGAATCAATGGCCTTAGGCCCAATTTTCTTCCTCTTATGTTCAGGTAGAGCAACCTTAGCAGGACACCCTACACTTCCAAAAAATACAAGTCAGGCAGATAACCTTTCCATATTTCATAAAGGGTTTGATCTAGTTTTCTATGAGGAATTCTATTTAGAACATAACAATAAACATAAGGAAATCAACATTGTATTCATCATATCCTTAACTATTTGGTTTTTACTCTCGGCTATTCCATTTTGTTCAAGTGTATATAGGGCTAAAATTCATCCTAACTTTTCCACAATAATCAGCAAGAAAATTAGTACTATACTTAGGACCTCGATCAAACCTTAATCTCTTAATTTTCCTTTCTATTTGGTTTTTAACCTTAGCTTTGTATTTCATAAACACTTCCTCTGCATCACTTTTATTTTTTAATAAGTAAATGTTAGTAAATCAAGAGCAATCATCCACAAAAGTAATGTAATATCTCATTCCTCCTTTACTCATATAATTTTTAAAATCACCCAAATCTATGCACCAAGTCCAACAATTGTGACTCTCTTAGTCACTAACTTAAAAGGTTTTTTAGAGTGTTTAGCCTCAACAAAAAATTGTCATTTTGCTATTTCATTAGTGATTTGGTTAGGTAACAAGTTTAAGCTTTGCATCCTCTTAATTGACCTCGCATTCACATGCCCAATTCTAGAGTGCCATAGGTTTAAAGAGTTAACATTATACGTAAAATAAGTAGATACATTCATTTCAGCATCAAGTACAAATAAGCCCCCACTATAAAACCCTTTACCAACAAAGTTCCCATTCTTAGTAAGAACTAGCTTACTATAATCAAAAGTAGGTTTAACACCAACTTTGTTAAGTAATGCTCCAAAAATCAAGTTTCTACAAACACCAGGAACAAATAAAACATTTTTTAAAGAAAAAAGTTTTTCCAGAAGTGATTTTGAGAGTGACTTTCTAACTTCTTGGACAGGAACTTTACTGGAGTTACTCATGTACATGAATTCACCATCATCAACATCATTCATGTAATAGCCCAGACCACCCCGCCATAGATATTGTCCACTTTGGGCCCCTCGGGCCAAACCCCTCATAATTTTGGTCTTCCCACCCTTGAAAAAACACGTCTTATAGGGGAGAGGTATCCATATCCTTATAAGACATACTTCGTTCTCCTCTCTAATTAATGTGGGATCTCACACTCTCTACCCCCTTAGGCCCCAGCCTAGCTGACACAATGGTTTAGGTATCGACTTTGATATCATTTGTAATAGTCCAGACCATCTACCCACAGATATTGTCTGCTTTGGGTTGCCCCTTGGACTAAACCCCTCACGGTTTCGCTCTTCCCACCTTTGGAAAAATGCATCTTGAAGGGGAGAGGTATCCATACCCTTATATTGCATACTTCGTTCTTCTCTCCAACCGATGAGGGATCTCACACTCTCCACCTTAAGGAAGTCCAGAAATTATGGTAAAATTTTAATGTGAATATAGAAGTGCGTTTGAAATTGTTTGCAGGTGTTTGAGTGAGTTTTGGGATTTTAAAAATACAACCATTGTGTTGCCCAAATTTTTCAACAGAAAAGGGAGATATATTTAGTTAGCCTAGCATAGTCGGATTAAGGATATCGTGAGTGTCCTTAGCCCGGGTATACGGTGGTTATCATGTGCCTGATGTGGTATCATGTCGTGACAATTCAACTCTTTGAATAGGTCCTTATTGGTACAGATGTGGCATGTGGCTCTTGTGTCAATGATCCACTTGACCAAGTTTCTAGCAAGGTTGACTTCAGACACCACAATAATAATGATCTCCTCGGCATCATCACCAACTTCGACCATATTAGCTTAAGGCTTACATAAGCTTTTCTAATTGCCTCATTGGTACCCCTTCTGGCTTCCTTTCCCAAACTGTCGTGGTTTCTGTCCTTGCCCCTTATTCTCATGGATGATTCTAGCTTGGCAATGAGCAGCAAGATGGCCTACCTTATGGCACCAATAGTAGTCACCATCAATTCTTTTACGCTTAAGCTAACCATGCTTGTTGTTGTTGAAAGACCTATTTTGTCCACCATTCTTATTGAAGTTACAAGTATTTTTGTGTTCAATAATGTTAGGCTTAACAATAGGGGTAGGGGTGAGTGATTTGGCCTTATCCTGTGTACGGTTGGCACCTTTAATCTTTATATGGCCGATCAATTCTGATAGCTTTATATCCTTCTTCTTATGTCTCAACTAGTTTTTATATTCATTCTATGATGTAGTCAGTTTCTCCATAGGTGCATTAGCTTGAAACAACTCACATATGATCATACCCTCACAAGGATTTCAATAATTAGGTTTTCATACTCATATAGTTGGTCCATAATGGGCATATCATCAACAACAGTAAATTTTAACCACCGAGCAACTGCATATTTCTTTGTACTAACATCATCAGTCCCATATTTAACTTCTAAGGCATCCCAAATTTTCTTGACAATTTTGTACTTGTAATAGGTATCAAATAATGAGTTTATCATATAATTAAGCAACACTCTCCTAATGGTACGGTTATCCTTAGTTGTCTTAGGATCAGTATTGTCACTTGGAATATCTAGAAATAGTACATAATCAATTTCGTATTACTGAAAGTAAAATAAAATTTTCTCATACCGATGTTGTAAGTTTCTCCTATCTAGAGGCTCTAATCTAGTAATGTTAGGTATATTCTCTAGGCTACAATGATAGGGGTAGAACATATATAGGGAACAGTAAGGGTAGATACTACTTGGTCTCATTCGCAGACGGCATAATGAATCTGGAAACAAATACAAGAACAAATGATATTCCAACCAACGCAGCAGCAAGAATAGAACAATATTCCAACTAATACCGAAATAAACACGCTGCAACAAAGTATTCTAACTTATGCCAAAATAAACACACAGCAGTAAAAACTACAAGAAAAATAAAGTTTAGCGATGAAAATTATCGACGAAATTTGGACACATTATGTCGGTAAGGTTGTTTAGCGACAAAATTTATTAACAGCAAAAGGCGTCGAAAATACGACCGTAGGTAAATTTATCGACAAAATTTTTTATACCGTCTGTAAATTTACCAAAGGAGTAAATTTTTCTGTCAGAAATTACCAGCGAATTTGGTTTTTCCGTCAGTAATTACTTATGGAAAAAGAATTTTCATCAGTAAATCCAATATATTTTACCTACAGAAATGGATTTTTCATCGATAAATTTGCTAAAAACTATTTTTTAAAATTTACCTACAAAGTGTTCCAGTCAATTTCTCTGGAAGACACCATGGAGAGAACTTTGTTAAATCTCTTCGTACCAATCGCAACACTTATTATATTCTGGTTCTTGTAAAAAAGTTAAGAAAATAATTCATTCTAAAGAACTGAAATTATGAAATTCATACTAAAAAAGAACTGAAGATAAAAAACTGAAACTATTTTTTCAAAAAACAGACATTTTATCAAACACCTTACATGTATGAGAAATTTATCCCAACATCACAACTAAAATCACGTCTTGTCCCTTTTAACAGACATTTCGTCAAACACCTTAAATACATGTGAAATTTATCCCAACATCACAACTAAAATCACGTCTCATCCCTTCTATCACTAACATTTATACCTTAAAGTTGTTTTCTAATCACAAAATATACAAATAAACAAAAGTAATCAAATACCCAAATTAACTTTCATCCAATATATAAACAAACACATGATGAGAGTTGCAAAAATACCTCCACAGAAGGACATGATAACAATGGTTGGAGAATACAACGTTGACGATTAGAAAAGGAGTCCACAACAGAGAAACCGAAGAGAAGAAAGTCGATCGAAGAGGAGATGCAGGATGAAGGAAGAAAAGGATACAGGTGGGGAGGGGGGAGATGTCGGGTGAGTTTAAATTTAAAGAGATTTTACCGACGGAAATTTTCGTAGGTAAATTCAAATTTTTTTATTCCGTCAATAATTCCCGCCTTTTTATTGACGGATATTTTATACTGTCGCTAAATCTTTTACCAATGGGGATTTTGTATCGTCGCCAAAGTCCATCGCAAAATTTGTCGGGATGATTTTCCTCCATATTTAGTGACGGATATTAGTACCGTCATTAAATGAAAAATTTCTCATCAATTTTACCTACGGAAATGAATTTTCCATTGATAATTTGTTACGATATATTTTCCGTTGCTAAATTCCATTGCAAAATTTTCTGGGACGATTTCCCTCTATATTTAGCGAGGGATATTAATGCCGTCGCTAAACAAAAATTTTTCCATCAATTTTACCTACTGAAATAAATTTTCTGTCGGTAATTTGTAACGGTATATTTTTCGTCGCTAATTCTTGCTTTTCTTGTAGTGAAAAATGTAACAATTTTTGACAAACAATAACAACATTCTGACTTAGATTGTTAGCGAAATAGCAATAAAATTACTTAGAACAACTTAGCTGAATTTAAGGAGTTGTGAAACCACAGCCTTAAGTTAAAAATTCTCCCTCTATAATGCAACATGACAATGGGATTTGACCTTAGGGTTAATGCCTTCTCCACCAGCTTTAGTTACTCTAAATGGTAGAGTATGAACTGTCTCCATGAATGATGAAGAAAAACAAAATCAGAAGAAGACATAATGTAGCAGATGGGCAGGCGTCGTTTGGAGCAAAGAAGATGTGTGATAGGGGAAAAAGCAGATCAGATGCGTTAGATTTATAGAGAGCATAGACGCATTCTTTTAGCGTTTATTAAAGTAAAAGGAACATTTAGGTAATAAGAATAAATTTATGAATGTTATGGTCATTATGAAGGGAATATGTAGAGAGAGTAACAGATAAGCAGAAAAACGTACGATTTAAAGCAAGTGGCCCCCAAAACATTCATGTCGCACACACGACAAAGCCATGTAGCAGTTGAGCTAGGCCAGGTGGCGCATGCGCGCATGTATGGTATCTATGCCCTCCTCAAGAGACTTAATTCAAAGTCTCACAAAACAATATAGTATATAAAAGGTCCTTACTCTGTCAATGTGAGACATAAAGCACGAAAGAGAAATGTTCCAAGTTTTAGAACATCACCAACATTTTTATCTATGAGTACGACTCAAAAGTCCAAATTAGGATGACACACAAAATTGTTGGCTCATAAAGTAAATAGCGTTTAACTATCACAACCGACTAAAGCCAAAATAAATGGTAAATTTCTTTAAAAACTCTTTATCTATGTATATTTTTTTCTAAAAGTACACGTGGTAAGTACCTTTTTTAAGGTGTAAATGAATTAAATAAGATTGATAAAGTTTTTCGTAAAAAGTTAATGTTCTCTTGTTAATCAATAAATTTATTTATTTTAAATGTCTCACATTATTTATATTTTAATATAAAAATATTTTATATAAATAAATTTAGTAAAATAAATAAGATAATTAATTTTTAAGAACTTTTCACTTAAAACAACAATAACAACAACTCTAGTGCACAAGGTCCCCCCTTTTGCGAGGGTTGAGGGAAGGACATCAATTGTACTTAACCTTCCCTTTGCATGAACAAAGTTACTGTTTTTGTAACTCGAGCCTGTGACATTTTCGTTACAAATGAGTAACTTTACCAGTTAGTCCAAAGCTCGCCCTCTCAACTTTTCACTTGAAACACTCTACAAGAAATTTCTTTTAAAGATTTTAACTTTTTATATGGATGATTAAATATATGAAATTACATAAATGAATTGACAAAAATATCTTGGTATATGTAGTGCCCTCTTACCGGATGGTACATACCGGAACGCCCGTGGGTCATTCCGATACATATCCTACAATAAAGGAGAGCTACGTGCAGACACTACAGTACTCTCATGGCATCATACTCATAAAACCATAATATAAAAATTACTAAATTCTGAAGCCAAGATGCTTTCTCATATCATTTCATTAAAGCATAAATATACAAGTCTATCAGTTTTTCACTGTCTATAACATTACTCCAAAAGGGAAAACTAATACACAAATCTGACTAGGTCATCCCCAAAACAATCCCAGCTAACCGACCTGTGTGCTATGACTTCTCTTGCTAACGCGATCACACGACAGGAAAAGTCTCTCTCACTAGAGCTAGGAGTCTACTCTATCGATCCTGAAAAATAGTTGCAATTTTGGGTGAGTTTGTGAACTCAATGAGAAACCATCATCGATGGTTCACTCAATTCATGCATTACGCGAATAACGTACAGATTGTCACAATAATACAATCAGAATATCATATAGCAATTTACAGATCTTCACAATAGCATATTCAGAAAGATCACAAAGCAATATCACATAGATGCAAGGCATGATGCCTCTTTCCCAATCCAAAAGTCAATTCAATGCATAACTCAATTCATGCATTGCTCAGACAATTCATAGATTCTCATACAATAGCATAAATCAGAATTTCACATACAGTTTCACAGAAATATAAGCATTTAACCCTTTTTCCAAATCATAGTACAATCAGATGCAGACATAACATTTTCCCATTTTATTTTCCATTTTAAATTCTGTTTTGTGACTGAACGCCTGCACTGTCCCAATCTGGGCACATTAATCAGTGAGCATATAGCTCTGAACTATCCCTTTCAGGCTCATTAAGTGTTGAGCATTTAGCTCTGAACTATCCATTTCGGGCTCATTAAGCGTTTAGCATATAACTCTGAATTGTCCCTTTCGGGCTCATTAAACAGTAAACACGTCGTAGGGGTAGGAGAGCCCTTTGGGTATGCACTAATCCCTTTCGAGCTCATTACACAGCAATCGCGTCTTAGGAAGGAGGAGAGCCCTCTGGGTATGCATTATTCCCTTTTCGAACACAAATCTAATTTCCAGTAGTCGAGCTTATAGCTCTCGGTGGCAGCTCCAGTCACAACCATTATTAGTGAACATGTACAGAATTCGTTTATCACATTCTTATGAAATCACATTTCAATCAGAATCAATTTATTCAAACAACCAATTGATTCCCAATTATTCACAATCACAGTCTATCATATGGGAAACATATAAGTTTCTCAATCATAGGCAATTAACACTTCCATGTCAAATTCCTATTCTTTCGGACCTTCGGTCCAGTATTTCAGTCATACACAATTTTCACATATCCATCATTTCATTCTCAATTACACATCATCACACATTTATAAATTATCACATTGAAGCATGACAAATTTTACTTTCACAAACAGTTTGCACTTCAATGCCAAAATTCACAATTCCTCAGACCTTCGGTCCGGGATCTCAAACATAAAAATTCACATATACTCATCATCATATTTCACCAAATTCTAAGCACATAACATTTATCAAATCAAGGATTGAGGAACCAACTAGGTTACTCACCTGTACTTCCGAGCTACTGCCTGGAAGTCCCAGCAATATCTGTGGAATGTCGTTCTAACGGTGCCTCTAAAACAGTCAAATAATTTTCCATTACTAAATGCACAATCAGAATAATTCAGTGCTGCACATATCTTAAATAAAAGATGTACGATGCATGTCATGACCTTCCCGACGCTAATTCCCAAATTCCACTTTCTTTTGATTCGAAACTAATTTTTCATTCTATAAACACTATCCCATTTAGACAATACCCTTATTCTCAAATAAGACCTCAAAGATAAAATTACTATTCATTCGGTCAAATTCACCCATTATAGACTTCAAAAGTATTTCATTTATTTTCAGAAGTCCCCAAATTATACTCCAATTATCATGAAACAACCCTTAGGTTGAAATAGCAATCTAAGCCCAACTTTCATTCACAAATTGAGATCTTAAAGACCTGAATTCAAACTTTCTTTCTTTACATCAATTGTAGACCTCTTTCTCTAGTTCATAACGAATCAAACATCACTTCATTTGGAGGTCTACATCATTAGTTATGACTCAAAAACTAAACTAACTCAGTTCAGAAAAACCAGTCTCGCCGCGGAGACATGGAGCGGCTCGCCGCGGCGAGGCCTTCGCGCACGTCGCGGCGAGAACTTAAATTCTCGCCGTGACGTGCGGCCCCCAAGTTGTCTTCTCCGACAATTTTTTTCACCCTACTCTCTCTCAAAACAGCCATAACTCAACCTCAAATACTACAATCTTTCCCATTAAACATCATGAATGCAATTCAACAAATAATAAACATCATAAACCAATTTACTTACCAAAACAAGCTTCAACTCTTTAAAACTCCAAAATTTCTCCAACTCTTTCAACACTCACGGCTCTCTCTCATAACCTCCCAAATTTCCATCATCTCAAAGGTTTAAGCTAGGCTTTGCACAAGGAGAAGAAGCAAGCAAGAATCATGTAGGAGGAAGAACACTAATCAATCGATAGAGAAGGATCAAGCCCTAGGTAGAGGAGAAAGTTTTCTGCCAAGTTTTAAAACCTAAGGCATTTAAAGGTTAATCCAATAAACCTCCATCAATAGAAACATGCAACATGTCTCTTCCTCAACAATATGTTTAAATCTCTTTCTCTTTTCACAATTTATTTCCAGTCCAATTCGTCTCCAAATTTCAATAGCTCGACATATTAATTTCTAAAATCATATATCTAATTTTTCATGACCATTGGACAGTTATTTCAGTACTATACAATCAATCAGTCTGTCACTCGAAAAATTTCTGGTCCGGACATTTTCTCCCAATTTTTCATAAACATTTCGAAGAGTCACTAACAATTGATAACCACTCCTAGAACATTTCAATTTAGATTTTCAAATACAATTTTCTCAGAATTCACAAACAAATCAGATTCACACATAAATACCAGAAAATGTCATGAATGCATGTACCAATATGTGCATGTGCAAAATCTCACTCCTCTAAAATTAGAGGCCAAAAGTATGCTCATATCAAAATATGAAATAACCTACTAGCTCATCCCAATTTACCAATTTACCCTTCCCAACGGTGATGGGATGTTACAATTCTCCCCTCCTAACAAAAATTTCATCCTCGAAATTTCATATATGTATGATCAGGAAGGTAGGGGAATTGTTTCGTTCATTCATATTATGTTTCCCACTTATTTCACTACACGATTAATTTCTGCCAATTAACTGAAATCAATACAATCGATCACCCCTTTACCTTCCTCAAACTCTACACTTTCTTTACCGTTTCCTCATGATTACTTGCAATTTTTCACTTTCGGTATCAATGACACATTTATCGGATCATAACAATATTTCCTAATCCTGTCCATGGAACACTTTGTGAATCCGAATCATCTCTTTTTGTGTTATACTGACTTACCAATCCATAGTTCTATTCACACCACAGTTGCATAGAGGCCAATTCATAACGAATTTAGTTTCCTCCAATTTCACCTTTATTTCCATCTCAGTGCATCTTGGCCGAGGCGATACACTTCGAAGTATTTCATTTATCACTTATCAGATTACATCTCTTTAGTGATAAAACGTTAATCTCGTAAGATTCCATAACCTTAATATTAATCAACTCGACTCATTGTCATTAACTTGGATTACTTAACCCCTATTATAGATTCATTTCACTTATAAATATTATCTCAAATCAATCATGACCTTCGACTATTTTTAGGCCCTGTTTACTTTAATATAGGGGTGAACGACTCCTTTTTAGCTGTAAGACCCCTTATACACTATTCGAATGGTGTCACCAATATAGCAATTGTCATGCCCACAATCAATCTGAACTATACATCAATCTCATATCCCAATGAACTCCCAAAAATATCAGTTTTACATTTGTCTCTAGCAGTCAAGTCTATTGGTTATTCACACATATAATCATTCGATTTTACATTCTAAACCTTTTCTTATCCTTTTGATGTACGCTTCGATTGTTTCTTGCGTTTTCTCTAACAGTTTCTTTAATGATTACACATACTTCTTAATCCAGTCATAAATATCATTCTCTCAAAAGCTGAATTCATTTTCGATTCCTCCATAAGGTTCGCAAATTCTAAATCCTCAATTTGGGCTTTGCCAACCCTTTTTATACACACCTGATTTGGAAATCCAATAGCTAATAATACTTTCTTTTTGTCCCATGATAGCTCGACACTTTGCACTCAGTCTTACACTAGGTTTAATAACCTTATTGCCCAAATTGCGATCTTCTGTCATTGAATTTTCTATTCCATACATTAAATTGCATCACTAGCTTAATTTTGAAATACTCAAACGCATAATCCTTTCCAATTCTTTCAAATTCCTGAAATATCTTAACCGCTATCAATTTGCATATTCATAGATATATCCAAAGATGTTTCTGTACGAATAATGTCTCCAAACTTTCAAAGCAATACCCAGTACAACAAATTTCAAGTCATCAATCACAATACAGCCCATGAGGTTATACTTGTCCCCATGTTCATAGAACCACTTTACACTATTTCAAAAGATTACATCATAACCTTTATTGGGACACTTTGTTAAATATTGTAAAATGTCCAAAATTAAAATGATAAGATCAATACTCAAGTTGCAAATTTCTCCAAATGTCTCTTTTTACATTCATCAGTCATACGATTCACACAATTTTCCTTAAATATTTTTGTTAAAAGCTAAGACCAGAAAATCTTTAACAACTTCTGGACGTATCCAACTTACAGCTAGTTCTAAATAACTCCAAATCTCGTATACATATCCTTTGAAATTTCACATTTTATCATCACTTCTATCATCATTAAGTCCTCCAATGTACCACGTTCAAATACTAATTCATCCACAATTTATTTGATCAAGCTAAGATTCACTTTTATGCAACTTTCATGATATGAAAATTCCTCAACTATACCAACTATTCTTCTCCACTTTTCAGATACATTTGATATATCATTAACGATCATAGTCACTATTCAATCTAAATACAATTGAGACACTCTATTCTTCAGTAATATAATACTGTCAGGGGCAATGATATCTCTGACAATTTCAACCCAAAATTCCTTATACAATACCCACGATTGATTTTCATAACTCTTAAAATATCTAAATTCCCCAATGAGGAAAAATTCTCCTATGATTTTCTCAGTTTCATAAAAACATGCTCTGACATATGTTCCTTTACACTAGTTTCTCCACATAATTTAATTTATTTAAAATTCTTACTCCCTAGTTTGATAACACATTCATCAATTCCACTTTGTACTTCATGAACATATTTACACAAAATATTCGTGAATCGATATTCTCCTCATAATCGCAATTAATGTCTCCTTAATGCTCAAAAATCCTTGTAGATAGTCGGATTCTTTACATCAACATAACACATACCTTTCCAGTAACATTTTCTATCTCTTACACTAGAGTCTCCTCTAGGATTAGGACTCCCAATAATGACTTTTAATTCATTTCAGATTAGTCTCAGTTTTGTTCTCTCATTGATAATTCTTTCAATTGAATCATCTGATCGACTTAACCCAATTCAGGAAAATTCTTCTTTGAAAGAAGATTTCTTACTATTTTCATCGATACCGTTCATGGAATTCCTAATCATCAACAGTCGTCACATTTCTTGTTAGTCATTTTCTATGCCTTAGGAAATAAATTTTTAACTATAACTCGTAATATCCTATGAAGATCAATTATGCCTCAATTCATATAATCAAAACATCCTTTTTAATAAGATTCAGTGAAGTATATACCGTCAAAATCATTACATCTTAAAGAGATAGATGTAGGACGACTCGCCAATTAGTCACTTACACTAGGGATACCTTAATCTCATTTGATTTTGACAACACTTCCCTTTTTGCACTTGTCCTCGTTCGTGAGGATTATGCCATGATCATGTCCTTTTCTTTTTAAACATATTACAATCTCAATTCATTCCCAATTGATCACTATAAGTACTTTCATTTCATATGCTAACTCTAATTGAACTTTAAACTGTCAGAACTATGACTAACAATTATCCACTAACTCACCGATTGCTTCCGATATCATTTCCACACCTATGAGACAAATAAGCTTAATATTTTCACTTGCCATGGTACTCCCATTATCAGATGTGCATTCACAGAGGCAAATCAACTGAACCTCGACAACTTTTTCATCTACCATTTTCATTGTTTTACGTTTCAATCTTTTCACTATTTCATCATACCCATGTATGTTCACACTCAAATCAATATCATAGATGTACAGTCATTCTC
>JANZLF010000004.1:9988083-10002851 GCA_026546835.1 Erythroxylum foetidum | reverse complement strand
TATTGTTAAATTGAAACTAGAATGATGAGAAATGTGGGATTGATGACTTGATTATGTGAGTTGTGTGTGTGTGACGTCAATGGCAAAAAATCTATGTAAATTTCTTGTTTTTATAATTGTGAATGATCCTTAATGACCATTGATTTGTTATAGAGATGGTTTGGAAATTGGATGATTCATATAATGGTGTTAGGATGAGTGTAGAAAATCAATTTTTGAATGGGAAAATGTATGTGTTCTGTTTTTGGTTAATGATCAAATATAGATCACGAATTGATTTGTGAATGTTTTGGATTGGAAATGGAGTTGAGAATGAGGAGTGATGAGGTAGAAAAGGTGATCTTGGTATAGGTTGTGTTAGGATAAGAGTTGGAAACAAAATTTGGTAGTTGAGCTGGAAAATGTTGCAGCAATATGACCTATGAGTATGCTACAATCTTTTAGCCATAACTTCTTCTATAATTATTCAATTGAGCTGATTCTTAATTTGGATTAAATTAGAGACATATGGATACATTTTTATGAAGACATAGAATTTAAATTATGTCTTTAAGAGTCTCAAATTTTGACATGAAATTAAGAACTGGGTGCAACAAAAGTTGTGGATGAATGTATGAGAATGTGTTATGTTTTTGGTGGTTATGATCAAGTGTGGAATATGACATGTGTATGGATGATGTTGAGTGGAAATCGGGTATATTTGAAGAAGTTATCCATAGAGTTGATGAATTAAATGAGTTGGGAATTGGGAGTGAATGAATTATAATTGATGTTTGAATGGTTATAGAGTGATAATTGCATAAGAAGAGGTGATTTTGGGAAGATTAAGAGTATATGTGATGTTAGAATGGGTTTAGGATCCTTTGGAGGGGTTTTATAGATGAAAAATTTAGCAAACCCAAAGGTTACATGGTCAGGTCGTGTAGATTCACATGACCCTTGTGTTTTTGATGTAGAAAACACAATCTGACCCGAAAGACACACGGTCTGACCGTGTGATTTCACACGGCCGTGTGTCTCTAAATGAAATAATTTCACTTTAGAGTCTTCACAAAAGTTGTATATCTAAAATTCCTCTTTCAAACTATCTAAGAATGACCTTAATCCTATATTCTTAGTGAAAGTTATGCCAATTGTCCCAAGATAGGTACAATGTAATTGAGGACATGAACATGTTAGATTCTTTTGGCCATAACTTGATAACCTGAGCCCAAAAAGAAGTGATTATTCAAACAATGGATTCCTAACACATTTTTTAATCTCTCCATGAAAAATTTTATCATTTTGAATTGAGTTGGAAGAGTTTGATCTGAAGAAAGTGAAGGAATATGTTGGAAGTGTATGAACTGGTGTGATTTCACTTAACATATTTAGGTATTTCGGTTATATCTTGATCTTTAATCATCCAATTGAGATGGTTTTTTATTTGGAATAAATTAGAGAAATATTTCTATAAATCATATGCAGAAGTCGAATTTTTATTCATTCTCTAAGATATTCAAACTCTTGATGGAATTTGTGCATAGTACACTATTTTTGTATATTAACAACCTAAAATTGTTTGAGGCATATCTTCCAAATTTCTTATCCAAATTGATTGATTTTGATGTCAATAGAAACATAAGACATTGGGAAACACTTTGCTAGAAGAGAGTAGGACCAAATTACATCATTTTCACTTTCTAATTTAATGTGAACCATGGACCTGAAGGTTTAGAATTTTGGAGAATTTATAAGAAGAAATGAGAGTTTTGATAATGTGTGATCATGTAATGTTGGAATAACATTAATGAGTGAATTGTTGGTATTAAAGTACCAAAAAAATGTGTTTAATGGAGATGAAGTGGTCCATATAATTAAAGTTGTGATTCAAAAAGAGAAGTAAAGTGTATCTAGTGAAAATGACGAGTAATTGAGTTATAAAATAGGAAATTGGATAAGATTTGAAATTTGATAATATACCCAGGATTGTCATTGAGCATGCATTGTACATAGTCCATATACATATTTGTACATAAATAAATGTTATAATTGTGCAAAGTTATTAATGTGTGTGTGCAATGTGTGTATTGCATAATTGTGATGTGCAAGTTAAATGTTCACATTCAGACATTTCTAGATCATAGAAGATGATGCTAATCTGAAGCGTACTGTGAGTAGACCTAGATGGTCTGATTTCATTGCTTGTTTATTTGAATTTTTGTATTGGTTGACTACTAAATGATTGTGTTGGTTTCCAGACAGAAGGTCCGATGAATGTGATGTATGAATGAAATATTGAAGTGCTTCTTGAATGTGAATGAGATGAAATAAGTGTGTATAATATGATTGTTAAATGTCGGACCCCGGTCTGATGACAAATGTTTTTTGAATGTGTATTTGCATGTAAATGAAAAGTGATACTCAACTCTAATGTAATGCCAGACTATGGTTCGATGATATGTGAATGCGAGTGAATGTGGATGATTTAAATGTGACTGATACATTTCATTTCATGAATGCATAAAATATAATGGCTGATGTGACCAAAGTAGCCACCGATCAGAGCTTAAATAAGCTTCGAGCTCAAAAAGTGATTCAGAGCCTCATGCTCAATGGTTAATGAGCCCTATATGGGACAGTTATTAATGAGCCCTATGTAAATGATCTAGAAGGGGGGTTGAATAGATCTTTGAACCATTTTCGTAAAGTTCTACAAAAACCAGAAGTTAATACACACAAAATAATTAAACAAATCTAAATGCAAAGAACAGGGAAGAGAGGCAAACACTGTTTTTATAGAAGTTCGGTGCTAAGACCTACGTCCTCTACCTAAGCTCCCACTTAGGATTTTGTCAAAACACTTTACTACACACTTTTTAGTTTAGTGTGAACTTTTCAATACAACTTGACTTCCGGCTCAAGCTACATCTCACAACCGATTTATTTTCCGGTACAAATCCTACCTCACAAGTGATTTTCCATCAATCACTCAACTCACAATAATAACAAAGATAAAGATGAAGTAATAATGCTTAGTACAGATTTAGAACAAGCTAAGAGCAATTGAGAGCAAATTAGTAACAATAGTAGTATGCTTTTGCTTTTTGGACTACGCTCTCGATCATTTGATCTTCCTCTATTTATTTGCAGACTTCCAGATGAATATAGTCATTGGAGATCTTTTTATAGCCATTGTTGATTGCTCATAGACGTTACAAAATGATTTCCTTTCCATTTGTGATTAATCCGGATAAATTTTATTCAGCTCCACTTGATAGTCGACTAGTTGAGGTGTTATAGTCGACTAGTGCCAACGTTTTTTCATGCAAGATTCATCTCCGCTCTTCGAATAGTCGACTAATGTGTTGTTAGTCGACTAGTGCACCTATCCAGCTGATTAATTGTCGTCTTGTTACATGTTGTTCGACTTGTTTCATGCCTCATCTGACATATCTGAATTTATTAGTCGACTTGTGATGTGTTACTCTACTGGCGCTGACTCCAACGGATAGATTTAACAAAATCTTCCCATAATCTTCATATTTGGATATCTTTAGCACATTGAAGGTAATTTCCATCTTGATTTCACAACAAAATTTTAAATTTCTATCAAAACACCTGAAATAATTTCTTAACAAATTCTATACATTTTACTATTATTAAAACATAAAATGATTTAATTTGTCAACCACCATTGGTCCCACACAATTCTATCATCTAGAGGATCAAATTTGGACTAGAAGATGTTCAAGCCAAAATGAGACGATACTGACATCATGAGATGAATGCTGACGTCATACTGAGACGAATTGAACCTTACAACTTGTAATGCTCGTATCTCTCTACTCCGACATCCAAAATTTACGAACTTTATATCGTTGAAAAACTGGAAAGATCATCCACAACCTTTATGGAGATCTTAAAAACAATTTATGCCTCTATAAGGGTCAAAATTCCAAATCAATGTGGTTGTCCTGAAAGTTTTATCCTGACAGCATCACAACTTCTAATGATCATATCTTCCAACTCCATTGTCCAAAAATTTCATACTTTATATCAATGGAAAGTTAGAAGGTTAAATTATAACTTCCATGAAAACCATCTTATCAAAATCTCTCTAGATCAACCTATAAAATTCATAGAACTTTCAGATCAAAAATCCAACTCTCCACTACTTTTCATTCCCAGAATTTTTAGACTTCAATTTTAAAAAACTAACATTTCAAACCTTTATTTCTAGTTTTTCTACTCCATTTCAATCAACTCATTCACCATAAATTCATACTACTCCAAAATATACAAGTTTAGTCAAAGGAATCATCAAAAACCCAAAATTTATAATCCACCTATTCATGTTTTGTTACTTTACTGCGAATTTCAACTTTCACGCTTAAACATGATTCTTCCTCTCAACTTCATTTCAAATCAATGTCCTCCATAAAGAAATTAAATTATCATCTGTGATTAAACCATGAACATGAAGAATAGAACATACACAGATGTGCATATCCTTCATCAACTTACTTCTCATATTCCATTTCATCTTTGCTTTTATTTCACTTCTAGCTTTCACCTTAATTCTTTTAATTTCAAAAATCTCTTATCCACCAAAAAGTCATAGCAAATCATAAATCTATCCATGACACTCATTCCCTACTTCACTCTTGTCTATAAATTCTTGGTCAAGAACTTTCATTTGTTTGTTCTTTACTTGTGAGTAATCACCAAATTTCTCATTCAATGGTTCAAATCTTTCACGAAAATCTCAGGAACCAACAAAAGTTAGGGAATGAGATTTGAGAGATTGAAAGTTAGGTGTCTATCATTAAGGTCATCCTATTATATCCAGAGATTTATTTATGACAAATCACCAATTTATATCTTACACTAATGATATTTTGATCTCAATTGATCCTAGCCAACATTTCTCTCTTTATTCCTGCCCACGATCGGGGTATCCCTGCCACGATCATGACAGAAACCTATTTTTGTGAGGTCACCATCATGCCCTGCACTTCTTCATTATTTCTTCCTTGTATTAACAAACATACTAACATTAATTATACTCTAATTTTCCATAATTTACCTTTTCTAATGCCACATCATCTCATAATAATTCAACTACCATATTGATTATATTAACTCTTCTCATTTGATTCATCATCTTTTTCTTAATCTCATTCATACATAAAATCCTATCTTATATGCATTTCTAGCTTTCTCCTTACTACACATCATTCATCTCATGTAAAGTCATTTATGTCTACTTTATTCCCCTTTTATTCTTACCTCATTTCAATAATATAACTCAACATCTTGGTTAACATAACTTTCACTTTCATTATACCCTTTATTCACAACTTATAAAATCCACATAACAACACATCACTCATGGTTTTCATACTCTCAAAACATAACACAAACGCATGTACTCGTCCATCAATTTACCGCACTCATCCAAACACCATTATAGTGATCATTCTACCTCAAAAATATCTCTAACACAAAAACAAGCCATGAATATATTCATTTATTCATCCACAATTTAGCATAAAAATCAACTCCATTTACACTTTCTGTTTATCTCCTAATGATCATTATAAATGCCTTCATTTAGCCAACCCAAGAATGTCATGAATACACTAAAAAAAAACCATAAATCTCTTTATTTTTATACCTACGTTACAACATATATGTAACTCCATCATCATGATCATTCAATCTCAAATCATTCATCATAAAAGTTTGATTTACAACTACCTATAAAGATTAACATGGTACTTACTTGATTTACTCAAAGTTTCTTCAAAATTTCCAAGAAACCTAGCTTTCCATTCATCTCATGGTCATCAACATAGAGGTGGAGTAGGTTAGGTTTTCTAATGGTAAGATGATGAAGATAACAAAAATGGAAGTAGCAAGTGAAGGATGAGAGCAAGGTTCAACGTGGATGCTTGGAGAAGAGAGTGTCGTAGATGAAGATAAAAAATGAAGAAAATGAAGAAGAGAACATAAGTAACAAAAATAATGGGTTGAAAGACCAAGACCACGAGTTGGTCTTTCAATTAGGTAAAAATCGTGAAAAGCAAGGTAACAAATGTCATGACACTTACCACTTAAATAACCAATTTAATAATCAATTTCTTAGACTAACGAATGTCTCTTAACATCTGGTGCATTTGTCTCCAAATCTCCAAACCATTTATAAAATTTTTCGTTGTTATTTGACTCTTATTTCTACTACTACTTTTGTGTGTATGCTATATTATGCATGAGCATGAAATACACTTTCTAACTTCTCGGTAAACCCTCATGAACTCAATTATAGGTTTCTAGCCCCTTACATGGGATAATGGGATAGTACAGAGCGAGTTCCCACTGAAGAGAATCTAACATATTCTCTCACTAAGCCTTTATCTCAAGATAGACACGATAGACATATGAATGGCTATAGTATTTGATATATTGGCGATTGACTTTAGTGCAAGTGGGAGATTGTTGGTTTATGCCCTTGCAACCAATTTTTGGTTGTAATTTTATTTTTGTAAATTTTTTATTCAATAAAAGGCATTCTTTATCTTTGTATCTTTGTTAATTATTTAATTATTAATCATAAATATAAAATTTTTGGAATAATTATTATGTAATTAGAAATTATAATGTGATTATAATTATGAGATTCGAATTGCATTTTGTATTATTCCTAAAATGTTCCTAGTCATAGTTTCATCAAAATTGGGTATTGATGAAATGGTTAGACTCGTACATGTTTCTTTGTTTCTTTTGAAGAAAGTAATCGATCTCTTATATTATAGTGTGGAGATATTTAAACAAACATGTAGGTGTTTATTAAAGAATCAGTTCACTAAGCTGACCCAATTATGATAATCTCGAATGGAACATTACTTGTGTGTCTATGGATTATCTCATTATGATGGTTGTATAATTGATTCTTAGACTTGAGATTACCAAAGTCATCTTATGTAGGAATTACTATATTTTGATGCTACTTATTTTCTATTCTTGGAGTAATTCAATTCGGTAGTTATTGGATATAGTATGAACTATATGGAGATAGTTGAGTAAATCCATAAAGAATTTGTTATCCTAAAGTAATTAGGGAGAATGTTCTATTGTTCTTGACTAGTAATGATTTTGGGAATCTCTGGCTAGAGTAACCTGAAATTTGGAAAAGTTGTTTTCAAATATCAATTATAAATCATTTACTAATTAGTAAGAACGAACATGATTGGATTATTTAGAATAAACACGAATTCCATACTCTAATTCTAATTGGAACATTAGATGACGAAAGGATTAATTTATACATTATAGCCATGCATACACAGGTTAAGTCAAACTACTTTTGCATTCTTAATATTTTGGTGGTTATGACATGTTGCTAGACATCAATTATGATCTATAATTATAAATTATTTAATTAGAGAAATAAAGATAAATTAAAAGGAGTTTTAATTTATATGATTCTAATTATAAATTAAAATTATAATTTATAATCATGACCAACATATTAGAAACCTAATAGGTCACACATAAAAAGTCTATAAAGGAGAAAGTGAAATTTATATTAAGTTGGATTTAATTGAGAAGTTTTAAAAATTTTAAGGATCAATATGTGATATTTGATTTTATAAGGATTAATTCATAACTGTGACTAAAGTTTGACTTTAGTTGTAATTTTAATAAAATCCAAAAACATGCAAAATAAGATCTTTCATATAAAAGGAAAAATTAGAAAATTTGGAGCTAGCACTTCTTACATTTTTCCTCTCAAATTAGATTTGAGTTTTCTTTGAATAAATTTGTATGTATCATTAGAAACCAAACGATTGAACGACTTGTGAATTGACGATTTTCAAGGTGACAGGAAATTATAATAGGAAATCAAAACATGTTAGTATAGCTTTGTCAATTTCTTGTTTTATGTTTCAAACTAAATTTTGTTAAAGTTGATTCTATGGAAATTTTAAATTCATTATGCTGCGTATAGATTCTATCTTGTGTTTTTTCCATAATAAATTAAAGATAAAATTCATGTTCGTAAACAAAAGTATTGAAATCGAAGAAATAAGGTCTCAGTTTCAAGCTTTTCCAATGACTAAAGCAGGGAATCCTCTGTTATGTTCCGTATTTTAGTTCTCAAAAAGGAAGTTCGTTGTACTTGTACACATTCATGATTGAAAAATTAGCAACCCTAAACTCTGTTGCTGGATTATTGTCCACTGTTGTCATTTTCCATTAACCTAAGCTTGCTGTCTTTGTTTGTCATGAAAATCACAACCCGCTAGCTCCTTGAAGTAAAAGAAAGTAAACCCTAGAAAGAACTGTTGAATAAAAGTTTATATTTGAAAGGTTCCATCTTTACAGTAAATTTCGACTATTGCTGCAGTAAATTTAACATTCAACTGATACACTACCAGCTTCCCCTACCTTCGGCAAACGCTGTACGCTGGTTCCTTGACCGGCATTCTGTTTGAACATGGAAATTCAGCCCCCACCCACGCATTCCCCTCTTTGGCAGCGAGATGACCCTTCCCGCGCCGGCCTCAATTCTCAGGCCACAGCAGGACATGCAGCTAAAAAAGTACGGATCTGGGAAAGGGAGGAGGCACCGCCTCCCCCTGCGGTTGAACCATCTACCCTCCCCATCAGCTACAGCGCAGCTGTCTCTAGGCACTCCAACTCAGCTAAGGTAGAAGAATTTACCTGGCTAGATGAGGAGCCCGTGGACGTTGAAGAGGGCGACATCACCTTGGTTCAAGGCACACTGGGTATTGGCATTGAGCTGTCCACTGCTCTCAAGGGCTGTCTCCACAAGCGCTGGGCGACGACAGTGGTGGTTAAATTGCTGGGCCGCCACATTGGTTTCAACATGCTCAAACAACGCCTTTAATCTTTGTGGCCACTTACAGGTCCGATGAAAATTATTGATTTAGAGAATGATTTTTTCTTAATTAATTTTGTGCAGGAAGCCGAATACCTCAACGCCCTCACCGGTGGGTCGTGGGTGCTAATGGGACACGCCCTGTCTGTGCAGGCCTGGAAATCGTCCTTCCGCCTTCGACTGTGGAGGTATCCCATGTGGTCACCTGGATTCGGTTCCCGGAGTTGTCTGTAGAGCTCTATCACTCGACTATCTTGCGTGCATTTGACAACCTACTCGGCCGCACCATCCGTATCGACTCCACTACCATGCAAGCATAGCGCGGCCGTTACGCTCGTGTGACGGTCGAAATCGATCTAAAATCCCCCCTCCGCTCTATGGTCGAGCTAGACGGCGAACGGATCAAGGTCGCGTACGAGGGCCTTCCCCCCATTTGCTATGCGTGTGGCCACGCTGGCCATGAGACTGAGCTATGCCCTCGAAATCCGCTGCCTCCTCCCGCACCCACCGGTTCCTCCGAGTCCCCCCCGTAGGCCGCCCCCCGGCCGATCACCCACCGCCCCCTCTCCCAGTTGCCCCCGTTGTCGCGTCCCCGTCTTCATTAGCGGCTCTTTCTCCCCAGGACTTGTATGGACCCTGGATCCAGGTCCAGAGGCACACAACTAGACCTTCCAACGGTCATAAGATGAGACGCGACCGGAGCCGTTCTGACACCCACGATAAGGCCCAGGGCTCGAGATTCCAACCCCTAACCTCTGGCGACGCAGAGCTTTACTTTGCCCTTCCCCCCTTTCGCGTCTTCTCCCAATCTGGAAGCTTCTCGGCCTTTACGCAACAAGTCCAGCGCTAGGACGACGTCGCTCAAAGGAGTGGGACGGACCGCGCACGCAGCTGGCTCCTTTCCTCCGCGTGGGCCTCAAGCCCACCAGGCCAACACAAGCCTATCCACTTCCAGCCTAAGCCCCTCCTCCTCATATACTCCTCCCCTAGCCCAAACTCCACAGCCTTCCCTCACCAGCCCAGCCCAGGTTCCGCCTCCCGCCCCCCCGCCTGTGACCATGGGCCCCCAGCCCGCCAACATCATTCCGCCCGCCCACGCCCACATTGCTGTCACACTCGCTCTCACTCCGATGTCATTTTCCACGACCCACCTTCTGGCCCCTCTCCACATGACGGGCCCTCCACCGCTCAAATGGAGGAAGACCCCCCGGGGGCCTCTGTGGGTCTTGCTCTTGGGCCTCCCGACAATCTCTCTCCCCCTCCACGGCACCCAGACCCTTCGACCCCTCCCTCCTCCGGCACTACTGTGTCAGATGCCCCCGATTCAATGATGAATGACATAGGCGAGTCTCCTGTGATTGCTCCAGTCGAGGAACATCTTTGCCGCGGGGGTGGCCCCCCCGCGTCCTAGGCCCTCTTTTTTTCATTGCATTTTTATGTCTTTTTTCCTTTGGAATTGCCAAGGGGCTCGGAGCAAATCGTTCCAGCCCATCCTCAAGGAGTATATCCGTACTCATAAACTGATCCTGGTTGCTTTGATGGAACCTTGCATTAGTGGCACTCATGCTCAGAAAGTTATTCAGAGCTTGGGCTTCACCCAGTCCTTTCGAGTGGAAGCTGTGGGCTTCTCCGGAGGCATCTGGCTCCTATGGAATACTGGTACCCAAGTTCAAATTCTGATAACCCATCGCCAGTTCATTCATGTCCAGATCCAATGGGCTTGTACTTCCTTCGTTTTCACTGTTATTTATGCTAGTCCCAACTACTCTTTCCAACACTTTCTGTGGGACCATCTTCGCCACAATGCCCAGTCTACTTCTCTGCCTTGGCTTCTCGGCGGAGATTTTAATGCCAAATTGGACAGGGCGGATCACCGTGGTGGGTCCCGCCTCCATTCCGGCGTTAGTATTCCTTTTCGAGAATGCATACACTGCTGCCACCTGCATGACCTCGGGTTTATTGGACCAAAATTCACTTGGCGTAGGGGTCCCCTTCACGCGCGCCTTGACCGAGCCTTCGGGTCGGATCCCTGGATGACTACCTTCCCTCGCACGACTGTTCATATCCTTCCTTTCCTGAACTCTGACCATCGGGCCCTCCTGGTCACTTTCACGGCCACTCCGGCCCCCTACCCGTTTCCTCGTCCTTTTTGTTTTCAGTCTGCTTGGTTGACTCATGATTAGTTTGGCCAAACTGTCAAGGACCACTGGCAACCTCACTCTTCATCGATTCCGGATAAGCTTGCCCTTCTGGCCACCGAGCTTCAGCAGTGGAACGCCCGCTCCTTTGGAAACATTTTTCACCGCAAACAACACCTTATGGCACGGCTTCGGGGCATTCAACTCTACCTTGACCACAGTCCTTCAGACTCTTTGCGAGACCTGGACGTTTTTTTTCAAAGGGAGCTTGAACAAGTCCTCATTCAAGAGGAACTATTTTGGCACCAAAAATCAGTCAATGGCTTGCGCAAGGCGACCGGAACACTAGGTATTACCATGCTCTCACGTCGGGCCACTGCTGTACCCTTCACTGCCCCTCCTTCAGAGATGACCATGGCCATCCCAGTTCTGATACTGAGGGCATTCACTAGATAGCTCGCAATTTTTTTGTGAACCTTTACACCACCAACCTGTCTACCCCGCCTTTCCTTCTCCCTCCTGATACTTTCCCCGCTCTCCCTCCTCAGGCTTATACAGATCTGATCTCCCCTGTCTCTCCCGAGGAGGTTAAGACTGCCTTCTTTGACATGAACCCCCATAAGGCGCCAGGCATTGATGGCTTCCCGGCTCTTTTCTTCCAATCCCAATGGGATCACATTGGGGAGGACCTCGTTTTATTCATGCAACAAACTTTCCGCCATGAAATTTGGGAGCAAGGCCTGAATCGTACTATCTTAGTACTCATTCCCAAGACCCCCTCCCCGCAGATGATTTCGCAGTTTTGCCCTATTGCGTTGTGCACGGTCCTGTACAAAGCTATCACCAAAGTCATCGTTAATCGGCTTAAACCCTAACTCGATCAGCTTGTCACTCTGACCTAGTGTAGCTTTATCCTAGGCCGGCATATTTTTGACAACATCATTATAGCTCAGGAGGCCATCCACTCCATGAGGCGCAAAACCAGTCGAAAGGGCTTTTTGGCGGTTAAAGTTGATCTAGAAAAAGCTTACGATCGGCTTTCTTGGGATTTTATTCAAGATACTCTCAGTAACATAGGTATCCCGAGTTCCCTTCTCAATCTTATCATGAAGTGCATTTCCACGGTGGATATGCAGATCAATTGGAATGGAGAGCTGGGCGACGCATTTACCCCCTCTCGAGGTATCCGACAAGGTGACCCGCTCTCGCCGTACTTGTTTATACTGTGTATGGAGCGCCTTGGCCATCTCATTTCGTGTTCTGTGACCAACGGCCGGCGGGCGCGTATCACTTTAAGCCGCAATGGCCCCCCCTCTCTCAACTCTTTTTTGCTGACGATGGCATTTTGTTTTCTCACGCTTCCATGGATCAGGTCACTGTCATCCGGGATATTCTGGACACTTTCTGTGTTGCATCGGGGCAACGTGTTAGTCTCGCCAAATCTCGCATCTATTTCTCCTGGAACGTTTCCCCGACTATGGCGACTACTATTAGCCAGACCCTGGGATTTAAGCGGACTCCGAACCTCGTGCGCTACCTGGGCGTTCCTTTGCTTCATGAACGAGTCACTAAATGGACTTACCAGTATATCCTCGACAACGTCCACCACCGCCTTGCTGGCTGGCGAGCCAATCTTTTGTACTTTGCGGGCCACATCACTTTGATCCAGTCGGTCCTCTCTACTCTGCCTACTTACACGATGCAAATGGTTCGCCTTCCTCGAGGATTGTGCGATGGCTTAGAAAAAATTTTTCGTGCCTTTTTATGGGGATCCTCTCCGTGCGCGCGACAGATTCCCCTTATCCCCTGGACGCAAGTTTGCCAACCAAAGCAACTAGGTGGGCTAGGGATCAGAAAAATCCGTGCCACTAATGATGGCTTGCTCACCAAATTGGGGTGGGCTCTGCTCATGAAACCCAACGCTTTCTGGGTTCGAATTTAATCGGCTAAATATCACTTTGATACCACCCATTACCCTACTGCTCTTCCTCGTCCAGGCGGTTCCATGGTGTGGCGGAGCATCCGAGCCATCTGGCCCAACGTCCTTAAGGGTATACGCTGGATGATAGGTGACGGGCTTCGGACTAGCTTTTGGCTTGACCCTTGGGTAGCCAATGTGGGACCTCTTTCTCAGCATGTTCTCACCCCTCTCCCTGCGTCTAACCTTGACCGTCGTGTTCACCAGTTCGTTGATTTTCATGGCCATTGGGACTGGCTTCAAATTCAACCGCTGCTCCCCTCCTCCATCTGGATGGCCATCGCGGGCACCTTTCCCCCCAGTCTTATCTGGGTGCTGATAAACTCGTCTGGGGCCCATCCCCTTCTGGCCTCTTCACGACCGCGTCTGCCTACTCGCTGCTACTGGAGCCCTTCCAAGCCCACCCCGATCGCCTATGGGCTTCCATTTGGAAGTGGCGTGGGCCTCAACGCATTCGCTCCTTTCTATGGCTATTGGCTCGCGATCGCCTCCTCTCTAATCAGCAACGTGCTAGCCGGCATCTTACTACAAGCACAGATTGTTACCACTGTCATTCGGAGGAGACCGCGCTCCATATTGTTCGTGATTGCCCCCTCGCGCAAACTCTTTGGTGTACCTTCCCTCCACGCGTCCTTCCTTCCACGTTCTTCACTAGTAGCTGCCCCGACTGGCTCCTCACTAACCTTCAAACCCACCACTTGGTTTCGGGCCTTGAGTGGGCAGCCCTTTTTGGGACCACATGTTGGTTCCTCTGGACCTGGTGCAATTCGCCCCTTTTCAACAATCAGTTTTCCTGGCCAAGCTCTCCCGCACTGGTTGTTCTCAATTTTGTTCAACTGAGTTCCATGACTTCTGCTTCGATTAGCTGTGCTCGGCTGGCCCCGCAGTCGCGTTCTGACCGTTGTCTTGGGTGGTGCCCGCCTATCTCAGGGTGGGTCAAGTTGAATACGGATGGCGCATGCTGCCGAGACACCTCATTGGCCGCTGCAGGGGGTCTTCTTCGGAACTGTTGTGGAGCTTGGCTTGGTGATTTTGCTTAGCTTATCGGCCGATGTTTCCCAGTTATGGCGGAGCTCTGGGGTGTCTACTCGGTTCTCCTCTTGGCCTGGACCCTTGGATTCCGGCGTGTGGTGCTGGAACTGGACTCTCTGCTGGTGATCGAGCTTCTCTCTGATGGCTCGCAGCACTCTCTCACTCTCAATCCTCTTGTCCGGGGCATCAATGAGTTGCTGATACGGAACTGGGTTGTTCTCCCTCGACACACTTACCGAGAGGGTAACTGGTGTACGGACTAGCTCGCGATACATGCCTTTGATTTGAGCCTGGGGCTCACCTTTTTCGACATAGCACCCTTTGGGTGTACCACTCTCCTTTAGGCGGACTTAGCCGGGGGTCCACTCCCCTGACGTACGATGTAATTTGTTTTTGTTTGTGTACTTTCCCGTGTATGAAAAAAAAATCACAACCCGCTTTCATCTGCTGATTTGATTGGTTGAAACTGAATGTGGGTTTCCCTTTTAAATTGATATAATATTGTCTTCTAATCGAGTTGGAAATTTCAGGTGCAATCTAGTCTTAATTCCCAGATAAAGCCAGATCCATCTCGATGAGGCTGATACTTTAATTAGTACTGGACATTTGTCTAATTGCTAGGTGTTGGGCCGGGTGGATTTTAACCCCATGAAGGGGACCCACCAACTTCAGATCCAGGTATCGGGTAGATTTTAACCCCACGAAGGGGACCCACCAACTTCAGTACCCCATT
>JANZLF010000004.1:9972774-9983931 GCA_026546835.1 Erythroxylum foetidum | reverse complement strand
CACTGAACTACAAAATGTGTAATAAAGTGGTTGCAAAATCCTAAGTGGGAGCTTAGGTAGAGGACGTAGGTCTTAGCTCCGAACCTTTATAAAAACAGTGTTTGATCTTCTTCCCTACTCTTTTCATTTAAACTTGTTTAAATTGTTTTTGTGTGAATTAATATCTGATTTTATTGTAGAAAATTATAAAAAGCTTAAAGATCTATTCAACCCCCCCTTTCTAGATCGCTAACAAAGAGATAGCCCAATGCTCTCATAGGAGGTAAAAATATAACTGCTAGTAGAGTGTATATCATCACTCTTTATAACCTAGTTAGCATCAGAATACCTCTCCAATACAAGAGGACAACCACCATTGATTAGGATTATGAATATACCTACCAAGTCTACTCACATAGTATACAATATCAAGATGAGAATAGTTCATCAAGAATATCACACTACTAAGAATTTTAACATACTCAGCTTAGTTTATATTGTTACTAAGATTTTTCTTTAAAGCAACATTAGCATCATAGGGACTCTTGATTGGTTCAACATCATAATAACTAAACTTCTTCAAAATTTTCTTAACATAATGAATTTGATTCAACCTAAAACTAGAGTCAGTCCTATCAACTTTGACTCCTAAAATAAAATCCACAGGTCCATGATCTTTCATATCAAAGGAAGACTTTAACAAACTTTTGGTAGTACCAAAAATTGATAAACTAGTACCAAAAATATGCATATCATCCACATAAAGAGTTATGATCACACAGCCATTAGTATAAGATTTCACATAAATTCAAGAATCGTCATCACAAGAGGTGAAACCATGTTTGAAAATCTCACTTTCAAAATTCTCTTGCCACTGTTTAGGAGCTTGTTTAAATCTATACAAAGACTTAACAAACTTATACACCTTTTGCTCTTGACCAGGTGCTCTAAAACCCTTCAAGCAGGACTATATAAATTTCCTTATCAAGATTACCATTTAAGAAAGATGTCTTAACATCCATTTGGTGCATATGAAGCTTAAATACTAATGTAATAGCAAACAACATCTTTATAAATGCAATTTTAGTAACAAGAGAGTAAGTATTAAAAAAAAAGTCTAATCTTTCCTTTTGTTTAAAGCCTTTAATCACAAGTCTTGTCTTCAACATCTCAATAGTTCCTTCAGGTCTCAATTTCTTTTTGAAAATCCACTTACACTCCAAAGGCTTACACCCTCTAGGTAGATCAACTAAAACCCAAGTTTTATTAGACACGATTGACTCTAATTCTTTATTTATGGCTTACTTCCAAAAGGTAGCATCTATAGATCTTATTGCTTCCTTATATGTTTTGGGATATTCCTCAATAATAAGAGTCACAAAAAAAACATCATCTATCTCCTTAGGTTTTTTCACCACAAAGGACATAATAAAGTCAGAATCAAAACTGGTGGGTACTCTAACTCTTTACTTAGTTCAATAATTTGCTCTTCCTCTATATCATCATTGGTAAAAAAAAAACTAGGGATAGATTTTCTAGGAGATTGAACATTCACTTTCATAGGATCCTCAAAGAACATCTCTTGACTCCATAATTGGTCCATAAGTGTTAGATCCCTCTTCCTTAACCATAAATCTATAGGCAGCACTATTAGAAGCATATCACACAAAAATTGAATCAATGGTCTTAGGCCCAATTTTCTTCCTCTTATGTTCAGGTATAGCAACATAAGCAAGACACCCGCACACTTTCAAAAAAAGCATGTTAGATGGATAACCTTTCCAAATTTCATAAGGGGTTTGATTTAGTTTATTGTGAGGACATTGTTTAGAACATAACAACCTAAAAGAATAGCTTCCCCCCATATAAAGTTAGGTAAACCTGAGGAAATTAACATTGCATTCATCATATCCTTAAGTGTTCAATTTTTCCTCTTGAAGATTCCATTTTGTTCAGGTTTATAAGGGGCTGAAAGTTCATGAATAATCCAAACTTTTTCACAATAAACAGTAAGAAATTGATACTATACTCACCACCTCGATCAGACCTTAATCTCTTAATTTTCCTTTCCAATTGGTTTTCAACCTTCACATTGTATTTCATAGACACTTCCTCTGCATCACGTTTATTTTTCAATAAGTACACCTTAGTAAATCTAGAACAATCATCCACAAATTTAATATAATATCTCATTCCTCCTTTACTCACACAATTTTTAAAATCATTCAAATTTTTTTGCACTAAGTATAACAATGACTCTCTCTCAGTTACAAACTTAAAAGGTTTCTTAGAGTGTTTAGCTTTAATACAAAATTGACATTTTTCCATTTCATTAGTGATCTAGTTAGGCAACAAGTTTAAGCTTTGTATCCTCTTAATTGATCTCACATTCATATGAACAAGTCTAAAGTGTCAGCTCTATAGAATTAACAATATAAGTAGAAGAAGTAGATGCACTCATTACAACATCAACTACAAATAAGCACCCTATTACAAAACCCTTTACCAAAAAAATTTCCATTCTTAGTAAGAACTAGCTTATCATAATCAAAAATAAGTTTAACACTAGCTTTGTTAAGTATCACACAAAAAAACAAGTTTCTCCAAACATTGAGCACAAATAATTTTTTTTATAGTGGTAACTATCATAATGTTTTAGTGGGTAGTTTAGTATATGTTTAGTTGTTATATTCTTGTTATATTCAATGATTAGTACATGTTTAGGTTAGGATTGTGTTATTTAGTTAAATGTTTGTGTTTTGAGTGTTATATGGGTTAGAGCATGGTTTTGTGCTGTAATTTTACATATTTGCGGTGCCTTGATATATTTGTTAGTATTTGAGAACAGATATGGAAGAATGGAGGAGAATCGGAGGAAGCTCGGAGCTAGACCCAGGCCCACAATCATGAAAGAACCAGTTGGGGGGAGTCACGATCGTGGCAAACAGCGAGCTAAATGAAGTTCCACTATTGTGGCTTACACAACAGACTCCTGAATGTGACTTATCGAGGGACATTTGGAACTTTTTTTACTTGGGCAAACCCTAGGGTTTACCTAAAATAGAAAAGACTATATAAAGAAAGAGAAAGAACCCTAGGGAGAGCTCCAATTTATGCCACTTTGGGAAAACCTCAAGAAGAAAGAAAAAGAAGAGAGAGAAGAGGAGAGAGAAGCATGATTTTGCTGCTACTTTCCAGAGCCATCCTGATCCTTCCAAGTGACATTTTCTTTTCATCTTTATTATTTTTTCTTTGAATGTGTAAGAAGGATATGATGATGTTAATAGATTTAGGATTGATGATGATGTTCTAATTTTTTTAGGATTTAAACTTGATTCAATGTTAATCTAGTTATTTTGTGTTAATTCATTTGGCTTTTGTGATTATTTGTTGTAACTTCATGCTTCGGTAATAAATCAAGAGAGTGAACCAAATACAAAATAATTGGGTTGGTTAATGAGAGTTAGACGACTCAATAGACCATACTAATAATCAAATCGGTAATTATACAGAGAGAGATTTCATATAAGACTCAACTGTTTATTAGAAGGCTTAAGAACTGATTAGGTTATAGGTTAATTGTTAATTGAAAGATGACAATTTTGGTAACTCAACTTAATCAGGGTTTACTAATTAGGGCTTAGTGATTATAACTCGAGAGATAGTAATCCGCCCTTTGATAGTCTAACACCGACACCACATCAACCCAAAAGTGATTAGGTTAGCATTGATGATAGGATAAATGCCTTTTTTCATAATTAGGTAATTTTTCTTTTGTAATTTTCCCTTGTGAAATTGGTATTGCTCAATATTCGATTTCTTTTGTGTTAATTTTACAAATTAATTTCTTGTTAATCATCTTCATGTGTTTACCTTTCTATTCAATTTTTATTTTCATTTTAATATTTCTTTAGGCTTTATATAACTTCAAATTAGATTAGTTCGACAACTCCTCAAAGGATCTACACCTCACATATTATACCCACGATCTGTGCACTTGCAGTATATTGTGAGCTTTAAATAGATTAAAACTTGCTCAATAAGCTTTTGACGCCGTTGTCAGGGAATAGTAGGATTAGTTTTGTTCTTGTAGTCTAAAACATTCTCATCACTTTTGTGAAGATGCATTTGCATAAACCAAAGAGTCACTCGAAGTTCAAGTTAGATCACTGAAGCCCTAGCACTTGACATTAATCACTTGGAATGAGTCATTCGAAGAGCCAAACGCCAATAAGGAAATACCAAAGCAATCATGGCTGAAGAAATTCATCAAGAGTTTCAACAAGGAAGAAACCAAGGGAACCAACCGTGAAACCTCATAGATTTCATAAGAATGGGATTTAATTCAACCAATCAAGGTTTCTTTAGACCACCTGTTCAAGCACCTTCATTCGAAATAAAGCCAGCCTTATCAAACATGTTGCAAAAAATGTTCAATTATATGGATTGATCAATGAGGATCCTAATGTGCACATAGTAAATTTCTTAGAAATATGTGATACCTTTCGATATTATGGAATGCTGGAAGATGCTGTTAGGATGAGGCTCTTTCCTTTCAGTCTAAGGAATAGAGCTAAAGCTTGGTATCACTCTCTCAATCCCTCAAATGTCACAATGTGGGAGAAATTGGTGTATGCATTCTTAGATAAGTATTTTCCCTTCACTAAAACTACAAAGAAGATAAAAGAAATCACGAACTTCCAACAGAGTGATAGGGAGTCACTTTATGAAGCGTGATAGAGATATAAGTATTTGTAAAGGAGGTTTCTGCACCACGACTTACCAAAAGAATTTGTTTTACAAACCTTCTGCAATGGATTCAATCCACCCATGAGAGGTACCATACATGTAGCATTTTGCGAATTGCTTATGCAAAAGACTATTGACGAAGCAAAGGAGTTGCTAGAAGAAATGGCCAATAATAGCTGTCTGTAGACGAATGATCAAGCAGACAACACATAATCGTCCGAGAATAGAAAGGAGCTATAACTATTGACTAAATGACAGAGATGTAAGAAAAAAATTGATAGCTTAACAAGACAGTTGAACAACATGAAAGCCTCCTCTTCAACCCTTGTTAAGGTTATTCAACAAAGATGAGAGCCATACGACCAGGATAATCATAATACCATCGACTGCTTCCTGATGTAAAGTAATGAAATGGAGCAAGTTAAGTATATGGGAGCACAGTTTGTTCATGGTAGAGGGAACATCCCCTATTCGAACATGTACAATCCTGGGTGGAAGAATCACCCAAACTTTTCGTGGTCAAATAATGTTGGAGGTCAATTCCGATCTCACGGGCCTCCTAGATTCTGAAAGGAGAAACCTAACTCAATGGATGCAAAATCAGACAAAATCATCGATAAGATTATAAGTATGGATGATGCACATAAGAGATTGGAAGAAAATTTTCAACAAGTGACAAAGAATCATCTATCCTCTATCCACAACTTGGAAGTCCAAATGGGCCAATTGGCAGATGCACTATCTTCAAAAATTGTGGGGAGCCTTCCAAGTAGCACAGAAACAAACCCAAAGGAAAGAATCATGCTTATCATTCAGGCCATTAAGGAGAAGCTCGACCAACCTGAAGAAGATAGGGAAAAGGAATAGAAATGGGCTGATAAAAATTTCCTTTCAAATGAACATAACCTGAAGGAAATTAAGGAGTATTGACCTATAATTCCATACCATATTTCAGCAAAATGATAGTCAAAAGAAGCGAAGTTGAGGGAAGTCTTTGAGGTAATAGAGCAGTTGAAAACACAACTCACTCTTACAGAATCTATACAAGAGAGATTATTCAACAGAAAGGAGTTGTAAAAGCTGATGAGTGAAGTAGGAAACATCGAGAACTCTAATGAAATGGCAACATTACCACGGAAGCAAAAGGATCTAGGGAATTTTTATATTCCTTGCACCACAGGTAATTTCAAAGTGTATAAGACTTTTGCAGACTTAGGAGCTAGTATAAGTATGATGCCTTATATTTTATTCCAAAAAATGAAGTTAGGAGAAATAACACTAACCATGATGAGTGTGCAGATGGTTGATTGGTCAATTCACCATCTGAGAGGTATAATCAAGGACGTTCTTATTAAGGCAGAAAATTTTACCTTTCCAACAGACTTCATCATTTTGGACATAGAGGAAGACTTGGAGATACCAATTATCCTTAGACGACCATTTGTAGCCACCTCCTGATCTATTATAGATGCTAATAAAGGCAAGTTGACTCTAAGGGTGGGGAACGAGAAGATGTCCTTTAACATGTTTAGTGATATAATAAGTCCTCACAATTCATAGATGTCATTAAGAGAACCAAGTCTCATGGAGAGGTTGAAAGTAGTGATAATCACAAGGATTCACCTAAAAAGCCACAATCTCAAAGAAATAAGCAGAAGAAGACGAAGAAGAAGGGTGGTGGAAATCATAGTCTGGTAGCTCATTTGCAATTTATAAGACCTAAGATCGCACTAACATTACACAACTTGTTCAAACCAACACGAGAAAAAGAAGTATGTCGAGCTACAAACGGTAAAAGAAGCACTGCGTGAGAGGTAACCCATAATTTTTTTTGTATCAATTTATTACGTCATCTTTTATAGTAAATAGGTTTTGCATTATGTTTTTGTGTGTTTCAAGTCTAATTAAATATCTTGGAGGAATTGAGGATTAGTTGATATGGGAATGTGTGGAAGGCAAGCACAATGAGGGTAATAATGTAATTACAAGGTATTGAAGTATTTTATGGATAAAATGAGGAAAAAGAAGCAAAATCAGAAAGCATGCTGAATATTTGTAAGGCCACGATCGTGGCTAGTGGCAGAGCAGTCCTGATATGTGCAAATTTCAATAAATTTTTTCCACTTTTAACCTCTTATCCCCTTCCTAGCCTATATATTTACACTTAACCTCACTTTTCCTACACATTCCATTTTCTCACTATGTCTCTAAACACAATAAGTCACTTCATCACTTTTCCTATACATTCCATTTTCTCACTATGTCTCTAAACACAATAAGTCACTTCTCTCTCTACAAACATCTTGAGCCTCTATCTCTTCCAAAAAAGTTTCCTCATAACTCTCAATTTAATGGGGCCATGTATTAAGCAAACGATCAAGCGTGCTCAACCTAAAGGCAAGGTCCAAGTATCAGACCGTGTGCAAAGAAACCGAGTAGCAGATTATGGGACACCTTTCCCGATCTACTTAGAGGAGGAAGGTAACCAGTTTAAGGAACATTATTATGCCTAAATACTTAGATTTTGATACAATAGAAAAAATTGGATTGAGAGAATGAGTTGAAACTTTAGCAGGAAGAATTTAGTGGGAAAATTTTATAAGATTTAATTATGTTGTTTATAAAGAACTAACCCTATAATTCTTCACCTCCTTTCAATATGAGCCAACGAACCCTAAAGACCTATGGTTTTGATTGCAGGGTCAACTATATGGATTAGAATATAACATTTTGTGTGAAATCGATAGATTTCCCACCTCGATCATAGTAGATCAGTAAGATGACTTTTTTTCCACCCATTATTGGATGGAACTGACTAGCCTAGAGAGCTTTGACACTAAAAATGCTCACAATAACATTATTCAGAGCCTCGAAAACTTGTTATTACATAAGTTCATGTGTCAAACTATATTGAAAAAATTGAAACAAACAAATGTTCAACAAAGGAGCTTTTCATCTTGTGATGTATGGATCATAGCGTCAAAGTTTGCACCTCTACTTATATACTGCTACTCTAAGAAAGAGAAGCAATAACTTGGGCAAGGGGTACTTGGTCACAACTATTGCGGAATACTATAGTTTCAATTGTAATGGACTAATTGTCCATTGTCCTGAGTTTCTCAACACTCATCACTTGATGAGAACTGCAAGTTTGAAGTCCCATAATATGGAACTTCAAGATATTAACGTAAAATCTCGTGTCAAGATCAGGGTGGGACAAGGTAGCTCGAACTCAACCCCACCATAATAGGAGGAGGACTCAACCAACGAGGAGTTAGAAGAGGAAGAGCCAACGAGATGGGAGAAGGTAATGGAAGCCATCGCAAAAACTAACAAAGCCATTTTAAAAAAACACCAAGATGTTAAAGGAGATGGCTAGAGAACAAAGAAGCCAAAGTCGGGACATAGGACATATTCATACATATTTCGAGGCTCAAGGTGTTCAACTACCACCTCCGACACCATCACCACCTCAATCACCATGATGGTTCTATACTCTAACCCTTGTCTTTTATTTTTATTATTATTTTCAATCGTTCACATATTTCTTATGTTTCATTAATTTGTGTTCCCACCTCATGTATTGTTTTTTTGTTCTTCTCACATTGAGGAAAATGTATTGCCCAAGTGTTGGGGCTATGTGCATTATATGTTTTTATTTGAATGTAAATTTTACATGTTATATGTTAGTTTTGTTTAGGATTGCATAATGTGATTTATGTGAATGTATCAATGCCTAAGACTTGTCGGAGTCGATTTAGCTTTGAACATAGTCTTTTAGTTGCTAAACTTTATTAGCTTGAGAAATTAGTGTTCTAGGTTGCCTCAGTTAAATATGCATGTCAATTAGGATATGATGTTAGTTTGTTCAATCTAGGAATTTACCACATTTATTTATAATTTTAGGGCAATCGAATAAGTAACATCGTTAGTATCTTTTCATGAGAATGATCAGTTTAAGAATTGAGATAGGAAAAAAAAAGATAGTGTTGTGTAAATCTTAAATAAATAACTATTTTGCTGGCCCTTTTTGAAACAAATCGGGTTATGAATAGAGCTAGGATCTAGTTAAGAATCTGACAATGCTTATTGTTGTTCAAGGATTGGTTTTGTCCACCATTCTTATTAAAGTTACTTACATTTTTATGTTCTATCACATTAGCCTCAGTAGGGACAATGGTGAGAGATTTGGCCTTATCTCGTGTACAGTTGGCATCCTCAATTTTTATATGTCTGATCAATTATTGTAGCTTCATGTCCTTCTTCTTATGCCTCAATCGGTTTTTATACCCATTCCATGAGGCAGGTAGTTTCTTAATAAGGACATTAGCTTGAAACAACTCACATGTGTTCATTCCCTTAGTAAGGATTTCAGCAACTAGGTTTTCATACTCATGTAATTGGTTCATAATAAGTTTATCATCTAGTTAAGCAAAACCCCCCTAACGGTGCGGTAATCTTTAGTTGTCTTAGGGTCAGTATTGCCACTAGGAATATCTTCAAACAACACAAAATCAATCTAGTATTGTTGGAAGTAAAATATAACATTCTTAAACCATTTTTTTAAGTTTCTCCCATTTAGAGGCTCTAATTTAGTAAGATCAGGTGTAATTCTCTAGGCTATGATAACAAAGGTAGAACCTATATGGGAAATAGAAAGAGTAGAATCGACATTGGTCCCATTCGCAGACAACAAAATGAACCCAAAAATGGAGATGACTTACACCACCACAAAGAACAGAACAAATTGTTCGGCTAATATCAAAATAAAGAAATAGCAACAATAACAAACGATATTTCAACTAATGCAGCAGTAAGAATAGAACATTATTCCAACATATACCTAAATAAACATGCAACAAAACAGTATTATGACTTATATCAAAATAAACACGATAAAATTTTGGCAAACAGTAACAAGAACACAACAATTTCCCGACAAAGAGCATGAATAATATAACAATTTTTATTTTCCGACTTAGATTGTTAGCGAAATAATGAAATAACACTAAATAAAAATTGAAATAACTTATCTAAGAATGTAAGGCATCGTGAAAATCACTGTCGTAAATCGAAAATTCCCCTCTATGGTGCCACAAGACAACAAGATCTAACTTTATGGTTAATGCCGCCTCCACTAGCTTCGGTGCACTCCAAAGGACAAAGTAGGATCTGCCTCTAAGAATTAATAAAAGCAGACAAAGGCATAATAGAAAAGATAAGATATGTCTGTTGGTGAAAGAAGATGCGTGTCTTGTTTAGAGGAAATGATAAGAAGTGTGACAATGGCAAAGTAACAAAAAAAAGATGTGTGCGTCTTATATATAGCAGAAAAGATTCATACACCAATAATAATAGTAATAACGTCAAACACGCATGTGGTATCCATGCCATCTTCAAAAGACTTGATTCAAAATCTTACAAAACAATTTAGTCTATAAACATGGTGAAAGTCTCCTGCTCTTTCAATGTGGGACACAAACCAAAGAAAGAAGAATACAAACAATAATAACGTGAAGAAAAGAAAAACATTAGAGGTGATTTAAATGATGTTGTTCCAAATAAAGATGTCTGCTTTGCCTTTGCATCTATTGAACGTTGATCTTTTATATAGTCTACATAGAAATATGGTAAATTGCAATAAATTCCTCTTTAAATTGAATAGGAGAGAACTCAATTACATATACATTTTTAAAGTTTTAAAGGTTTCCCTGGTACAACAAATAGAAGAAAAGGAAATAATATATTCCATCCTTTTTTTGGCTTGGAAACTAGAAAATGTAAGCGTGTGTCAATATTTCTGATGGCAGTTACCTGAATTAGTCCCCTAGAGCCGTCCGATTTGATGAAAGATTACTGAAATTGGACCCCAGGTCTCCTTTTCACAACATCAAAAGCCTCAGGAGATGATACTGATACACTGAAGCAAGTACTATGAGTTCAATTATTTGCTTAGTACTATAATTCCATTTCAATGCGCTGAAAGAAAGCCTCTAATTACACCTTTTGCATGTAAAGCTTAACACAGTAGATGACGGAGGCATACAGCCAGTGACAGAGCCAAGGATGGAGATATGCGGGGCCCAAATAAAATATAAATTTCACAAAAATTTTCATATAAAAACTAAATAAAAAAAGTTTTATTAAGAATATAAAATAGCTAAAATTACAATGATCCTCGCCTACTTTTCATATATTGAAATCGTTTCATAACAACATCATTGTAAATATTTGCAAATACATCTCTTTCAATGTAACATACTAAACAATAAAATAGCTAAAATTACAATGATCCTCGCCTACTTTTCATAGATTGAAATCTTTTCATAACAACATCATTGTAAATATTTGTAAATACATCTCTTTCAATGTAACATACTAAACAATCATTCAATAGGTCATCTCCCATTTTATTACGAAGTGAACTCT
>JANZLF010000004.1:9948161-9959068 GCA_026546835.1 Erythroxylum foetidum | reverse complement strand
ATTCATTAAAATCAATCCAAAACAACTCAATTTACATATACCATATTCAACATCATTCATTACCTCATCAATCGTCAATCAACCAAGGAAATAACATACCCATATACACCAAACAAAATTTCATGCAATTAATGCACAAGTCATCACAATTAATGCATTTAACTAACAAATCCCTCATCAATAACATATTAATTACATAATCAAGCTTCCTAATCTTCCAAATCTTCAAAAATTAGCACTAACTCTCTACTTCCACCAACACCCACGACCATGATCCACTTGAGGGGGGTAGAAGGTTTAGGTTTTTAATGAACCCAAGGAAGAGAAAGCAAGGTGAAAGGAGGAAGAAAGGATGAGCAAAATCCCAAAAGAAAGCAAGAAGGAGGCGAGCTACAATGTTGATGGAGAATTGTCTCTTTAAAACACTTCACCCACCTTTCACTTAATATTAAAGGAAGAACCATCGTGAAAGACCAAGAAGAGAGGGTGGGTTTTAATTAACAATTATAACCTTGGTGGCATGCTAGGCAAGTGACAAGTGTCACTTGCCACATGTCACCTTCTTACGCCACCATTTAGTTTCTCTCCAATTCCTCCTCCAATTTCTCTCTAAATTCCAGTGGCTCACATTAATAAATTCTACAAGCATGTATCTAAATTTTCAGTGCCATTGGACAGTCATTTCCACTACAGGTACACAATTAGCCTGTCGCTTGGCATTTTTTTCTAGTTCAAAAAATTTCTCCGAAAATTTTCAGAAAAAATTCTAAAATTCACTAAAAATTCTCAAACCCCATTAACCCTCTCTAATTAAATCTTTTTCACACACAAATCAAATTTTTCATAATAATCACATTTATTCACAATATACCGGGAAATGTCATGATTGCATGTATAGTCATTTTTCACGTGCGAAAATCACTATTTACAGGTATGAGTATGCATGAACATACCAAAACAATTCTAAACACTCATAACCCGTTCCAAATTACTATTCTACCCTTCCCATCGGTGATGGGATGTTACAACTCTCCCCTCCTAATAAAAATTTTGTCCTAGAATTTTATTTCCAAATTTTTCACTTCCAATCTTAACAACACATATATCGAATCATAACAATACTAACCATATCCATATAACGCTGTGTGATTCCGATAACCATAAAACAACTTATAAATCCATAGTCCTATTATTGCCATAGTTATGTATGGATCACTTTATGTCAAACTTAGTTTCCCTTATTTACCTGTATCTTCATCTTGGCAAAGGTGAAACACTCAAAAACAAGGCATACGTTCCACTTTTCATCGGTGTTAGTACACTTAACTTCCAAATCTTTCTCCATATATTCACAACTTCGATGTGATGCACCAAAATCCATTCGTCTTTCAAAAATCACTTTATTCAGATTTTAAATTCATTTCACTTGCTAACAGTATCCCAAATTTGTTCAGGCTTTTACTCAGGGAGAATGACTCTTTTTGTCGTCTGACGCCTCATAGAGTATTCTAATGGTATTACTAGGAGAACGATTATTATGCCTGTAGTCACTTGGCACTATACATTAATTTCATATGCTGATGTCCTCCAGACATATAAGCTTTATACTTGTCTCCAATAGACAAGACTACAAGAAACTCAAACATATAATCACTCAGTTCGATATTCTTAGCCACCAATTGCTCTTTCGATTTACTCTTACTAGAACATATATCTGGATCACGTATTACACATACTTTTTCATCCAATCATAGTCCCTCACATCCTCACTTTGGGCTTTCCCAATTCCTTTTTACAAAACTGTTGTTACTTTTTTCTCCATTAACTCGACATATACACTCCACATATGTGGTACTCCGCTATTGAATGTTCTATTTGATGCAGTTGATTGTAACACTAGCTTTATTAGGACATGTTAATCTGCACAATCCGTTCAATCTTGTCCAATTTGATTCTTACCTCCATCTCAACTAATTTGTCTATTCATATGTATATCCAAAATGTTTCTTTACACATCATGGTTCCAAGCTTTCAAACCAATTACTAACTATGGCAGAAATTTTCAAGTCATATACCCAAATCCAGTTCATGAGTCTATAATTATCCTTAGGTACTCAAAATCACTTTAATAGTTCAATAGATTGTATTTTAATCTTTCATGGGAAACTTTGTCATATACAGCAAAATCGCCAAATCAAAGCGGTATAATTAACACTAAGGTTATGAATTCCTCTAAAATTCTTTTTTTTTTACCTTCACCATAATTCCTTAAATTACTAATTCCTCTATGACGTAATATTATCATATGCTCTTTTCATGAATAAGTTTCTCCACACCTATATGAGTAATACCCTTATCAAATATAATTTGCTGTTTCCCAAACATATTTACACTGACTATAATGTGAACCTAAGTTCACCTCACAGTAGCAAGAGTATCTTCTCGAATTGTGAGTCTTTTCTATGGATGTCACTCCAATATTCACTTTTGACTCACTATTTACTTTTTTTTAATAAAGAAGACAGCATATCACAACTTTTCTTGGCGACCTGTCATCTTATTTCAAAATTCCCTCCATTGTGTCTGTCGGTTCCTTTCTGAAGCAAACTCGAGTGAATCAAACGAGGGGTCTTTGACCCCTGGACAATGGAGAAAGCGAAAGAAGGGCTTATGATCTCAACTACTGATTAAGGGAGGCCTGCCTTCATTGGTCATAAACTAAATTACCCGACTTTCTGACCCTATCTCAGTGATTTCTTGGTACAAACTTCGATATTATTTATAAATCCTTGTCAATCACCTATTGCCCATGAGTACTTATTGGTTATTCTTAATACCTCAAGAAAATCAATTCCAACGTTTCATATTATCTTAATAAGATCAATTCGTATCATGACTCCTATGGTCAATACATCCTCGATAATAAGGCTAAATGAGACATTAAGCAATTTCATTTACTCAAACACCCTGATATATACAATCCAAAATCCTTACATCTTACCTAGAGATGTATTTAAATCAAGTCTCCAATCATTAACGGTCGCTAATGATACTGACATATCAATTTATTCTAGTTCTTGCCTATGATTGGGGTTCACCATATGATCATAACAGAAACCGATTTTTGTAGGCCCATATCGTGCCCTGCACTTTTTCCTCACATTAACACACATATTGACAGCGATTCTACTCCAGTTTTCCAGTATTTACCTCTTCTTCTAATGCAACATCCTATCATAATCATTGAATTAGCATTTTGAGTGCATTCACTCTTCTCCTTTGATTTATCATCTTTTCCATAATCGCATGCATACATACAATCCAAACCTAGGCGCATTTCTAACTTTCTCCATACTACACATCATGTATCACGTATCATCACTTGTAAAGTCATGTTCCTATTATTTCATCGTCCATATGTATATTCTCAATCCATTTAGAATTATAGACGCAGAATCATCAAGAAATGTAATCTCATTATCACAGACATATTATTACGCTAAATCATAACTTTTATCACATTTCAAATCCAAGTCTATCCTTTCACAGTCATAGAAAAGTTATTTCTTTTAACCGGGCTTGTACACTTTAATCTCATCATTTCTTCTTCTTCTTGACAATATCTTCACTTCTCTATCTCATTCGAAGGTTGAACATTACGGTACAATATCGATATCATATTCCATATTACACACCAACACAGATGTAGTGAATCTATATCTACATCATCGAACCATGTACTTTTTCTCATTTCCAATTATCCCCATTTTATCGGACATACAAGTTCGAATCATAAATACCTAGTCATCCTAAACTTTTGATATCACATAGACATATTCTTATGCTAAGTCATACTCTTATCACTTTTAACCGATATTCTTCTCATGTCCAAATTTGACCTCTCTAGGCTATAGCAAATTTCCTTTACTTGATTTATGCACTTTAGGTCTCATTAGTCATTGTGATATCACTTTTTCCTTAATCAGCCTATGCCAATACATTTGCATTCATCTGACATTCGAGGATTTATTAAATTTCCCATAAACCTTCATTTGCTCACATTCTCATCACGTTTCTCACACTTAAGCACTTAACACATGCTCATACATATGACTCATACTTATGGGACTCAGACTAGGGATCAGTTACCACTATCTGCTATGACATGACTTAAATGCATGTAACTTGACCCATGTTTTAGAAAATGCCCATATAAGCTCGTACTTCTGGGCTCTGATACCACCTAAATGTAACACCCCACTCCCGCATGACCTGAACCCGACATCGATGGTAATATCCGAGTCCATGCCCTGCGAGGGTGGCGTGGTACATCACTCAATCAAAACTCAGTACAATTTTTTTTTTGGAAACAAAAACATACATTATGAGAAAATCAATTAACATACACAATCACCAGTAAGTACAATGACCACGACGACCCTTTTCATAAATACAAATTAATTTAGTCTGTTGACTTTACAAATTGACCTAATCATTTGTACAAAAATTCAAAAAAATACAATTTTATACAGAATTTATCAGACACCAATGTAGACGTGAACTGATCCCAACCTCTTCTCTCACTCACATGCAGTTGTTATACGTCCGTTGCCTAACGGGATATTCTTCTGAGTCCTGAAAAAAATAATTGCAAATTTTGGGTGAGTTTTGCGAACTCAGTGAGAGACCATCATCGATGGTTCACCTAGTCACATAACACAATATTCATACATCTCACTTTATTTCATAGTGCACATTCACAATATTTCCCATTCACACGTTTATAGAATTGCACATTCACATTATTCATATTCGATACATGTACATGAGACTCACTTTTCATTTATTATTTTGTTGTGATCAAGTGCTGCCTAAACTGTCCCTTGTAAGACTCATGAATAACTGTCCCTTATCCGTTGGTGGATACAGGGCTCACTAAACATTGAGCTGAAGGCTCTGAATCACTTATGAGCTCGAAGCTCATTTCCACTCGTTGAGCTTAAAGCTCTGGTCGGTGGCGACTCTAGTCACAACAACCATTATACTTCATATACTTATACCATGCAATGCATCAGTCACATCCACTCACTTTCACAAGTCATCGGATCATAGATCGGCATCATAACACATTTATTCGCATAAGCATAAGGCATGTTGCCATTCACTCAATCAAATTTATGTAAGCAAATGAATATGAAGTGCTCATGTGACACTTTCTAATTTATTTCGGTGTTGTGACCGAGCGCTTGAATTGTCCCAATATGGGCACATTAATCGTTGAGCCTGAGGCTCTAAATCACTGTAGGGCTCGAGGCCCGAATACAATCATTGAGCTTTTAGCTCTCGGTGGCTACTCCGGTCACAACTGTCATTATCTAGTTAAGCATTCATGAATAAAATGCATATGCCACAATTAATCACATTATTATCCACGTATGCATATGTCACAATCAATCAGCCTATGAGTGACACAATCAACATATATGTATCACAATTAATCACATGTATCCCAATTGGTCACATCATAGGGATATAGGTCGCAAATTTGCATACAAGTAGCACTTCTATAACCAACTCCCCAGTACACAATCATCGGACCTTCTGTCCGGAATCCACAATCATAGCAAACCTCAAACCCACTACTATTCACCGCATTCAACAATCAATTTATTCAAAATTAAACAAAATAGAACAAAGGGTGAAATTAGACCATCTTGGTATACTCACAGTACTCTCCAGATTAGCATTGGCTTCCAAATTTTGAAAACGCATAACTGCGGACTTTTAGCCTGCACAACCCATTTATTCAATACGTTGCACACACATTAATAATTTTGCACAATTATACTCATTGATGCACATATATGTACGATGCATATTCATGACTAGCCCAGTATCAATCTATAAATTTTATCTCAAAACTATTTCGTTATCACAACACAGGTATGCCTAGGGTTTAGCAATACTAAAATCCTTAAACTCGCAATTTATGTTAATTACAATTTTTCTAAAACCATACTTTCAGGTCTACTACTTTCGATCGACAAACCAGTCCACATAGGGTAACCTAGGCAACCTCTCCTTGATAGAAAAATTCCTCTATGCATTAGGAATAAAATCACTCAATTCAGATCTCTATAGGTCCAATTATTTCTAAAACACGGACTAGAAAAATAATCGGTCGGTCCTCTCACTTTGACCTAATCAATCCACGTCAATTTCATTTATGAAAATTCACAATTTAACATAGAAATGAAATTAAATATTTCACGAATCTGATGCATCAAGAACCAGGTCAATCGGAGGTCGGTTGAAAATGTTATTCACAAAGGATTGAAATTGGGCCAAAATTAATAACAAAATAATAAAATAATAAAATAAAAGAAAAATGGGCTAACTGTGTTGCATTTTTTTCAAAACCACTTATTTCTTTCTCTCCATTCACAAAACCTATTCTTTCACACATGTGTCCAAAAATCACAAATGAGGTCTCAGTCTTTTCACACATGTGTTCAAAAATCACAAATGAGGTCTCATTAGAAACAGAGAATCCTACAAGTTCCATGAAGGACTCACGAACCAATTTCACCCCTAAGGGTGTCAAAAATGCAATCAAAGTTTCTGCCTAATCACAAAATTTCCAAAACAGTGCAACATTTTTCTAAAAAACATACCTTCTCATTCCCTTTGCCAAAAATTTCAAGCGTTATATCAATCGAAAGAGCAGAACATATTTTACAACTTTCATGAATAACTTGGAAGCATATGCAACTTCTAAACAGGTCAATTTCTCAACCAAAGTTTTTTCCCAACACATATCACCCTAACAGTACCACAATCTTCTAAAAATCATAACTCCCTATTCCATTGTCCAAAAATTCCATTCTTTATATCAATAAAAAGTTAAGAAAATATGCTACAATTCTCATGCGGGTCTTAGAAGCAAATTCCACTTCAAACTAGGTCAAGTTTTCCCATGATTGTGGCTGCCCGGTTAAAGATTGTTAAATAAACATGTCGCCTAAACCGTATGCATACTTTAAAAATCCATAACTTATAATTCTTACATCCAAAAATAGCATACTATACCTTATTACAAAGTAAGACATTCTTCTATAACTTTTCATAAGATCACTTGAGCTAATTTAAACTATAATAGACCAGAATTAGCTTTAAAGCACATTAATCACAAAACCCATACTTAGAAAAATTTCACACACAAAGCACATTAATACATGAATTACTATCTGAAAGTTAACAAGTCATAAATTTCAACCTCAAGATCGAGAAATGTCATACTTAGTGGCAATAGAAAGCTAACAAGAAAATCTTCAACTTTAATGAAGATCAATTTCACAAAATCTGTATACTTTAGCCTAGAAAAATTCCCCAAAGTTTCAGGTCTTCAATGTTAGAATCATAAATATGGCACTATTCACCCTACACATATTGCCCACTTTCAAGGCAAAATTCTGAACCCTTCAAGCCACAATTAGATAGCACTTACTTCATAAGAATTCTAGCCAAACTTCTCAAATTTAATTCAAGCCAAACCTCATCTCAATAGCATAACCATATAAAAAGTTATGACCAAAACATTGAAACATATACAAATCCAATTTTCCAGATACTCAACCTAACTCAATTTCTACCTCTTCCATACCATTTCTAAGCAAATTCTCACTCAATTTACTTCATCAATCCACCATAACTAAATCATAACCTATCCTTGAACGTTAGTACACAAAAGCACACACACTCAATCATTTTCTTTTAATAAACAATCATCTAACATCATTAAAAATCAATCCAAAACAACTCAATTCGCCTATACCACATGACATAACATTCATTAACTTCTAACTCATCAATCATCAATCAACAAAGGAATTAACATACCCATATACTTCACACACAATTTTCATGCAAGTTAGTGCACAAACATCACAAAGAATTCAATTAACTAAAAGATAACACATGTTTCTTACCTATTAAACTTCCAAAATCACAAATCTTCTACTTCCTTTCACCACCCACGTTCACCATCTTGTTAAGGGGGAAGGTTTATGCTAACCCTCCTGAGTTAAAGGAATAGAAAGCAAAGTGGAAGGAGGAGGAAAAGATGAGCGAACTCTTAAACACATCAAGAAGGGAAAAACCTACGAAGATGAGGGAAAAATCACACTAAAATCACCGTTAACCCTTTCAAATTGAGAAGTATCGTGAATGGCTTGATTTTTAATATTGTAAGGACATAAGGTGGCATGTTAGGCAAGTGACAAATGTCACTTGCCATATGTCACCCTCTCATTTGCTCACCTAATTTCTTCTAATTTACTTCCAATTTCTAGTCCAATTTTTTCCCAAAATTCCAATGGCTTAAAATTAATAATTCCTAAAATCATGTTTCTAATTTTCAATACCATTGGACAGTACTTTTTACTACCGATAACCAATCAGTCTTCCACTAGACATTTTTCCTAGTCCGAAAAAAAGTACCCCAAAATTTTAAAAAAAATTTAAAATTCTCCAAAAATTCATAACTCACAAAGACCCACTCCAATTCGATTTTCAAGCGCAAAAATCATATTTTTCATAATAAGTACATTTTTGACCAAATATACCAAAAAATGTCATGAATGCATGTATAGTCATTTAGATGTGCAAAATTCATTATTCACTTGTATGTGTATGCATGAACATATCAAGGCAAAATTTTAAACGCTCATATCCCATTCTAAATTACTATTCTACCCTTCCCATCGATGATGGGATGTTACAAGGTGTAATGGATTTGGTCTTGGCCATAGTTTTAGACGTAAGGCTTGCAGCTATAACTAAGACTAATTCTAAAGCTGACAAGTCTTATTACATTTTAACAGGCTGAGTTTGCATTTGATGCTAATGATGATCGTAGAAAATGTAAAGTTGTCATTACATAAAACAAACAATGCAAAGGAGTTCATGTTGAGACTTGAAGAATACTGTCAATCTGATATAGCTGACAAGTCCATCATAGGGACTTTAAAGAGTGAGCTGATGACCAAAAATTTTAATTGGTCACAATCTATTTATGATCATGTAACACATGTCAAATCTAGTCGTAAAGCTGAAATCTATAGGTATGGATGTAAGCGAGTCTTTCCTTGTACAGTTCATTATCAACTTACTTCCGCTTGAGTTAGGCTAGTTCTAGGTGAATTATAACACCATTGAGGAAAAATAGAACCTTCAAGAAATTAAGGTCATGTTGGTTCAGGAGCAAGGGAGATTGAAGAAAATGAAGGAACATTCCGTTCATCTCACATTTCATTAAGGAGCTAGTAGCAATAAGACCAAACCAGGAAAGAAAGGTAAAGAGAAGGATGGAGCTCTTAGCAAAGTTAATAAAGGTCGAATCCATAAAGATAGGAGGTGCCACTTCTGTAAAAAGCCTGGTTACTTTAAGAAGGATTGCCCTAAAAGAAATGCTTCTGGTGTTTTAATTGATTGTTTATATCATTTCAATTTTGATGTTGATTTTGTTGAATCTCTATTTTATATTGACCATATTATAGGAAATAAACATTGTGCACATAAGGGATGTTCTACCTTTTTGTGGCATAAAATATTAGGTTATATATCCAAGGAAAGGGTATAGAGGTTAGTGAAAAATGAAATATGGCCTTAGTTGGATTTTGTTGACTGGGATATATGTGTGGATTGCATTAAAGGTAAGCAAATCAAACATATATCAAGGAATCCAGCCACAAAAAGTAGCAAATTACTTGAATTAATATATATTGACATCTGTGGTCCTTTCAACATTCCTTTTTTGGGCAATGAAAAATATTTCATTACCTTTATTGATGACTTCTCGCGATATGGTTATATCAATATGAGAAGTCTTAATCTGTTGAGATCCTAGAGGTGTTCATTAATGAGATAGAAACGTAGTTAGATAGAAAAGTAAAGATAGTGAGGTCTGATAGAGGTGGTAAATATTCATCAAAATTTGATGAAAGTAAACAATGTCCAAGTCCATTTGCAAAGTTTCTTGCAAATCAAGGCATATGTGCGCAATACACAATGCCTAGTACACCGTAATAAAATGGTGTAGTTGAGAGGCAGAATCGTACTCTTATGGATATGGTTTGAAGTATATTAAGTTATAGTACTGTACCTTTATCATTGTGGATGCATGCATTAAAGACTGCTGTATATTTGCTTAATAGGATTCCTAGTAAGGTAGTCCCTAATACACCTTATGAACTGTGGATAGGAAGAAAACCTAGTTTACGACACCTTTATATTTAGGGTTGTCCGACAGAAGTAAGGTTGTATAATTCATATGAAAAGAATCTTGAAGTGAGAACCGTTAGTGGTTATTTCATCAGCTATCTAGAAAAGTCGAAAGGTATAGATTTTATTGTCCTAATCATAGTACGAGAATAGTTGAGTCTGATAATGCTCGGTTCATTAATAATGGTCCAATCAGTGGGAGTGGAGAACCACGAAAAGTGAATATTCACAAGAGTAAAGTAGAAACTAATCTAAGTCGAGTAGAAACTACAACATCAAATGTAATCCCATTGATTGCTATTCCTCTTGTTGCATCATGGATATGAAATATAATGGAAAAACAAATTAATGTTCCAATTCCACAAATTGAACATATTAATTAAGAATCAAATAATGATGTTCAAGTTACAAATGATCAAGTGATGCCACAAGAAGTAGCATTACAAAGGTCTGTAAGGCAAAGAAGACTAGTCATTTCAAGTGACTATGAAGTTTACTCACTTGAACATGTGTTAGCCCCAAATTTTTTTTAAATTAAGCATGATTAGATTAATTAAGTAAGTTAAGTTAGCCTAAATTAAGTTGACATCAATTAATATATGATAGCATTAATGAGTTAGGTGAAG
>JANZLF010000004.1:9884281-9906197 GCA_026546835.1 Erythroxylum foetidum | reverse complement strand
GAATGCAAATTAGAATGTGTTGTATAATAAGAAGAATCAAGAAAGTATGAGAGTAGTATGAGTTGAAGGATAAGTTTTCTCAAAAGAGGGAAATTATTTGCTCATTCTTAGATAAGAAAAAAGTAAATGATGAAAGAAATGAATAAGAAGGAAAAAAATGTACATCGACTTTCAGATAAGTCAAGTCATAAGGGTTTCCAATGCGATAAGTTTGCTACTTTTCACGCTTCGGATATCGAGTTTTGAAATTTCAGTTTTCAATTGACCTATTCGATTCATATTTGTATTCGCTCCGATAAACTCCGCATTTGTATCCAAATTCCTATTTATATTCGACACGACTCTTTTGTTTCAAATCAGTTGCGACCCACTTGTCATACATGTTTCGATTTTTTCGTTATCCGCTTTTCCTTTCAGATTCACGTGTTTGTTTCCTATTTCGTTATGAGATTCAATTCAGCATGTTTTTTTGTTCCGTTTCGGACTTGTTTTACAAGTGTTCTTATGCAGTAAAGCAGTGTTTGTTTGTGTAGTATATGTAGTAGAGTATGTTGGGTCTCGACAACGGGATCCAACATAGCACATTGAATGAAAAGTATTAAAAGCATGATATGTGAATTGATGGATCTCATTACATTGAAATGTATGATCAGATAAATGAGTTGTGATTGTAGTAGCCAATATGTGAAAAAGAGCTTTAAGCTCAGGATTGTGCACAAAGAGCCATAGGGTCAGATAATAATGAGCCCGGTATCAAAATTTGTGATTAAGAATACATAACTGAAAAGGTTAATTAAACATGCATATGAATATACATGTGCATGATTTCATATTTATATGATTGAACAAATTAGTGATTGTGAACTATATGTATATTGTTTGACTCTATGTGCACAAGTTAATCGCCAACATCTAGACATTACTAGATCATCAAGGAAATAGTTATTCTAGAGCATACTGTGAGTTAACTTAGATGTGTAAACTCAATTATATGTGCTTCTGTTGAATTGCATATGTAGTGTGGAATGTATTAATAATGTAATGACGAATTCTGGATTAGATCTGAAGAATTTGATATATAGCACATTGAATGAAAAGTATTAAAAGCATGATATGTGAATTGATGGATCTCATTACATTGATATGTATGATCTGATAAAGGAGCTGTGACTGTAATAGCCAATATGTGAAAAAGAGCTTTAAGCTCAGGATTGCGAACAAAGAGCCACAGGCTCAAATAACAATGAGCCCGATATCCACAATAGACACGGGACAGTAAATTAGGTTGATAGGCACTCGGTCATAATAAAGAAAAATCATAATGGAGTCATATATGCATTTTCATATACATCTTTACATATATTATATGAATGATTGAGATGATTTATGTGATTGGTTTGAAGTAGTGATATGAAATAATTGAATACATATTGTACTTGTTAACATATGATAAAATGTGATGTGATATTCAACACTGGATAATATGTTATTCTTGGTGAATTGGGTTATATACTTATCTTTATATTCTTACTTAAGTTAGCACATTGATGATGGTTCACTCATTGAGTTTGCAAACTCATCAAAATTGCAACATTAATTTTCAGCTTCATGAGAGATCTAACTTCTAAAGCAATCTAATAGAATTTTATTACGGTTATTTCTGGGATAAGGATGGCTCAAAGGTCTGGTTAGATAATACCTGTAAAGTCTAGATATATATCTTTTGTATTACCATTCCATGTTATGGCACACATTGTCTCTATTATGTAATTTTTATACTATATGATGTACTAGGATTGAGTTCAATATTGTTTGTATGGTCTACTTGAACTTGGAATGTTAATGACATATATAACTTGTTATGATTATGAAGGAAAGATGGGTTAATTTCCAAAATTCCATTGACCTTTCTCAAGGATCTTTAGAGTTATTGAAGTAGAGGTAAATGTGAACAAAATGTGATTTTTTTTCAGTTAATAGGACATCAACCAGTCCTCTATTCTCCCATAACTTTTGTGCCCACTATTGAATGATAGGGAATGGTGGACTATGATCAAAGAAGATCCCCACCAATGTGACTTCCCAGCTACAGGTTCCTACTTCCAAAATATTTAGTTATGGACAGATAATGTATTTACTATCAATCTCCTTTGGAGGCTAAAATAAGAGGTGCAAGGAAAATGGATCCCTAACTACCTATTTCCAACTCTTCTGGGGAATAAAAACAATAGGTGAATGGGGTGGAGTAGTATAAATAGGGGTTGGTGGAGGCGACTATGGCTGGGAGGGAGTGGTGGAAATAAGGGCTACTGGGGAGAGGTGTGAAGAGTGGTGTGGATGGAAATAAGGGCTAGTGGGGAGAGGTGTGAAGAGTGGTGTGGAGATAATCTTTTTTAGAGTGGTGTTGAGATGGAGTAGGTGAAGTTAGAGAGGACAAAGGTGGGAAATCCTCTTAGCCTTGGGTAGTTAAATTTTGCATCATCAGGGAGCAAAGACTAAAAAGGAAAAAGGCAAAAAAGCTTATGTGTGGAATGTCAAAGTGGGAAAAGGTGAATATGCGGTAAAAAGAAAGATATTATGAAGACAATAGTAACCCTAGGCTTCAAGAAGAGAGAAGGAAAAGGAGGACTAGGGGGAGAATCATCTGACTCTGTTTTTTCTTTTGCTCTTATACTTGCTTTTCTTATAGCCTACTAGAAGTTATTCACATGTTTCTGGTGTACATTTCATTAGGTTATTGCTACGAGTGTTAAACTTTTTGAGGAGATGATTTATAGTTATTTATGTTGTTTATCTTGTTCCATATATTCTCCTACTCTTGTTCGTGGTTCCTTTATTGGTTGAGTTTATGGGATATTTTACTTTGTAAAGAATTGGCTTGATTAATAATATATTTATTTATTTAAAAAAGAGATATTTGATTTTATTAAAATTAACTTATAATTATAATTAAAGATAGAATTAGAGTTAAATTATAATTTTAATTTTAATTAAAAAAACTATAGTATCTTTTTTTTTGTAAAATGGAAAAAATATCATATTATCGCTTTTGTCTTTTCCTCTTAAAATTGTTTTGAGTTCTTTTTCTTTATCTAATGGATGCCATTAGATGCTACATACACCTGCAACTTATGGTAATCAGTTCAATAAATTGTTTTTACAATCATTATGATTAACTTTTATTTATAATTTGTATTTTTTAAGTTATTCAATATATGGGATCCAGATAAAAAATTGTAAAATAAATTGCTTTACTGTATCCGTAATTCATTTAGAATTAATTTTCTAACTCTATCAACTAGTTCATGCTATTTGAAGTAGTTCATGCTATTTTACCTTTGAACTTGTGTTGATGTTAATACTCTGACCGAAGCACAACATCCTTAGTGTTTGTGTTCCTTGGACCAATGTTTATCTAAACGATTGGAATAAACTCCAATTACAATAGAAAGTGGAACCTGGCGGCCTTTGATGGTTCTCTCTTTGAAGAGTTACAAGTTTATTATTATCACTTTCAGAAGTTGAGTTCCAAGTAAAGCTAGCATTCATACACTGGGAAAAAAAGAGGGCTTGTGCTAAGTTTATGTTCAAAAATAATATTTAGACCTAAAAAATGTACATAACACTGATTCTAATTAAATGGATGCTTTTACCATCTAAAAAACAAATATTTATGTTAGTACTTGCAATCTGTGATTTCCTTCGATTAGCATGAAATACATATTCTTGAAAATTGAAATTTAGAATTAAGGTTGGAATTCTCCATTCATATTCTATTGTTTGTCATATTGGGTTGAATAACTTTACGAATACAAGTCCCCACCTGATTTTCAGATTAAGAAATCCTTATTTTTCATTATTTGTTAATATAGGGTTATTGAAAGTCAAAATTTTAAATTAGAATTATAATTGTAATTCCAAATTTTCTTGGTCAAACAGAAAAAGAAAATTGCAACTTAGTTGAGACAAAAACTTGGGCTTCTCAAATTTGCCAGCATATGTCTGGATTTCGGCCTGCAATCTAACAAACTTAGAGAACTTACAGGCGGCAGAATGAATAATATTACTGGACATGTTAGATTCTCACACTTCTATCAGGCCACTAATAGATGAAGAAACGGATCAAGTCGCGGTAGGAGTACTATAATCACTTTTCCAACTCCGGAGAAAGAGTACATTCAGCATTTAAGATTGACAAATAAAGTTAATGACAGGTGATACGGTAATATTTATAATTCACCGTTGGCAAAACTAAAGTGCTATAAAGCACGGACACGCGGTGGACACACGTGTCCGTATTTATCATAATAAAAAAATTATTTTCATCAGCTCGAACACGTGTACAGGCACAGCTTGGACATAGTAAAAAATGACTTGGACACATCTTAATATGGCTTGTAACATTTTTATAAATTATTAAAAAATTTATTTAGTTACACGGTAATCTTCCTTATTTAGAACTTCTCAAATTTCTTGTGGTTTTCCAGCGGACTTCTCTCCTCCTTGTTTTCTCAAATTCTTCTCCAGTGGTTCCATCTTTTATTCATACGAAGCTAGCTTTCATCTGCTCCTGCCTCCTTCGCGTCTGCGCTGGTTCTTCATACAATGCTGGCTTCATAAAGTCATAAAGGTTCGTTAACGTTATCCCTTCTTTGTGGACATTATCCCTTGTTGGTGGTGACTGGTGCGGCTCGTTTTCATTACACACGATTTTCAGAGTCATGTGTAATGGAAAACGCAAGACTAAAGTCGTGTGTTGGGTTCTCTTAACTTCAGTATGTCTAAAGAATTTCTTCTTTGATTCATTGTTAGCTCCACCTAGTGTAACACATTATTTTAATAGATATGGTTCACCTTTCAATGGCTTCAATTATGAATTTTTTCTTAATTTTAAATTTTATAATATATATATATGTGTGTGTGTGTGTGTGTGTGTGTGTGTGTGTGTGTGTGTGTGTGTGTCGTATTCCTGTCTACCAAATTTTAAAAATTGGTGTGTCTCCGTATTCGTATCAGTGTCGTATCCCGTGTCCCGTGTCCATGTCCGTATTCGTGTCTGTACTACTTAGCTAAAGTGTTATTGGTAAACTAAATGATATTTTCATCGCCAGTAAACTTTTTGAAGGCCATTTCTATACTTGACGAGGAAAAAGGTGAAATTCCTTTTGCAGTCTTATATTTAAGCAACATATTCCTCACATTTGCATTATTAGGTCTTTCTTTTAGAAAAATTCTGATTCCTAAGATAGGGACAGCATAAACAGCTCCAACAAAGTAGTGGCAGAACAAGGAATAAAGCTATCCCAGTTGAGATAAGGTTATTGCAGTTGAAAAAATTCATTCTATTACGTTAATCGCGTATTTATCTTTTACATTATCAGAAGTACTGCACTGTCATATTGCTTTTATCAGGCACTTATTTTGAAAAATACTAAAAGATGCTATTTTTAATAATGTATTTAATTTAAAATATTCATCTTAATGATAATAATAAATTTAATAAATAAATTATAAAAAAAAGACTGAGTGATCCACCAACTATGGCATAATTAGCTTTCCTATGTACAAGTATGAAAATACAGTGTTATTAAGTGCCATAAAAATATAGTATTTATAAGAAGGTAATCAAGGTCACTTGCAACTCTAATAAGAAACCAACTCTTCAAACACAAGCACAAATTCCGGAAGGAATTCTTATATCAAATAGGGGATGGGAAATTAACACTACTTTGATATGACTCTTTGTCAAAATTGGGATCCCCTAAATGAAGTTTTGGATATGCCACACTTGAAAAGTTTCATTCCAGCAAATGCTACTGTCTATAATGTACTTACCAAACGCAATAATGCATTAGATGTACCAAGCCATACTCAATCCTTACTAGAGAAGCTGAATCTAAACAGAAAATTTCATATTAAATGGAGGGGGACCAATGATGAAGTCATCGCCAACACGTAGGTCATGCAGGAAGCCGTTAAGCAGCTCCTCCACCAAAGTCACGTGGTATAACCTGATCTGGTTCAAGCAAGCAAGTCCTAGGGCTTCCATACTAATAATATGGATGGTGATAAAAGACAGGCTAAACACCCTCACACCCCTCAAGAAATTCCTAATAATTTCTACGGCCTGTTCTCTATGTCACAGGAACGAAGAAACTACTGAATATTTTTTCTTCGCATGTAAAAGTATGGTCAGAGATACACAATAAATGTTTCCTTGGACCTCCCAATCAAAATTGGGAGCAGCTATTGCAGCGATACATCAAAGAAGAAAAAACTGAAGCATGCGGAGTGGACAATTAGTAAGCTAGCCCTATCCAGCACTATACACAACATTTGGCAAGAAAAGACCAGAAGAATCTTGAGAAAGTGTGAAAATAATGAAAACATAGTGGCAATTAAAACATTCAATGTAATTATAGAACATATTATGACTTACAATCTACATGCCGAATACGATTCAAACACCACAAAAAATTAGAGAGTGCTATCAACACATCTAAACAGAGACAAAATTGTTAGGAAATTAAACTATTTCCACGCAACTAAAACGCCAATAGAGCAACACCAAAAATTTAATAACGAAATTCGGCCAAATTGTGCCTACGTCTCCGGAGCTACTGCACACTCTTTGTATTAGGGAGAAAAACAACACTTACAAGTGTTTACACTCAACACTCAACTCCAATGGAACTGATAGACCTCGGTTGATGAGATAAGCTGCTATGTTGATTGTTTCGACCCAGAACTGCTTTGGTAAACTTGATTGCATCCGCATACTTCTAGCTCTTTCAGTTAAAGTTCGATTCATACGCTTCGCTACACCATTATGTTGTGGCGTTCCTGGCACGGTTCTCTCCATTCTAATTCCATGCTCATAGCAGAACTTTTTGAATCTGTTGTCCTCATATTCTCCACCATTGTCAGTTCTAAGCTTCTTTATCTTAAGATCACTCTCATTTTCAACCATAGCCTTCAATGTTTTGAAAGCATCAAATACTTCTAACTTGTGTCTCAGAAAGTAAACCCACACTTTATGGGAGTGATCATCAACGAATGTCAAGAAGTAGTGCTTTCCACCAATGGATCGAGTAGTTGTTGGCCCCTAAACATCCAAATGCACGAGCTCAAGTTTCTCCTTCTTTGGCGTTCTACCACCTGTTTGAAAGCTGACTCTCTTCTGCTTTCTAAGAATGCAGTTTTCACACGTATCAAGTTCTACTGACTGTAGACCTGATAGTTTTCCATAAGAATGCATTAACTTCATTCCCTTTTCACTCATGTGGCCAAGTCTCTGGTGCCACAAGTTGGAATCTCCACTTCCTTGTGCAACTGCAATTGAACAACATGCTCCAGCTGTTAGGTAGAGAGTACCATTCTTCTTTCCTTGTGCTACAATCATTGCTCCCTTTGATACCTTCCATTCATCACTACGGAAAGTTGTGATGTAGCCTTCATTTGCTAATTGTCCTACTGAGATTAAGTTCTTTCTCAGATCAGGGATATGTCTGACATCCTTCAGCTCCCAGATGGCTCTAATCAGCTTGAGCTTAACTGCACCTTTACTGAAAATCTTGCAGCGTTGATCATTACCAAGATACATACTGCCAAGATTTCCAAGCACATACTTTTCAAGAAGACCTTTCTCTGAAGTTGCATGGAATGATGCTTCGGAATCCAATATCCATGCCTCTTGTTTATTTTCTAAGGCACATATCAAAACATCATCTCCACCCGAGGTGGAAGCTATATTTTCCTCCTAATTGTTCGACTCCTGCTTTTTCGAACTATTCTTGCATTGATTTATGTAGTGCCTAATCTTTCCACAATTCCAACACTCAATATTTTTTGAGTTTTGAGAAGTGGCGGGATTCCGTGACTTGGACCTCCTGTCCTTTGATCTATCACGATATCTAGATTTTCCACATCCTTTGCTTCTTCCTTTTGATTCTGCGCAAGATAAGGTTTCACCTACTTCTTTTCTTCGGGTTCCTCGTTAATAATCAGGCCACTAACATCATTGAACTTCAACTTGTTGATTCCCATTAAGTTACGCACTGATGTACATTGTTTATTGTCGATGGTTTTTCATAATACTTCGTCAGTTTCTCCATAAGGCCTTTGGTGGTTTTTGTTTTTACCACGTTAAAGACACTATTCTAGGATAAGGTCATTTGAATTGCTCCAAGGGCCTGCCTGTCAAGAATAACTCATTCTTCATCTGACATGTTTTCTAGTTTCTTTCTAAAGAGCGGTAGAAACTAGTTCTTCTAATAAAGATTATCTTCTATATGCATCTACCAGTATTCGAAATCTGTGCCATCGAACTTATCGATTTTGTTGAGCATGTTATCTGGTGCCATCACTCCCACTGGCTTCTAGTTTCCTCTGACTATTATACTGAGGTTCGCAATTATCAAAGTTGACCTCTAAGGTAAACAATTAGTGAAGAGAACCGATTCGGTAATACCTAGGAAAGACCATCAAACGAACTCCTTAGACAATATTACCATTCCACGTAAAATCCTAGAAAAGGGCAGAGGGGTCACAAACGGTCCCACTTAAAACCTGACCTCTTAGATAGAAATTGTGTGCATGGTGTATTTATCGCAACTTAATCACTCCTGTGACAACTACAGAGCATAATAATTCCAAACTTTAACACGCCCAAGGAAAGTTTTTTTATGTAAAAGATTCACTACTATGGCGATTACAGAGCATACTCACTTTTCTAAGGCTCTGATACCAATTGTTAGGAAATTCAAGTATTTCCACACAACTAGAATGCCAATAGAATAACACAAATTTGATAACAGAGTTCGGCCAAATTATGCCTACATCTTCGAGGCTACTGCACACCTTTTTTGTTAGGGAGAATAACAACACTTACAAGTGTGTACACTCAATACTCAACTCACTAGTGTTTATACACACTCTCAAACCCTTACCTTAATACACCCCAAAATTACTCACAAAATTTTTCTACTCTTAGTATTTCTCTTACTCACCAAAGGAGGAGAAAACTAAAAATAATATTTTGTTTTCTAATTTTGGATGATCTAAATGGAAGGGGGAGGGGGTTTATTTATACTTATTTAGCCTCCCCCATCCCTCTCTTACTTTCAATATGGGACAAAGTCCCTTACCTAACAATCTCCCACTTGAAGACTAATTTCAATATATCTTCACACTTGGTTGATGTAGTAGCTCGTCTAGATTTTATTACTCTTACTGGCCAACTGAAGTTGCACACAACTTCAATTTGTCGATTGTCACCACCTTGGTTAGTATATCCGTAGGATTCTTGCTTCCAAGGATCTTCTCAAGTATTAACACTTCATCTTCTAGCAAGGACCTGATGAAATGATAACGAACACCAATGGAGTGGAATGTTGAATTCTTGGCCAGATGAATTAAACTCTAACTGTCACTGTATAACACATTCTTTTCCTGCATGAAACCCAACTTTGACAACAAATTCTAAAGCCAAATCATCTCTTTGCTAGCTTTGGTTATTGTTATTTACTCAACTTCTATAGTAGATAATGCAGCAATCTTCTGAATCTGTGATATCCAACTCACAATCGTTGTACCTATAGTGAAAATGTAACTGGTGGTGCTCCTTTTTCTATCAACTTCACCTGCATAATCTGAGTCAGCATAATCTTGTACTTTTATTTCTCCTTTGCTAAAGTAAAGGTTCTTGGTAGTGCCTCGAAGATGTCTTAAAATCCACTTTACTGCTTCCCAGTATACTTTTCCTGGATTTGCCATAAATCTACTAACTGCTCCCACTAGCCTATGTCTCGCCTTGTGCATACCATGGCATACATTAAGCTCCAAATAGCAAAGGCATAAGAAATTTTTGCCATCAAATCTCGCTCTTCATTTGTCTGAGGTGACTAATTTTAGAATAGGCGAAAATGACTAGCAAGGGGAGTGTTGACTGGTTTAGCATTCGCCATGCTAAACTGTTGCAAAACATGATTAATGTATTCTGCTTGAGATAATTGTAATTCTCCTCCTTGCCTATTTCTGGTGATCTGCATCCCAAGAATCTTCTTAGTTGGACCCAAATCTTTTATGTCAAATTCTTTTGATAATTGTTGCTTCAAGTTTCTGATGTCATCCACATTGGAACCCACTACTAACATGTCATCGACATAAAGTAGGAAAATGATATAACTGGACTGATATCTCTTGATATAACAATAATGGTTGGCATTGCACTTCTGGAAGTCTTCCCTATGCATAAAAATATCAAACTTTCTGTACCACTACCTTGGGGCTTGTTTCAGACCTACAAGCTTTTCTTCAACTTACAAACTAAATGCTCTTTTCCTTTATCCAAGAAACCCTTTGGTTGGTGCATAAATATCTCCTCATCCAAGTCTCCATGAAAAAATGATGTCTTCACATCAAGTTACTCAAGATGAAGATCTTGATTTGCAACAAAACTTAACACCGTTCTGATGGTATTAAGCTTTACCACCAGGGAGAAAATGTCAATATAGTCTATTCCTTCCTTCTGCTGGAACCCTTTGATTACTAACCGAGCTTTGTATCTTTTGAAACCATCAAACTCCTCTTTGACCCGATATACCCATTTGTTGTGGAGAGCCTTCTTTCCATTTAGTAACTTTGTTAGTTCCCAAGTTTGATTGGAGATTAAAGATCTCATCTCATCTTTCATTGCAAGCTCCCACTTGCTAACATCTTTTGTTTGGCATGCCTCTTTATAAGACTCAGGCTCGCCTCTATCAGTTAACAATAGATAATCTGAGAATCTCCTGTTTGGTACATGAGGTCGAGAAGACCTCAACTCAGGAACAGGAGAGGTGGGCTGTGGTGACTCAAGTTGAGCTTCTTCTTCAACAGTTTCTTCAGGTTGAGGATTTACATCCATTTACCTCACTAAAAAATTTGGGATATTGCTGATATCAACAAATACAGGGTCTCTCTGAGGGGCTTTCTCCGATGCATGTCGATCTTTATACATCAGCTTTTCATTAAAGATTACATCTCTACTCCGAATGATCTTCTTGTTTTCGTCATCCTAAATGCGATACCCAAACTCATCTTCGCCATAGCCAATAAATGTGCATTTCTTAGATTTTGGATCAAGTTTATTTCTTCCTTGATCACTGATATGCACATATGTTGTACAACCAAATATCTTGAGGTGTGAAAGCCTCACATCTTTTCCACTCCAAATCTCCTCTGGTATCTTGTACTCTAATGGAAATAATGGAACTCGATTGATGAGATAAACTGCTGTGTTGACTGCTTCTACCCAGAACTGCTTTGGTAAACATGATTGCAATCTGCATACTTTTAGCTCTTTTAGTTAAGGTTCGATTCATGCGCTCTGCTACACTATTATGTTGTGACGTTCCTGGCACGGTTCTTTTCATTTTGATTCCACGCTCATAACAGAATATTTTGAATCTAGTGTCCTCATATTCTCTACCATTGTGAGTTCTAAGCTTCTTTATCTTGAGACCCATCTCATTTTTAACCATAGCCTTCCATGTCTTGAAAGCATCAAATACTTCTGACTTGTATCTCAAAAAGTAAACCCACACCTTACAGGAGTGATCATCAATGAATGTCATAAAGTAGTGCTTTCCACCAATAGATGGAGTAGTTGTTGGCCCTCAAACGTCAGAATGTATGAGCTCAAGTTTCTCCTTCTTTGGCATTCTACCACCTGTTTGAAAACTAACTCTCTTTTGCTTTCCAAGAATACAATCTTCACGCGTATCAAGTTCTATTGACTGTAGACCTGATAGTTTTCCATAGAAATCTATAAACTTCATTCCTTTTTCACTCATGTGGCCAAGTCTCTGGTGCCATAAGTTGGAATCTCCACTCCCTTGTACAACTACAATTGAACAACATGCTTCAGTTGTTAGGTAGAGAGTATCATTCTTCTTTCCTTGTGCTACAATCATTGCTCCCTTTGATACCTTCCATTCGTCACTACGGAAAGTTGTGATGTAGCTTTCATTTACTAATTGTCCCACTGAGATTAAGTTCTTTCTCATATCAGGGATATGTCTGACATCCTTCAGCTCCCAGATGGCTTCATTAAGCTTAAGCTTAACTACACCTTTACTGACAATCTTGCAGGGTTGATCATTACCAAGATACACACTGTCGAGATTTTCAGGCACATGCTTTTCAAGAAGACCTTTCTCCAAAGTTGCATGGAATGATGCTCCGGAGTCCAATATCCATGCCTCTTGCTTGTTTTTTAAGGCACATATCAAGGCATCATCTCCACCTGAGGTGGAAGCTATATTTGCCTCCTGATTGTTCGACTCCTGTTTCTTCGAACCATTCTTGCATTGATTTTTGTAGTGCCTAATCTTTCCACAATTCCAACACTCAATATTTTTCGCGTTTTGGGAAGTAGTGAGATTTTGTGACTTGGCCCTCCTGTCCTTCGATCTATCACTGTATCTTGATTTATCACTTACTCTACTTCTTTTGATTATGCGGTAAGGGCGGAGGAGGATGAGGTTTCATCTACCTCTTTTCTTCGGGTTTTCTCGTTAATAATTAGGCAACTAACATCCTTGAATTTCAACTTGTTGGTTCCTATTGAGTTACTCACTGATGTGACTGTAACATTCCAACTCTCTGGGAGGGATGACCAAAGTATTAACGCATGTATTTCATCATCATGATCAATATTCACTGTACTTAATTGGTTCAAGACTTTGTTGAGTTCATTGATGTGATGATCTATAGAGGTACCTTCCGTCATTTTCAAGTTGAACAAACGCCGCATCAAATGTACTTTGTTTATTGCCGATGGTTTTTCATAATACTCCGTCAGTTCCTCCATAAGGCTTTTTGTGGTTTTTGCTTTTACCACGTTAAATTTTATATTCCGGGATAAGGTCATTTGAATTGCTTCAAGGGCCTGCCTGTCAAGAATAACCCACTCTTAATTTGACATTTTTTGGCCTCTTTCCAAAGAGCTGTAGAAACAGGTTCTTCTGATACAGATAATCCTCTATATGCATCTTCCAGTATTCGAAATCTGTGTCATCGAACTTATCAATTTTGTTGAGCATGTCATCTGGTGCCATCACCCCCACTGACTTCTAGTTTCCTTTGACTATTGCACTGTGATTTGCAGTTATCAAAGTCGATTCCCAGGAAAGGTTGGGTGGGAAGATTCAACAGGTCCCACTTAAGTTCCAATTTTCCTTAGACAGAACTTTAGCTAAAGTTCCCAGGAAAATTTGTAGGGGTCACAATTGCTCCCACTTACTACCCAATCTCCTTAGACAGAACCTCCTTAATAATACCACTCAATAGCCAAAAATAACTGAGGAAAGTTTTCTAATGCAGAGGATCCACTTCTGTGGTAACTGCAGAGCATACTAACTCCAAACTTCAACACACCCAAGGAAAGTTTTCTGATGTAGAAGATCCACTACTGTGACGACTACAGAGCATACTCACTTCTCTAAGGCTCTAATGCCAATTGCTAGGAAATTAAACTATTTCCATACAACTAGAATGCTAATAGAACAACACAAATTTGATAACGAAGTTCGGTCAAATTGTGTCTACATCTCCACGGCTACTGCACACCCTTTTTATTAGGGAGAAAAACAATACTCACAAGTGTTTACACTCAACACTTAACTCACTAATGTTTACACATACTCTCGAACCCTTACCCCAATACACTCCAAAATTACTTACAAAAATTTACTACTCTTAATATTTTTCGTACTCACCCAAGGATGAGAAACTAAGAGTTAAAATTTTGTTTTTCTTTTTAGATAATATAAATGGAAGAGGGAGGGGGTTTATTTATAGTTGTTGAGCCCCCTCCCACTCACTTTCAATATGGGACAAAGTCCTTTACAAAAAACTAACAATCGTTTGATTTCTAATTTTTGAAAATGAGGATGGTGATACGGTCAAACATTTATGGGTGGAGTATAGGGATGATGGGAATCTTATGATCTAGGGGTCAAAAGGGAGAAGCCATAAATATGGCTTTATATTTTTTAAGTAAGAAATAGAAAGTTTAGATCAGTGAAGGGGATACTGGGAGGGGATTTGTTGGAGATAAGGTTTATGGATAAGTAGAGATATTAGGCGATAGTATTACATTGGATTAAGTTTTTGAGTTAGGTAGTATGAATAGGAGAGAGGGCTACTTGAGGCTATGAAGTCTGACTGTCTTCCCTTGGATGGAGCATTTCATCCACAAAGCTTTCTAGTCAGAAATCACGCGTCCTAAATCTACAACCCCGAGCACAATATCTACCGCATGAATGGGCAGTAAAAACAATCTACTTGAACTTGGATCTGGTCTAAGATGAGGGGACTACTTGAACAATCACCAGTTCATTCCAATGATTTGTCGTTCCCCACTGTGACCTTTAAGTGTGGCAAAGAAGTCCTAAATGTGAAGCGAGACATGATTGGATAAAGTTGTTAGTTGATCCTACATCTACCAGCGCCACCATGAGTTTCCCATGAATTGACCTAAATAGTTTGAGAGTAGAAGGAATGGGTTGCCATATCATGGCTAGGACGAAAATTTGGGGAATATCAGGAGCAGCATTGTTTTGAAAACCGAATCGGACCGGACCGGTCGGTTCGACCGATGACCAGTCGGCTATCCGGTCCGGTTGACTTCTAAAACCGGTCCCTAATTAAACTGGTGAAAACCGATGAAAACCGGTCAATTGACCGGTCGAACCGGTCCTATCGAACCACTGATTCAATAAATTTTTTATTTTTTAAATATTTTTTATATTATTTGATATATTTTCTATTTTTTAAATATTACTAATATTATATATAATTAAATATAATTATTGCATAATTATGACGTCACACCGATTCAACCGGTGGTTGAACCGGTTGAACAGATCAAATCGATGACCAATAAGGCCTCCAATTCGATATCATGTTTGGGTTTCAAAATACTGAAGAGCAAAGTCTTCTTTGGTTTAAGAAAGGTCCATTTGTTGGTTATATATCTCTTGAACAACATCCTCTGCGACAGAGATCTCTGTTATGGAGTCGTCAATGTTTACCATCATGCAAGGGAACCGGGGTTGTTTACACTTATGCTCGGGACAAACCACTCATCATAATTAAAACATATCCTTTTTTTTTCTTTTCTAGCTGCCAAGTGAGAGGGGGTAATGGAAATCTAATGAGCTGGAATAAAAGTGGCTGTTAGTGTAGAGGTATGTTGGATTAGATAAAGTATTTAAGAGACAAAGCATTACTGGCAAAAGCCATCAGGCGTCCCTCATGCATTATCACTAACCCAATTCTTGATCCATTTGCACACCTGCCATTGCAAATTCTTAACAAAATCAAGTAGAGCAAGTATTGGAGTTGATGTGATTGTCACTTTCAATCATTTAAAAGACTGTTTTACTTGTTCATTCCATGAGAAAAATTTTTAATCAACAAGACGGTTAGGGGCCCAAACCTATATTGAATCTTTTATAATATACAGAAAAACCCCCTCAACTAATTCAAATTAAATAGTATATGCCATCTTTTAATTGTTTATATCCTTTTACGGTCAATAGCCCCTGTATTCCTATTGATCGCATGCCTCAAATATTCAACGTGAATAGCTGCTAGTCTCATCCAAAGCGTAAGAACTACTCACTTTTCTGCACTCATCTTCTCAACTCAATTCCATCAAATTCAGGGAACTCAAATCTTGTTAAACCTTGTAGGAGCCTTATAGTCATTTCTAGTACGACCTTTGAATCCCCTACTTCATTCTTCATTTTGATCATTGTGTTGATGTAATTGCAGTATCCATACCTTTAGCTCCTCAATAGTTCTTTCATACTTCAAGTCTATTTCCCGAAGTTGACTTGTCATATTTTCTTCCACTTAGCGTTCATTTGTCATTTGATCAAGTACCTTAAGCCATTTTTAATTCCCTCAACTGTCGAGAATAAAATAGCTGAAACATTAACTTAGCACTCTAGAAGTCCACACGATATCACTTCTGGTTTGGGTGGGTTAACCGGCTTACGTAATTGCGGTTCAGAACCCGGCTCAAGATAAATTGGTATTGTTCCCTTTTGGTCGAGGCCGCGGATCGAACCCCCGACCTCAGGGTTTTGGTGTTTCTAAGAACACGCCTCACACCAGGTTCGACTCCCGCTGCCCCCATGGGATGCGCAGCGCTCCCTACGAGATATGGGTGTGACCAAACGGAACAATATCTGACCGGTGAGGCTCCCAGCCCAAACCAACTTCCAATCTCGTTTGTACATTTCTCACTCACTCATCTCCTCGCTAAACTAAACAAAGTCGTATACTCTCGGCTCCTTAGTCCTCCAATGCTATATTTATTCTCCAGCGATAGATCGCGTAAAAGAATCACTATTATTTCAAGAAATGATATGGTTTTATGCGATGTTCGATTTGAGCCATAAACGTCCGTAGACGTTACTCCTATTCATATGAATTTTCAACTTATTGCAGCTCAGTGTCAGCTGTTCTGTCAACGATTATTGGTGTTCACTTTGGGCATGTGCTTGTACATTTACAGGTTTGTTAAAAAATCTAGGCTTCTCAATCTGGGATTTTTATCCTCTCACTTCTTCATGATGTTTCGAACTTTAGGATCATTCGAATAGACTGAAGCATTGGGTTGCGATGGGAGTCAGTCTGCTCATCTTAGGGCTGATTCTTCATTTTACAGATGGTGAGAACTGAAAACTAGAGCTATGGAAACAAAATTCATACATTGACCCGTTATCATTCAATGAAACATGATGTTCTTGTTGCAGCAATCCCATTGAACAAACAAATGTACACTTTCAGCTACGTTTGTGTTACCTCTGGAGCTGCAGCATTGGTGTTCTCAGCCATCTATATACTGGTTTGATTTGGTTCTGAAGCTACATTGGCCCTTTGGTTTTAAGATGTTAAGCCCTGCATAACATTTTTCCATAGCAGATATCATTTATCAATGTTGGCCACTTATTTATGATATATCTGACAACATTTCCTATTAAAAAAATTGAATCTGATGCAGGTTGACATTTGGGGTTTGAAGTACATTTTTCTCCCATTGCAATGGATTGGAATGAATGCGATGCTTGTTTACGTTATGGCTGCTGCTGGTATATTTGCTGGTTTTATTAACGGCTGGTACTACGAAGACCCACGTAATAACTTGGTATGTCTTAGAGTTGTTTCCTTCATGTTATATTTCCTGTTTTCTTATGCTGGAAAAAGAAAATATTTTGTCTTACTCTTCTACTCTTCATGGTTTATCAGCTAACTAAGATAAAATGCAAGCATGTGCCAATGACATGATTTTTGGTATGCATGAATAAAGAATAGAATTTGTTCTCACCTTCTATACAATCACAAAAGAGCATCAAATCCTTCTAATGCACATTCTAATGCAAACTCTCATTTTCAAGAATCAATTTATGTGGTAGGTATATTGGATTAAGAAGCACATTTTCATCGGTGTTTGGCATTCTCGAAGAGTAGGAATTCTACTCTATGTTATCTTTGCAGAGATTCTGTTCTGGGCTATAGTTGCAGGTGCTTTTCATCGGTTTGGATTATACTGGAAGCTGTAACTACTACTTTGGTGAAGTAAAGGCACATGAATTTATTGTATAGGATTCAGTAACTTCCTTATAATGTTTAAGGTCCTTCTGTGAGCTTAGTTGAGATTAGATTGAACTGTCTTCTTTATCTACAAATCAAATTCCTTAAAACTGATAAAATCATCCTACCAGCTAGAGTACCAAAAATGAGGCTATTTGTTTTAAACTGTATTCCCACGTCTCCTTTCCGAAAAAGAAAAACATACTAGGGAAAGATAACAATGAAAGGAGAATCGATCGACTGTAGTCGTTCAATTCCAACATATTCAATTTAATGTAGGTTTTATCGAATAACTTTTAAGGGAGCCATCAAAAAGAGCTATTAAAGACACTTATTCATACAATCTCAAACACATTAAACATTATATATTTATATCCAATCTAGGACGAGAAGAATGTTGTGAGAATTAAAGTTTTAAAAGTTATTTGGAGAGTGTCACCTTGTAATTATTTTCAATTGGCAGATTTAAATAAAAATAATAACTAAAGAGAAGATGCTTGGAGATTATGTAAGATTAAAGATAAAAGATAAAATGAAGTATAGGAAGCAAATTAATATTTTATTTAGTTAATTAATTTAACCAATTCAATAAGGATTTTATTGTAAATAAGAACGTCAAAATTGTATAAATTATATTCAAACTTTATTTAAAAGTTCAATAACCTCATTAAATAGGATAGATGTTATTGGGCTAATCAAGCAAGAGAAGACGATTAATGCCTTGCGGTCAATAGGTTAGTTGTAGTTAGTGTTTTGAAACCCGAACCAGTCATCGAATCGGAGGCTTTACTGGTCACCGGTTCAAATTATGCAATAATTATATTTAAATATATATAATATTAAAAAATACAAAAATATAACAAAAAATAAAAAATAAAAACAAAAAAATAAAAATTTTATTGAACCAGTGATCGGACTGGTCAAACCGGACCGGTCCGACCAGTCAATTGATTGGTTTTGACCGGTTCTCACTGGTTCAATTGAGAACCAGTTTTTAAGGATGAACCGGATTGAATAGCAGACCGATCACCGGTCGGACCGGTCGGTCCGGTCCGGTCTGGTTTTCAAAACAAAGGTTGTAGTTTAGTGACAATTATTTAAAGATATTCATTAACTTATACATACATAGATGTGTATGATAAAGTCTATGAGATAAATATACATTACAAATGAAATTATAATTAAAAGATTCATATTGCATTTATGTATTATTCCTAAATTGTTCCCAGTCATTATTCTATTAATATTAAACATTAATAGAACGTAAAAAAAGACTATCTCATATTATGTCTTTTTTTTTTGTAAAAGAAGTAGTTGATCTCTTAGACTAAACTATGGAGATACTTGAACAAACGTGTTAGTACTGGTTAGAGAAAAAGTTCACTTAATTGACCCCATATTAGAAATCTACTTGGAATATTACTTGTATATCTATGAAAATTCTTATTATGATGATTTAATAAGTGATCATTTGACTTGAAATCTCCAAAGCTATCTTGTATAGGTATTACTATTTGTAGATATTACTTATGACCAATTCTAGACAAGGATATCTCAGTTGGTAATTATTGGATGTAGCATGAACTATATGAATATAGTTGAATAATCAATATAGAAATCATCATAAAGTAATTAGGGAGTGTTCATTGTTTTCAATTAGTATTGATTTGATAATCCTTGGTAAATGTAGAATGACGTTTTGTAAAATAGTTTACAAATGTCATTAATTAAATCAATAGTTAGTGGTAGAGAACTAATACGATTGAACTCAAAATAAAGTAAATATTAATTTCATGTTCTATTTCTAGTTGGAATATTGTATGATAAAAGAATTGAATTATACAAACAAATTATGTATAAAAAGGTTATTCAAAATCATTTTAACATTTCTAAATATTCGAGGTGGTCTTGATGTATTGCTAGAAGTAAATTAAAGTAAATTAAACAGTTTTAATTTATCTAATCCTAAATATGATTTATAATTATAATTTATATCCATTGCCAATATATTTAGAAACTTATTGAGTCACACAGAAAGAACGAGTTGAAAAGAAAAAATATTTTAATCAAGTTAAACTTTTTTTGAGAATTTAAAAAATTCATTAAAAAATAAAGAAGTTTACATCAAGAGAGGGACTTTCCCATGTGAGATAGACCTACTTGAAACACTGATATATCTAGGTTAAGACAAAACGACGACGTTCAGAATAATGTTTAGTGAGCAAAGTCGTTTAACATTTAGGATATAACGAAATGCGGCTTTCTCGAATCTTTAAATGTTTCTCGATTTGGGAGGGTGAAAGGCGCTCTGACGGCGAGCCTAGCGATGTGACTCCACGGTGTTTTTTCTACTCTTTTCTCTACACAAAGAAGATCTCAACTCAGGTAACATACTCAACTTCAGAATCGCGATGACTTTTAGCGATTAGGGCATAACGATATTATTTTCTGACTCTTCAGACATTGCTTTCTTTTAGAGGTTTGGGTTTAACTCTGCGGTGATGAGTCTGAGGGGGTGATCTCAACTCAGATAAGCTTCTCAACTCGGTATGTTTCCATCCTTTATATATATGAATCTCCACAAAATAACAAACTATATGTTGATAACAGTGATCTGGTGAGACATCGGTGTTCCTTCAAGCATGGCGCAACTAAGGAAGAAGTATATCTGACAAACCCCTTTCCTTTCTAACAAGTGAGTCCATATCCACCTATACTTTATCAGTTTTTTCGTGAGTAGGTGAATGAATAATCTGCTAGAATCTAGGAATTTCTATGCATGAGAGATCACTACTTTTCTGAACTGTTATAAATTGAACCCAGGCTCTATGAAACTTTTTTTTAGTAACATGAATTAGGAATAGACAGCGAGGACTATATTCTCCATGTGAGAGTCATTCCTCTGCTACAGTGCAGGTTCAACTGATTGTAATTAGTTGTTCCCTTATGCTAGCAACAGTGAGTTATAAAAGAGATAATAGAGAATTAGATTTCTCTTTAAACCTTTTGTTATTCCTCTTATTCCAAAGTGCTTGAGTACATGCAGCAATCGAGACCATTATAATAGCCCTATCATATCTAGCAATATGCAGATGAGATAACCCCAGTAGGATGTCAGAGAGTCTGCAATAGTTAAAACCAAGAGCACATAGTCTAGAGATTTTAGCCCAAATCTCTTTAAAGAAAACACATTCGAAGAAAAGATGGTCTCTAGTTTCATCCTCTAGATTGCAAAGGATACATATCTTAGAGGAGGATAGGAACTTCAACCTATCCAAAGTGCCGAGTCTGTTCAATATAGTTAGCCAAAGAAGAAAACTAAAAGTGCTGAGACTGTTCAATATTGTTAGCCAAAGAAGAAAACTAAAAGTGCTGAGTCTGTTCAACATAGCTAACTAGAGAAGAAAACTATCATTAGGTCTAAGAACCTTGTTCCAAATTAGGGGATACCATCCTACTCTATTAGTTGTCCCATCCCTCAACTTTTTAACTTCCCTTATAGTTATATTTGAAATTGGAATCCCATTCCATAAATAAAAATGTCTCTATTCGAGGCTTCTAAATTACGAAATGGGCAAGAGTTTAATCTCATCTGATGATAACATCCAAATTTTGTTTCTAATTATTTTATAGAGTTTAGTTTTCTTAGGGAACCTCTCCAATAAAGTTCTTGCCAACTGATTATAAATTAAAGCTCTTTGCCCTATCCAATTATCATACCATAAGGAAATTCTTTCCCTTGCCCCTATTTGACAAGTTATGTACTGCTGAACTTCTTCCTTCATTATAAGAATTTGGTTAAAGAACCAAGAGTAACTGCCTTTAATTCTTAGAGCCCAAAGAATCTCACCTTTTAATATATAGATTTGAATCCTTTTGATCCATATTGACTGTTTTTCATTTAGGATTCTCCAAATCCTCTTGATCATAAGTAATATGTTTTTGTTACTTATTGACCCCAATTCTAATCCTCCTTCTTATGTCGGTTGATAGATATTCTTCCAATTAAATTTTGCTATTCCTTTCTCACCATTTCCTTTGTAACGCCCCAAATTAGGGGTTATAATATTAAAGGAATTTAGTACGAATTATGTTTGTTATTTGTTTATTAATATTTACTTAAAATGTGCATAAGTATTTTGGCATGCATTCATGACATTTTCTGGGTAATTTGGTTAAATGAAACTTCAGAGTGATTTGGACATTATTATTATATTTTTCGTAATTTTTGTATACTTCAAATATTTTTAGAAATTAATGGAGGATT
>JANZLF010000004.1:9863336-9882946 GCA_026546835.1 Erythroxylum foetidum | reverse complement strand
TTATCACAATTCAACCCCCCTTCTTGTGTATCTTGATCATATTATTGTTCAATATATTAACGTGTGATTCACTTCAAAAACATCCTTCTCTGGTACAAATTTAACTTTTCAAAAAGAGAACTCCGATAAGGAAGAAAAGACGAAAAAATAATAGCAAATATTACAATGCCAATGATGTAAATATAAAACATGAATATAATTGAAGCTATTTATTACGAAGAAAAATTAAAGGTGGCTAATATTAATACAAAATTAAAAAAGAAAAAATTTGAGTAATTCGTATGTGTTAAGATAAGTCACCTTGACTTTTAATAAGATGATACGAGAATATTATACTTGCAGTATGTAAGAGAAAAAAGGAAAGCCTAAAAACAACTGGACGTAGTAATAAAAGATAATATGATAATATTAAAACTTGTTAAGATTATGACCCTTAATATAAAACTTTGACATACTAAGATACAAATAAAGAATTTCACATAGAGAGATCTTTCTCATTTTTATAGGTCTTTTAACAATTTTTACTTCATGTCTTATGTCTTATAGTTCACCTAAACATTTAATATGTAGTACTTCTTAGTAATTTAGCTTAAATATTTTCTTGTAATGACTTGTTTGATTTATTGATTTACTAGTCTTTTTTTATTTTTGAATTTATTTACTTATTTTATCTTTTATCTTTTATTTTTTACTTTGTTTTATATTTATTAAAATATTTATTTTATAACATATTCTTATTCTTATTTATACATTTTAATTTTAATTTTATTATTTTTTATATTTATTTTATTATTAATTATTTTAATATGTATTTTTTATATAGGTTTATCATAAACAACATCTCTCTGTGAGTTAAAAATAAAACTGCTTGCTATTAAATCTCTTCTGACCCACGTATTAACCGATACTTTTGAAATATTGTTGTTGTCACAATATCAATCTAACATTCGATCGATTGATAAAACTGATTTGTCATCAACAAACACTTATGTAATCTAGCCTATCCGCTGTGGACATAATACGACATCATTCAACAATAAGATACCATTAATGTAGGCTCGCTACATCCTTGGTTCTATTATCTTACCTTTGGTAAAGCCGAAACACCTTATCAAAACCATCAGCATGAAGCATCATAGTCTGCAGCGACACTTCTCCCACCCACGAATCGAAGAGAACCCTTTGAGAGAAGTTGAAGCAGACATACGAAAATACAGCACGGTAACTGTGGATAGAAAGAGAAAGGATCTATTTTTTCCATAAAAATCGAAAGACGAAGTTGGAACAGTTGCACAGAGGACCCAAGCTATTAGGACTCTCATGTTCTTGGGTTCTAGGAGCCTTACATAAAGCTCTTGACTTTAGTAACAATTCTGAGAACCTTGATGTTGGATACAAATTGATTTATCAATTACGTTATTGATATATCTGTGAGCTGACTCCAGTTGCCAACAGGGTTCCACCTTTCTATCTGTATGAACCAGATATATTTGTTTATGCTCTATAGCTAATCAGTTTAGTTGTAATTTAGTGACAATTATTTAAAGGCATTAATTATCTTTTACATATTTAGATATATATGGTAAAATCCATGAGATGATTATACATTACAAATTAAATTACATATAATGAGATTATAATTACGAGACTCATATTTCAACTATGTATTATTTCTAAATTATTCCTAATCATTATTTTATTAAGATTGGACATTAATAGAACATTAAAAGATTAACACACGTTTTGTTTTTCCTTATAAAGGAAGTATTCAATCTCATAGACTAAAATATGGAGATACTTAAACAAACGTGAAAGTGCTTACTAGAGAACAAGTTCACTGAATTGACTCAATATGAAAAATCTATTCGGAACATTGCTTATATGTTTATGGGAACTCTCACTGTAATGATTGTATAAGTGATCTTTTGACTTGAGATCTCCAAATTTATCTTACATATAAATTTTTATGTTTTGGTACTACTTATGACCTATTATAATTATGGGTAGTTCAGTAGGTAGTTATTAGGTGTAGCATGAATTATATGGAGGTATTTGAGTGATCAAAATATGATTCATCATCCTAAAATAATTAGAGAAAACTTTTTGTTGTTCTCGATTAGTCTTGATTCGAAAAATTCTTGGCCAAGGTAGAATGACATTTTGCAAATAGTGTATAAATATTATTAATTGAATCAATAACTAATGGTGAAGAACTAATATGATTTCACTCGAAATAAAATAGACATTGATTTTATGCTCTATATCTAATCAGAATATTGTATAATAAAATGATTGAAATATACAAAAATATCATGCATAGATTGGTTAGTCAAAACCATATTGACATTCCTAAATATTTAGATGATCATGATGTATTGCTAAACGTCAATTTTGATATATAATTATAAATTATTTAATTAAAGAATTGAAGATAAATTAAAGAGTTTTAATTTATTTGATTCTAATTATGAATTCTAATTCTAGTTTATAATCATTGTCAATATATTTGAGAACCTAATGGGTCACTTATAAAGAACGAATTGAAAAGAACAAAGATATCTTAATCACGTTGGACTTAATTGTAAAGTTTGAGAAACTTTATGATTAAACATGAGATATTGAATAAATAAGGAACGATATGAGATATTAGATCTAATTTGAGCATATTTGGTATTTAATTAGAATTATAAATATGAGATATTAGATCTAATTTGAGCATATTTGGTATTTAATTAGAATTATTTATAATTCTAATTAAAATTTATCCAAAACTTATTATAAATAATCTTAAGCTTTAATGAAGCTAGCATTTCTTGCTTAAGCCTCTTTGTAAAAGTTACAAAGTTCTGTCAACCTATTCCGTGAATACCGTTAGAGTCGAACATTTATGTAACTATGTAGTTGAGATGGATCGAATTCATAAATGATTTGAGAGATATGACATGAATATGATCAAGCTTCCTAATAAGGTAAATTAAGATTCATGTTGTATGATTTATATGTTAATCATTTTATGGAATTAAAGTGATTTTGATTTTAAAAAAATCAAAATACAAAAAATTTTTGTAATTATTCTATTGCGGTTGTGATCGAATCTTGTCCCAATTTTCCAACATTTCCACCCTCAAGAAGAAATCAAGAAACTCAACAAGCTTTTGCTCAGTTTGGGATTCATAGATTATTCTTAAAATCTGAGGTGGTCTATGACTGTAAGAGAGTGAAGAGGATAATTTGTTGTTAGTGGTGGGATGCTACCAAAAATCCTAATTTGCCAAGGTATAACACCCCACTGCCCTAAAGTACATACCAGAACACCCTGAAGACATTCCAGTACATAACCTATAATAATGGGATGTTAAAGTAGTTACTACAATCACTTAGTCATGGCATCATCATTTATAATCTCTTATAAGGTATTACAAAGAAAAGACACAATATTTAAAAAACCAAATGAATTCCTACTTTCATTTCATAAAAATCAAATGTATACATTGTAGTTGTACAAACCATCCAAATACGTACATCATCCTAAATCCTAATACAAAACACAGTACAAGAAAGAGCAATTATACAAAAATTTCTATCTAATCCTTCAATCTCAGCTGACTAACCTTTGAGCCATTTCTTCTTCCCAAAAGTACAAGAATTATGCTTCTTGTAAAGTCTCTCTGTCTCTAATGTCCTCTCTTGATCCTGAAAAATAAACGTTACAATTTTGGTAAGTTTTGCAAACTCAGTGAGGTAACCATCCTCGATGATTCACTCAATTCATATAACACATCAACACATGTAAACACATAATTCACATCTTTTTATTTAACATATAGCATCACATATCATTTTCTTCACGTATCCACTCTCATTCAAATACATGTTCACAATATATTTCAGTCAGTCAAACACACGTATTAAATGTATATACAGTGCTCGTAAGACTCACTTTTGATTATTATGTTGTTATGACTGAGTGCCTAAATTATTCCATATCTATTGTGGATACTAGGCTCATTGATACTGTCCCTTATTCATTGGAAATACATGGTTCATTATACATAGCGAGCCTTTAGCTCTTAATCACATTCTGAGATTTAAGCTCATTTTCAGTGGCTACTCAAGTCACAATTCTCATTATCTGATCAGGTATTCATGTAATGAAATGCATCACACATATTCAATCAATCATATTCACAATCTCATTCACATTTATTGTCGAACTTGGTCTGACATTCAACAATTATGTTGAGTAACACTTATTTCTTCACATTTATATACAAGGAGTACTTGAAATATCACATTCATGCATCAGAAGTCTTGGACCTTCAGTGTCTGAAATTAGCACAATCAAGTCCACATTTAAAGATAACTTAGAACATAATTTACAACAACAAATAATTAAATGAGACCGTCTAGGTTATTCACAGATCGCTCCAGAAGCTATTTCCTCGAAATCCTAGCAATATTTGGATGTTGACGTTCCAAATGCTCCTCTATATCATGCAAAATACACATTTACACATATCACAAATTTGTGCAATTATACACGTACTCATTTATGCACATATGTATACATATGGATTATATACAATGCATGTTCAATGACAATCACGGGTATCTTTTCATTATTCTCATCGCAAAATCATTCATATATCAACATTTACATAAGTATAATTTGTACTTAGGGTTTGCACCTCTATAAAACAATTTGAATCTAATTTCATAACTCATTTGATCATTCCAGATTTTTTTAAAAATAGACTTTCAGATCTACTTTTCATGATCATTCTGATAATGAAAATGGAGTAACCGAGATCATACAATTTGGTTCAGTATTCCAAAAGTTATACCCAAAATAATCTGGGCTAAGTACGTTTGAAATTTTGGTTAGTGTATAATCGTGCACTCAAAGTTGTACAACTCATATCTCTCAATTCCAATATCCAAAAATTACACACTTTTTACCAATTGAAAGCTAAGAGAATAACAACAACTTTTGTGAAGACAACTTTGTCGGATTCAACCTAAATCAAGATAATTTATTTGATAACAACAGGATATGATTTCTATCATAGGTAGTGTTGCAACCTAAGCCAAAATTAAACTTCAAGCTAAATTTCAAGACCCTTAATGACATAATTCAAATTCAATTTCTTCTTAAAAATTGTAGCCGTATATCTTTAAATGTGGTCATAGCATACATTCTAGTTTAGAATTGGGGACGATTGATCTGTACTTCAGTCCTGACAATAGGACTTCTCGAACTCACTCTGCCTTTACCATGGCCTCTCTATCCAGACCCACTAGCTCGACTCTGTTGGAAAGTAGCTTCACTCACTGATCCTCCTCTCTTACCAGGCTGGGCTTCAATAGCGGCAAGACAATCTCTAATTTGATGATCAAAAGAGCTGCATCTGAGGTAAGTTCCAGAAAATCTCCAACACATACCACCATGCTTATTTCCACAGTGCTCACAATTTGGTAACTTACTCGACACTGCACCTCTTCCACTGCTAGACTATATGAAGCTACTCCTCTGTCTGAAACCTGACCGTCTTGATCCAGCTAGTGGTCGAAAGGATCTATTTTGGCGCTTACTAAACCTCCTACCAGAACCACTATAAAATTCGCTAGGCGTCTTCATTTTAGACCTTGCCCATACTCTGCTGATCCCTCTCTCAATAGCTTCTTAATTCTAATCAAGGAAGCCCTTAACTTAGTAAAACTACTCAGGTTGGTGATTGTTAGCCTTGTCCTGATCTCCATGTTTAGCCCATCTTCAAATCTTCTACACTTATCTTCTTCAGTACGAATCAAGGCAGTAGCATACCCCATCAGCTCAATAAACTTAAGCTCGTACTCTGCTACCGATAATCTACCCTGCTTCAAATTTAGAAAATCTTTCATCTTTCTGTCCAGGTAGATCTTAGGCATGTAATTCTCCTTGAAGACCCTCAGGAATAAATACTATTACCATTTTATCTCTAAAATTTATCCTTAAAACAATTCATAAATACCGTTAATACATTAAAATAGAACATACATCTATTTATCGCAACATCAACGTTACACCTATCTCAACTCCTCTATCATGATCATTCAATCTCAAATTACTCATCATAAATATTTCATTTACACTACCCATAATGATTAAGGCATAACTTACTTGATCTAGCATCACATTCTTCAAACCCTTCAAGAACACCAAGAATCCCTAATTTTCTATGCATCTCATGGTCTTCATGGAGTTGGATTATGTTAGGTTTTCTTCTGGCAAATGAAAGAGACAACAAGATGGAAGTAGCAATTGATAGATGAGAGAGCTAGGTTCAATGTTGGTGGAGGTTGGCTACAAAATTTATGAAGAAGGTAAAGATAGTCACGAAAAAGAAGAAGAAGAAGGCAAGAACAAAACAATAACTTGGTCTTTCAAGTTAAAAGAATTGTGGGTTTAAAGGCTTGGCTTGGCAAGTGACATTTGTCACTTACCACTTGTTCAATTTTTATGGATTTAAACTAGTCCTCTTATTTAACTAGTCCAATCAATTCCAATTCCAATTCCTACTCTAATTGTCTCCAAATTTTCAATTACACTTGTCAATAAATCCCAAAGTCATTTATCAAAATTTTTATTGCCATTTGATAGTTAATTCTACTATCATTTATCAATTGTCTTGCCATTTGGCATTTTTCCTAGTCTAAAAATACCTAAAATTTTCCAAAATTTTTAGAAATTTCAACAATAAATTCTAATCTAGCAATTTATACTCTACAAATAAAATTTCAACATATAAAAAACATAATTCTCAATAAAATCACATTTATAAATCAATTATACCAAAAAATGTCAATGAATGCATTACAATCATTTTAATGTGCAAAAATTCAATATTCAAGTGTATGTGTATGAAAAATTATGCATGAATATGAAATACACTTTCTAACTTCTCACTAAACTCATATATAAACTATTTGGGTCTTAAAATGGGTAACAGGATGTTAACCAAGGATTCCAGTTGGACTAATGTTGTAAATACTGTACTAGCCTTGGTACCAGATTAGGCTCTGGTCCAGTACATGTAAAACCTCATATTAGGGGTTAGAAAAATTGAGAAATTTTAGTGCACTTTATGCTTTGAATAATTGAATATTCGATGATATGTACATATGAATTTTGACTCATTCAAATAAATTATGCATGCATTCATTGACATTTTTCTAGGCAAAATGGATTTATAAATACAATTAAATTGTGAAAAATTTATTCTGAGACTATTGGAATTATTTCAAAATTTTTGGAAAATTTAGGAATTTTTCTGAAAATTTTGAAGTATTTTAGATTAGAGAAAAAAAGACAAATGGCATTATGCAAGGTGGCAGTCCTATATACATAACAAGTGGTACACATGCATGGTGACACATGGCAAGGTGTTAGTAACACGCATAAGCACGTGGTTTTGAAAGGCAAAGCACTGGAGCTTTGTTGTTCTTCAGATTTTGTTAGTGTTTTTTGGAAATCACTAAACCCTCGTCACCAAAATACAGATCTTGATTCTTACATTAGTGTTATTCTCTGCATGCAAACATTTCAACCCAGCTAGCATTTGTTTCTACCTATTCTTATTGTTTTCTTCCCCTATCCATCGAAACCCTACTATTCACTATCATAGATGGAATTTGTTTGAAGAATCAAGTAAGTAAAGTTTTAATTTTCTAAATTCTATGAATGAGTTTGATGATGTTTTATGTGTTGGAAATGAATACATGCATGATTTCGAGGCAATAAGCAATAACGGAGCTTTTGTAAGTAATTTAGATGGTCAATTTTGTAATTAGCTCAGCATGTAATTCAGTAAGTAATTTAGATGGTCAATTTTGTAAGTAATTCAGTAAGAAATTTTTGATGGTTTTGCTCTGACTGTTTTATTTACTATTGATAACTCCATTGAATGATTTACAAAGTCGTTAGTAATCTTTAGGATGCTCACACTTTACTTTATTCTGTTTAGTACTGAATTGAATTGTGTTTATGCTGATTGTGTTTTGAACTCGAGACAATGAATGTCAGAATTTTTTGATGCATGTGAATATGATTGACTAATTATTTTTGGGCATAAAATGAAATTATTTGATTTTATAACTGTCAAGTCCTAGTCTTGGGTAAATAGGCATGCCTAAAAGTGCTTGACCCCACTTCTGGAGCCAGCATTCGGAGACATTTAACGATCGAAACTTATAGCAATTTTTTTTTAACAATAACGCATATGCGGATAAATCGATAATCAAAATGGCCCAATTTATTTAAAACAATTATTGTCACAAAGATGCAAACATTATTGAACACATAAGAGTTTCAGTGCTCACTTGGGACCATTACACAATACAATGCTTGTTTTTGTAATATCTTTACATTTCAAAAACCACCCCTTTGCTTTATTACAAATACAAAATACAAATAAACATGATCCAACTGAATGTTTATGCTTCAGATGATTCTAAATTACAAAATTTCCTGAACTAACTTCGTTACAAAAGTCTTTAACTATCTTGGAGTTCCAATACCTTGCAAGGATCGCTAATCTTCTCTTTATGCAACTTAGGAGGGAAGCGTAGGGTGAGCTACATAGCTCAGTTACTAATATATTCATAGCCATTGGCAATAGGCCAAAGTCAAGCATTTGTATGTATATATATGTCTAGCAATTCTAGCATTTATACTTTATTCAAGAAGTTTAAACATTCATAAAATTTAGCTCAAATCATATAACACTCAATATGCTTCATACTTGACAATTTAAAAATGCAATGCACAACAAACGGTTCGAGGGTTCCATGAAACATAATGAGGAAATCAAAGTTTGAAGTGAATCAGACATCAATACAATGCTGAGAAAACGATATAAGAATGCACGAGAAGGAGGGGGTTGAATTGTGTATTCCCCTTTTTTAAAAAAATCTTTCAAAAAAAATGTTTGTTAGAAATAAAATTATTTTACAGAATTTTTGATAAATTCTAAGTAATCAGAAACTTTGAAAAACTTTTTTTACGAACTAAGTAATGATAAAACTTGAATCTAAAAGAGAGAGTAAGAGTAGTTGACACAGCTATTTATCCTGATTCACCCCAAACCGTGGGCTACGTCCAGTCCCAGAGTTCTTTCTGAGATTTCACTATCTCTTCAACTTTTACAAGTATTCTTTATGAGCCTCTTCAGGTCTCTATAATTAGTATTCTTTCACACTTAGCCTCTGCAGGCTATCTGCACTACTTTCTCACAGAAAGTGTTTGAAAACTTATTACAGTAAAAATAGCTCTCGGCTAATTTGCACAGTATGGTTTTTACGATCGCGTAGAAGTAATTCAGCTAAGTTTTCAACTAACTTTGCAATCTTCGACTTCGACTTGTATTTATAGCCTTCGTCTCCTACTGATTCTTGATTCTTGTTTCTGGATTCTTGCTTCTTGAATCTTGTTTCTTGAATCTTTAAAAGAAATGGTTAATCAATTGAGTTCTGTAACTAACTCGAACTGACTCTTGCGTCTTCTTTTTGAATTCCGCGTCTGCTTTTCTCCATCTGTATTTTTACGTCTATGTTTCTGCGTCTGCGTCTGTTTTTTGTACTTTACGTCTGCATCTGTATCTACATTTTTCTTTTGCGTCTGCATCTGTTTTTCTGTTTGTCTGCATTTGCGTCTGTTCTTTCAATTCGCGTCTTCGTCTGTTTTTATTTTGTGTCAGTGTCTGCGTCTATATTTCTCTTTTGCGTCTGCATTGCTTCGTTTGTATTTCTTCGTCTGCTTTTGTTTTTCTTTTATTGTTTTCTTTGTTATACATCAAAATTATATCTAAGTAAAGTCATTTTGACTTAACAAATACTCCCAATGATTTTATTGAAATATAGGATCCATCTACTATCTTCACTTAAAAATGAACTTTATGTATTCTTTTCCTTTGTTGAAACCCCTGCAAAGAATTGCAAACATGGTTAGTGGCTCCTGACTCTAATATCTAAGAATCAAAATCTGCCACATTTCTAGTTCCTAACAAACTTAGGAAACCCATACGTTGTTTTCTTTTTAGGGACTCAAGGTAGACCGCACAGTTTCTTTTCCAGTGACTCTGCTCACCACATTAGAGACACTTTCTTATGGTGTCTGCTTTGGCATTCTTTTTCATGGGTTGAGCCTTGACCCCTGTTTGGGCCTTCTTTTTCATTGGACCCTTCTTCTTTTTCTTGCCCTTACCCTTAAGCTTAGAAGAAGATGTTACATTAGCTTCTGGCCCATGAGTCTTGATATTTAATATCTCCTCTATATCTGGAGGGTATTCATCAACTCAGTCAAGGTGTAATCCTTGTTGTTGAGCTCATAGTCCAACTTAAACTGCTAAAAAGAAGAGTTTAAGCTATTGATGATCATAATCATCTGCGTGTTCGCATCCATATCCACCCTAAGCATCTCAGCCTTAGTAACGCAGAGATTACTTTAGGCATATAATCTGGCACCAATTCACCAGGTTTTTTGAGATTATGAAAGGTTTGGATAGCTTTCACTCTTTTTAGACCTAGTCCTCATTCCAAACATCTCATGTAGGTGATGGACCATTACACTAACAATTTTCATATAAGCAATTTTATTTTGCAACATGCCGCTAATAGAAGCTAGAATATATCACTTAGTAGTCTTATTAGCATTCTGCCTTCACTCATGTTATTAGACTTGCTCAAGAGTTGAATCTCCATTGGAAGTGTAGTCTCATTTTTAGTTAATACCTATAAAATTCATTCATATTGAAGAACAATTTCAAGGATATGTCTCCATTCATTAAAATTCTCTCCATTTTCCAATTTGTTATTTGACAAGAGTAAAGTGAGTGGATTTATATTGTGGTTAATTATGTCTAAAAATATAAATTATTAAAACATGAGCATAGTAGTCATCAATATTGGAACTTTATATAAAATCATAATGCATGTATGCATGATGATAGATTTAACAAAACTTAAAAATTTTAAAAACTTTATATGATGATTATTTTTCTTATCTATAACAGACTAACAGTCGGTGGACCATCGTATCAATTAAAAGAAAAACTGGAATCCTCCCACTCAAAAAACTACTAAGCATCTTTATGCCTAACTTTCAGAGAAGCATCATAATTTGGTTCATACAATTACTAACAAAGCTGGTGGGCAGGTTACTGATAAAATATGTTGAGTATATAACCATTTGATTTATTCACTAAAGATACTTACAAACCATGCTTCAGTGGGAGGTATCATTTGCTACCAATAAGTGGACTTCTCCTTAAGGAGACCCAAACCAAGCAAGATCTAGGATTCATGCCCTCTAGTGGGCCACATGCAGATGGGGGCCATCACATGAAGATCATGAACTCTCACATTAGTATCCTTTGCCACTCAATCTTTTTGGGCTTTAAGTTTTAATAAATATCATCTTGTTTATATGCAATTTATTATCCATCCTATGAAACATCTCATACATAATGATAACATGGCAAATCCTAGGGTTGGCAATTGTCTAAATGACATGCAATCACATAATATCACATATTATTTTCATTCATTTATCCATTCATCACATGAACTAATAAGCCACTTTTGATTGTCCATCCTAGAAACATAAATAAAAATACAAGGCTTTTAGGCCCAACAATTTCTTTCTAGAATTAGATCTTCCACTTTGAACTCTTTGCTCACATGACCCGTCCAATTCGATAAAAAGTGCGTAATGGTTTTTCTTTTCAAACAAAATTTTGATTTTCAAAAAACTGAATTTTTGTCCAAAAGTAAAAAAAAATCTGCACTTATTTTTCTTAAACACCGAAACTTAAGCATATCACATAAAAAAATTCCAACACTTGTAAAAACTGAAACTTTGGTAAAAAAATATCCATACAACTGAAAATTTGTTAAAACAAAATTCCAATAATTTGGTTTTCACAAAACCGACAATTTGTTAAAACAAAAATCCAACACTTTGGTTTTCACAAAAAATCAAAATTTGACCAAGACATTGTAATCAAAACTGGAACTTTACCTCTTCCTTTCTTCAATCCATGACTTCTTCATCTTCATTATTACATGATTTTGTACATTACATAATCAAAGAAAACATAAAAATGAAATCAAGAAGGAAATATAACGATGATAGGCCACCGTCCTTATTGTAAACCAAATAAAGAAAACTTACAAAGTAACTTTAGAATCTATGAACAACCCAAAGAGCAAAACATACATTATATATATTTTTGTCACATAAAAATATGCAACATAAAAAAATTTGTTACATCACATATAGGAATCGAAATTATGCATAAGAAAATTGACTGATACCAATTGTTGGATTGAAAAATTAAGCATGCAAGATTTGGATAAAATGGTAGATTTCAAAACTTTTTTTTAGAGAACAAATTTTAGCGGAAGAAATATAACCAAATTAACATGCCAAGCCATACATGATACGATATAAGGAAAATAATTTACATAAGAACAAGGTGGTAAAAATATACCGACTCCTTTGCTACAGCTTTAACTCCTCACTGTGCTATCCTATCATCTACTAGGTAATGTATCCTCTTCTCCTTGTTATATCCTCGAGCAATCTAATCTACCACTTGTTCTCCATGGACAACTTGGTTAACAAGATCCTTTGGTGGGAAAGGAGAAGACAACTTGAAGAGATTTTTCCTTAGAAGAAAGAAGCCAAATATGAGACACCTCTCATGCAATTTTTAGCTATACCATGCCAGATAGGAGAGAGAGAGAGTCAAAATTGCAAGAACCCTTCTTACTCTCCTTGTCAATTTCGGTTATCATCAAAGAAATTAGTGATTTGCATCCAATGCATCACTTCATTCTTTAATCAATCATAAAGAAGCCAATAAATGAGACTCTTCTCATCTGTTTTAATATGGCTATATGAAAAGGCCAATAACCTAAATGATACATATCATTTTTGGTTTTTTGATGAAAGAAGGAAGATAGTCCATCAAATGCACCGATTTCTTCTTTTATCCAATGAATGCTAAATGGTTACATGCTATCATTAAAAGACAACCATTTCATGAGAAACCATCTTAAATATAGCAAGCCAATTTAGCCCATTAAAACTAAAAATTCACCGCCTTTTATCGTTAATAACTTTAATTTAATTTAATTAATATAATTAATCAAATTAAATCAAAGTCTAGCCCATTTCTAGATGATCATATGTGCTTCTAATTAACAATTAATTAAAGTAAGCTCAACATTCAATCATAGGCTTTAAAACCTCTATTTGTATTGCTTACTTTGCTTGATAACCTTCCTAGAAGCCAAATGGAGAATCTAATTGGACTTATATAATTCAAGCTTCAATAAGTCCGAAATTAATTTAATCTCATTAGAATTAATTCCAACTTATTAACTGAATGTCATTTCACAAAAGACAATTAGTTGAACTCTTGAATTACTAACTATTATGAGAACACATATTTCAAATAAGATGTCCAACTGTAAACTCTAATACGACCCATATTATAGCCATCCACACAATAAAGGGTAAAATTACCATTTTGCCTTTATGTTGGTTTTTCCTTCTAGATCTCTTGTTTTACTCTATATGGTGATTAACACACAAGATCTCATCTTGGTGTTAAGACTTGATGGGTAGCTAGTCCATTAAATTACTGGTGCCAGTTTAATCACCAATCTCCATGAAACATCTAGAAGTGATGATATCATTATAATTTGAAACATGTGTTCTCATAATATTTAGTAATTCAAGACTTCAGCTAATTTTCTATAGTGGAATGACATTTGGTTAATAAGCTAGAATTAATTATAATGAGATTAAATTAATTCTTGGCTTATTAGAGCTTGAATTATATAAGTCTAATTAGATTCCTCACTTGGCTTCGAGGAAAGGTTATCAAGCAAAGTAAGAAATATAAATAGAGGTTACCGGAAAGAAAATAAAAAAAGAAAGGACCAAATTAGATTTGTAATAATAATTTTGGAACAATTTAATTAAGGGTTAATTAAATTAGGTTTTAAGCCTATGATTAAATATTGGCCTTACACTAATTAATTATTAATTAGAAGGCCAAAATGAACATTTAATAATGGGTTGGATTTTGGTTTGATTTGACTAATTAAATTGAAACAATACTTGGAAAGGTAAAAGGAGGGCAAAATCGAAATCTACAATGACGTAGATTTTGGTTTTACATAGCTAAATGGATAGTTGCACATTTAGCATTGAATTGTTAAATATAAGTGGCTTTTTATCATGCTTAATCATCATTAAATGGTTTAATGGTTTCCTCATTAAATGGTTTAATGGTTGTCATTTAATGTTGGCATGTAGAAAAACATATGAACCTTTTAGCATTCATTTGATTAAAGAAGTAGTGCATTTGTTGTTCTCTCTCCCTTCTTTCATCATATAATCGAAAATGAGAGTGTCTTGTTTTGGTTTTTTTTGTCTTTTCATCTAGTCATATTAAAATAAATGTGAATGTCACATTTATCGCTCTCTCACTTTCATTTTCGATATTGATTTTGTTTGTTTAGACTTCTTCCTCCTTTTTTTCATGAGCTAGCTGAAATTAGGAATGATTGTGTCTCATTTTGGTTCTTTCAACTAGTTGATAGTAAAAGGAAAAATATCTATAATATTTCTTCTCCTTTCCTACCAAAGGATCTTGTTAACCAAGTTGTCCAAGGAGAACAAGTGGTAGATCGCATTGGTTAAGGATACAATAGCAAGGAGTCGAAGCTATAGCAAAGGAGTCGGAAAATTTTTGATCATGTTCTTATGTTATTTGTATCATGTATGCATTAAAACATGTTGAGTTGGTTATCATGCTTTCGTTGCATTTTGATTTCAGAATTTTTTTAAAAATCTACCATTTAGCCTAATCTAGTATGATATTGTTTTTCAATCCATCATATAAGTTCGAAATGATAGACTAAGCAAAATACATAGAGAAGTGATGAAAAATATGTTGTTTCATAAAATATGGGTAAGATCATCTATCACGATCATGCAAAAGCAAGATTGTGATAGAGAGGAAACCCCAGAGGACTTGCACGATTATGACAGAGAGGAAACCGTAAAGGACTTACATGGTTATGTTGCACGATTGTGCTTAAAGGAGAAATCAAGTAGTGCACGATCATGCTTAGGAAACTTTAGGCAGTGCACAATCATGATAGAGAAGAATCAACAGGAAGTGCACGACCGTGACAGTGAAGGTGCTATGCTTTTTGATAGATTTTGACACCCTTTATTCTTTAGCCATAACTTCTTCTTTGGATCTCCGATTGAATTGAAATTTGAACCACAAACTCCTCACACATTTTATTTTCTCTCCAAAAACTTTCATATCCATATGAATTCATTAGGAAAGGACTGATAATGATTGATTGATGAGTTTAGGATGGAAATGATGAAGCGAGGTAGAATTTCTTAAATGGAGTGTTTTCACTGAAAAGAAATCTATATTTTGGCTGTAACTTGATCTATACATATCCAAATGGGATGATTTTAATTTTAGATTAAATTAGAGACACCTGGATACAAGTTTCATAAAGGAATTGAATTTTAATTCTGTCTTCAAAAGCTTAGAAATTTGGCTTCAATTTGAGTACTTAATACTATTGCAGTTTAAGTACAGTCTGAAGTATTTTATATATAACTTGCAAAATACTAAAACAAATTGTGAGAACTTCATGTCATTAGAAACTTAAGACATATTGTAACATTTTTCTAAAAGAAGGTGATGCATAAATACTTCATTTTTCTTGTCTTAATGACCATACAAAATTGACCCAAAAATTTGTTTTAAGAAAAAGCTGGAATGATCGATTGAGCAATAAAATTAGAATAAATTTTTTTATTAAGCTGTAAACCTAAGTTCAAATTAAACTTATATGAGTTTTGATATATGAATAATCATGTGATGAGAATAAAGGAAATATATCCAGGATTGTCATTGAGCATGCATTGTACATAATCCATATATATATGTGTGCATAAATAAGCACTTATTGTGCAAAGTTGTGATATGTGTAAGTGTATGTTGAATGTTATAGAAGAGCATTCAGAGTGTATGTTGAATGTTATAGAAGAGCATTCAGAATGTCAACATCCAGGCATTTCTGGGACTTCAAGGCAATAGCTATTTGGAACAAATGGTGAGTAACCTAGATGGTCTCACGTAATAAATTGTTTGTTTTAAATGTTGCATTGAATTATTATATGAATGTAATTGTATTGATTTCAGATATTGAATGTCCAAGGTGTTTGATGCATGAAATACATATTGGAAGTGGTCATTGAATGTGAATTTGATGAAATAAATGATTCTCATTGTATATGTTGAATATCGAACCAAAGTCTGATGACAAATATGAATGAGAATGCGATAGTGAATATGACAGTATAACATTGAGCACTTTTGAAATATATGCGATGCATTTCATTACACAAATTCATGAACAAATAATGGTAATTGTGGCCTGAGTAGCTACCGAAAAAGAGCTTAAAGCTCATATTTTGATTAAGATCCAAAGGCTCATTATGTATAATGAGCCCTATATCCCCAATAGATAAGGGACAATTATTAATGAGCCTGGTAACCACAATAGATACGGGATAGTTATAGGCACTCAGTCACAACAAGGTAATAATCAGAAATGAGTCTCATGAGCATTGCTTATACATTTAATATTTTTGACTGATTGAAATGTATTGTTGTATTGTATTGAATAAGAAATGTGGAATTGTGAATAAGAGAGCTTTGTGTTGTTACACGATGATAAATGTAATGATGTGAAAAATTGTGATTATATATGTTGATGTGTTATATGATTTGAGTGAACTATCAAAGATGGTTAAATTACTGAGTTCGCAAAACTCACCAAAATTGCAACGTTGTCATTTCAGGTTTGAGAGAGATGATATAGCTTCTAAGTCAAATAAAAAGAGAACTAGCATTGATTTTGGATAGAAGACATGGCTCAAAGGTCAGTCAGCTAAGATTGAAGGACTTAGATAAAAGTTTTGTATGATTCCTCATGTATGTAGTGTGTTAGGTATACAGAGATGTAAACCTTTGATTTATTTTGATAATGTACACATATGGATGTTTTGTAAAGTTAAAATGTACATATTCGATTTTATGAAATAAAATGAGAAATTTTGGTTTTTTAAATATTGTGACACTTACGCTTTTATTGATGATGCCATGATTAAGTTAGAGACGTCACTGCTCTAGCATGCCATTTTTATAGGTTACATACTAGAATGTCCTCAGGATGTTCTGTTATATACTCTATCGTAATGGGATGTTGCACGTATCCTACCTGACCTATGAACTTCTTATATGTAAGAAGGTTGAACAATTGTTTCATCTTCATAAACAATAGTCTCATATCCAGGCAATTGATCTGCGTCTATTGAGCATCTTGAAATTCCACAAGTTCAAATTTGCTCCTATTGTCTTCTCTTAGAAGAAACTCTTTCTCTAAAAAGATAGCATGTTTTGAAACAAATACCTTTTATTCCGAAACATGGTAGAACTGATATCCTATAGTTTCCTTAGGATATTCTACAAACAAACACTTATCAGATTTAGTTTCAAGCTTATATAACTGAATCTACTTCACATAAGCAGGACAACCCCAAACTTTCATATGAGAGAGATAGGGTTTATTGTTAGTCCATATCTCATATGGAGTAACATCAACTAACTTGGATGGGACTCTGTTTAATACGTAAATAGAAGTTTCAAGTGCATACCCTAAAAGGATTTTGGTAAATTTGCTAAACCAATCATACATCTCACCATATCTAGCAAGGTTCAGTTTCTCCTCTCAGCCACACCATTGTGTTGTGGTGTCTAAGGTGAAGTCCACTGCGATAATATTTCATTATCCCTGAGATAATCCAAAAACTCTTGGCTTAAGTATTCACCACCTCAATCTAATCAAAGTGATTTAATACTTCTCCCAAGTTGTTTCTCATCTTCATTTTTGAATTCTTTAAACCTTTCAAAGGCTTCAAACTTGTATCTCATAAGATACACATACACATAACGAGAATGATCATTGGAAGAGGTAATGAAGTATACAAAACCACCTTTAGCATATATGGACATTGAATCACATGCATCAGTATGTATTAGGTCTAAAAGTCCATTAGTTTGTTCACCCTTTCCTTTAAAAGGTAACTTAATCATCTTGCCTAATAAGCAAGATTCGCGTGTGCTATATGATTCATAATCAATTGACCTTAAACTACCATAGTGGAAGCAAGTTCCCTTCAAGGTAGTCTTCTTTACTTTCTTGACACCTTCTTTAGGCCCTACAGACTTCTTCTTCTTTCGGCTCTTTTCCTTAGAACCAAGAGAGTCCACCAGTATCACAACCTTGTCTTTACGGACAGATGACTCAACTGCCTTGAGCATGTTAACAATCTCAAGAATTGTGCTAGATATATTGTTTATCCGATAGTTAAGCACAAATTGTGAGTAACTATCAATTAAACCTGTCAAAATTAAGCCAATACTTAATTCATGATCCTAAAGAAAACTCAAGGAGGCTAACCACTCGACGTAGCCATTCATCTTCAGTGTGTATTGCATTGGAGATGTCCCCTTAACCATCATGGAGCAGAAGAGAAATTGCAAAGTCTCGAACCTTTCAGAACTTGTTTGCTCATTAAAGAGCTGCCTAAGTTGATAGACTATAGTATAAGCATCCACAACCTTCTGTTACTTTTGTAGCTCTGGTGACGTAGTGGCTAGCATAATACAACTAGCCATTTTGCTATCATCAAGATGCTTTTTATATGCCCTCAGATCATCATTAGAAGCACCAGCAACAGGGGGATCAGGAAGTGGTTCTTCTAAGACATAACCAAGCTTCTCAAACTTGAGAACTATTCTCAAGTTCCTAAGCCAGTCAAGGAAGTTTGGTCCATTCCACTTGTTAACTTCCATCAATGATCTTAGATTCACACTAGTACTCATGGTGACTCGAGCAATTGCAACCTATCGTCAAATAGAGAAAGATTAGAATGCACTTAAATGCATGTCTATAAGGACTTTAATAACATGCATTATGGCTCCTACTATTTTCACAAATTCATAACCCTTAATATAAATCTGAGATAACTCATAGAAAAATTCTCCTAGTGGGTTTATATCTAATATCCCTAAGAATGACCTTGGGTTTGCCTAACAAGCCACCTTAGTTCAACCAGTAGGTATCGATCATACCAATTGCATCTCCAATGTAACTATCGAATTTAGTACTACCAACTATTGATGTGTGTCACATGTGTACATCTAATGTACACTACCCAACTTTGCCTCTGTCCACGTTGATCATGGTTTTGCCCAACAAATCAACACTTTTAGTTAAAACTGACCTATTAATCTGAAAATCCTATTTTCATGGTTTGAACATATCCGTGTAGAGCAAGCTTGGGTTTGCCCAACAACCCTAACTTTAAAAGGACTCTGGTTCTTGCCACATTAAAGGAAGGCGTTAGTTTTAATATTCTAAGTGAGGGGTTGACTAAGGTCTCATCTATCTTAGGTGGT
>JANZLF010000004.1:9843873-9863236 GCA_026546835.1 Erythroxylum foetidum | reverse complement strand
GTTGTAGTTCCAATTTGGCAAGGTATCGAGAAACTTCCCGGATCTTGAAGCTTAGGAGGGAGTTTGTTTTGAAGAATGGCACTTGATTCCTCCGTAAGAGCCACTGTCGCATATTCCTCTAGCCTTCTTTTGTTGGATAAGATTTCCTTTAAGAACTTGGCATAAGTCGGCATTTAGGTAAGGGCTTCTGTGAAGGGGATGTTAACATAGAGCTTCTTCAAAATGTTAACAAATTTTCCAAATTGCTGGTCTAGCTTAGCTCTATGCAATCTTTGACGGAATGGGATTGGTGGCTTATATGGTGGTGGTAGTATGTATTTTTCGAGCTCAGGTGATTGTTGCACTGGCGGTGTGTCGGTTTGCACAGGTTGTGCATCCTGGCCTGTTCCTTCATATTCTTTTTCACCTTTGTTCTTCTGCACCATAGGTTTCAAAACCTTTCCACTCCTTAGTACCACTGCCTTGGTTTCCTTAAGAGCCTCTGATTGTGCTGGTAGCTTACCCTAGTCATACCTTAGTGATGCGGCTTGTTGTGCAATCTGAGTCTCAAGCATCTTATTATGGACCGTCAATTGGTCCATTCGGGTAGTAAGTTGCTGGATCAAGTCTCCTTGATTCTGTATAAAGGTTTCCATCATTGATTCAAGGTTGGATTTAGGTTCAGGTGGCAGGAGTTGAGTTTGTTGTCTCAAGCTTGGGAAACCTGGGGGGACACAGTTTTGTTGTTGCTGGCTCTGTTGGTAGTGCTGTTGATTTTGTAGGTAATGGGTCTGGTTAGGAAAACTTTGGGGTGGCTTAGGTTGTTGAGACCCATGAGAAATTTGGGTGATTTCGCCATTCAGGGTAACAACTGCTTGAAAAAACTCCACCTTGATTCTTCTGTCCATAATTTCCTACAAAATTCATATGTTCAGCCCCAAATTCTTGCCCAATGTTCTGAAATTCTGTACCCATACTCGTCCCAAAATCCTGATCCTGTAAGGCATTCACATTGCTAACAGCAGCTGTAGCAAACTTATCGACTTTCCTTGAAAGAGCTTCAAATTTCGAATTCAACAAGGTAAAAGCATCTAATTCGAAGACTCCTTGAGGTTTCTTCCCTTCTTGCTTAATCTCCTTCCGATCAGTATTCCACTGATAGTTGTTGTAGGCAATCTTCTCCAATAACATAAAGGCCTCGTCTTCATTCTTGTCCATTAAATCACCTCCAGCCGCAGCATCGATTGTACTTCGCATAACTGGATAAACATCGTTGTAGAATATTTGCATAATCATCCACTTCGGTACACCGTGATGTGGACATTTACGTTGAAGCTTCTTGTACCTCTCCCATGCTTCTTACAATGACTCATCTTCTTTGGGTTGAAATGACGTAAGCTCACTTTTGAGTTTTGCCGTCTTTCCAGGTGGAAAGTACTGAGCCATAAAAGCTTTGGACAACTCTTGCCAATTGTTTACCGAACCAGGTGGTAATGAATGAAGCCAATCCTTAGCTCGATCTCTCACAGAAAAAGGAAACAACCGAAGCCTTATAGCATCCTCAGGTACCTCGTTTTGCTTTAACATTTCACAAATCTCCAAAAATTGTCGCAGGTGGACATGCGGGTTTTCTGTTGGGTGCCCTCCGAACTGATTCTGCTGCACCATTCGTACAAGGCCAGGTTTTAACTCAAAATTATTCGCTTGCACAGGAGGCCTTGCAATGTTTGGGCAAAATTCTCCAAAATTTGGGACTGCGTGGTCCCTCATAGTTCTCAAAATTTGTTCGGCCATTTCCGATTCGACCACCCCTTCTGTTGGAAAAATTGTAGTAAGTTCGGGTTTGATCTGGCGTTCTTGCACAGGTTGTGCGTTAAATGCACTTGCCTGTGCTTTCCTAACTTTTGCTTCCTTCCTTAGTTCCTTAGCTATCTTCTCGATTTCAGAATCAAATAATATTTCTTCAACACTAACGGACTTTCGTATAGACTAAGTACAACACAGCAAGATCAAAAGCAAGGTACAAAAAACGCAAAATAAAAAGTAAACAGTAAAGAGAAAAATAAAACAAAAATTAATTCTAACAAAATCTATTAACACAAAATAAGAAAAGGAAAAAAAATGTCTAATTTAACCAAACAGTCAGTCTCCTAATATTACTAAGGGATTACTCCCCGGCAACGGCGCTAAAAAACTTGATGTGTTCTGCAAGTTCATGGGTCTCAAGTAGTATAGAAAAATATCATCCCACAGGGAGTAATTATGTAAGTACTAGGCTTGGATCACTCAATTAATTGGACTAGCGATTTTGTGAGAAAAGAGAATTAAAAGAAGAAATTTAACTAGCAAAAATAACAAAATCAAAGCTAAAGAAAATTGCGAATATTTCTAGGGGTTTTTCCGGATGTAATGTGGTAATCTTCAAGCATGGTTCGACTTTTAACGTTTTCTATGGACTTTACCTGGATTAATTTATTTGGAGATTTTTGGTTGATAGAAGTTTGAGCCTAGAGTTTCTTAGATCCTTTTTCAAAGTATCAAAGGAGTATTACGCAATAATCCTAGTCTACTATCGTAGCCTAGCAATCAAGTATAACCCATTAAGTTCTTTGCTAACCTGGTTTTCTCTCATAAATTCAGTTTGTCTAAATCTGAAATTTATAAGTTCTTTGTTTGGAGTTTTGTTATTAATTTTCACCTATTGGTTCTTCAATTAACAACTAATGTCAAGTAATGGTTGGCCAAACACAATACCAGCAAAATTAATTTCAAAACAAAGAAATCAAAACTAAAAATCCATACAAATAAATCAACCGAGATTTAATCCATAAAAATAGCTAAAAGCTTCAGTCTAACCTTGAAACTTTGGAAAAACTACTCACTCATAATAAGATGAAAACCACATAAATCGGGATTAGCAAGCAACATAGAAAGACACAAAAAAACAGACATAAAAAAAATAAATGAGTTTAGGAATTAATGGTTGCGTCCCTCACTGTTGGTGCGTCTCTTGGCTGCGTTGTTACTTTGGTGGTCTGAAGCTCCACTCTAGCCTCTGCTTGGTCTCCTTTGGTTGGTCCCTCTAGTCTCACCAAGCTCAAGTTGTTTCACCAACCAAGTTACCAACGTTTGTTTCTTTGTCTTTCCACAACACTACCGTCTCTTCAATCTTTGTTGCCAACAAATGCTTCTTTTCTTCTCTAGCTCTCCTCTTGGTGTCCTCTCCTTGGTGACACGTTGGTACTTGGTTTGTTGTGTAACGTTTTTCAGCTGAAAATGAGTGAGTGGAGTGTTCAAAAATGAAGAGTAAATGGAGCCCCTCCTGAATGTGTGTGCCTTCCTTTTTGTTACGTTGGTGGCTTTTTCTTAAAAATGAGTGGAGAGTCTTCAATTTGTGGTGTCACGTTAGTCTCCTTTGCTTGCCTCTTTCTTTGGTGTAACGTAGATAGCCCCCTTGGTTTGTAACGTTGATAACCAAGTGAGTGCAAGTGAGTGGAGAGAATAATAAAATGATAATGAGTGAGTCCCTCCTTTAATGTGCGTGCCTTCCTTTTTTGTTGTGAGTGCTGGAGAGTTTAATGTATATGAGAGAATGGAGCCCCCTTGTGTGTGCTGAATATGACGTTAGTAGAGAGTGGCCCCAAAAACCTAGTTGCGCACCTGTTTTTTTCTTCTATTGCTGCTAGCTACTTTATGTGAGAGTAGAGAGTCGTCCTTGAAGAGTCAATGTTAGATGGGGCTTTAGAGCTTTTCTTTAATTTGCTGCTCACGCACGTCTTCACCTTTGCATGCGTGGTGGACCTCTTGCTGATAGCTTCCCTCTTTGTTCACGCCTCCTTTGTCCACTAGCTGGTCTCTCCAACGTCTGCTATTGCATGGTCCTCAATTGCTACTTGTCTCAAGCTCCACGCCTCCAGCTAGTCTCTCATCTCTTGTCTCTAACCGCTGCCCACATTGAAGCCTCTAGTCACCAGCTGCCAACGTCTCCCATGCTTCAGTTGTCTTTCATTTGCTTTTTTTAATTAATTTTCTCCTGTTGTCCACGCACTCTTTGGCTCCTCTTTACTGTTCCTTGACATGACAATATAGTTCTCTCCATACCATTTAACACCTAGCACACCGACTGCACTTTCCCTTTATGTTCACGCCTCCTCCCTTTAATTGTTGTTGTGGTCTTTTTCAATTAAAAATAAGTCCTTTTCCTACAAATTAAACAGGACCCACTATAAATGTAGATTAAGGTAAACCAAGCTATTTAGCAAGAAAAATATATATATGAACCAATAATTAATCCATAAATTAAGGGAAAATGCCATTAATTCTAATGATAAAAATGCCTTCAACAGGTATTGATACCAATGATCTTTAAAACTTGATCATTACATCTATACAGAGATCCCTCAGAAATAGATTCATACTAATGGAAACATTCTTTTCGAGAGGTCATATGAAAAGTTGCTGATAAATCGAGAAGCCATACATCAACAAATCTTCACTTACCTCCAATAGTTATTACTGCTTCACAGACCATTGCACCTCCATCATCTGAAGTATTTGCCACATTTCCTTAAGGAATAGAATCTTTCTTATTTAGATTCCACCAATCTTTCTTCAGGTGCCTTTCTTGCTACAATTATAGCACTTGGAATTCTTCTTACTCTTGGATTTTGATCTACCATGACTATGACTCCCACTTGGGCTATGTTCTATTAGTCTTCCTTTTGTCACTGCCAAGGCCTCCACTTGTTGCAAATTTGTCAGCCTGTCTTCCTTACTTTTGTGCTGATTCTCTTCTTCCATAATAATAGCTACAATATTGTTGAATACTTAAGCATCTGTGTTGTTTGTTAAATTGATGATGAGTTTTTCATACGAATCTGGTAGACATTGGAGTAGAAGCTCCACACGTTCACTTATCTCTTTTATGTTCCCCAATCATGTGAATTGGGAAACTAGATTATTTAAAGTATTTAAGTGCTCCATCACTAAAGTGGATTCCGTCATGCGTAAAGTGTGTAGTTTCCTCTTCAGAAAAATTTGTTGTGGAGTAATATGGCCTCGTACAATTTTGTGAAGTGATCTCATATTTTCTTTGCAGTCTTCTTTTCCTCTATGCTAGATAATACTCCATCAGCAAAAGCTAGGTAAAGATTAGCTACAGCATTCTCGTCCATCTCGTTTCACTTTTCATCTGTGACTCCAGCTGATCTTTCACTAATAGCCGCCAGATAATTATCTTTCCTCAAGATTGCCTTTGTTTTCAACTTCCACAATAAGAAATTACTCTTATTGAACTTTTCAAAATCAAATTTTTCTGCCATTATTTCTATCACGAATAGAATTTAGCTCTCACTATTTCACATAAATAGTACCTATATGTATGAATAGTACCCATATGTATGAATAGTTCGTATATATGATAGTACCATATGCATATGTATGAATAGTACTATACACGTGAATAGTATTGTATACTTGAAATTACAGTAACTGCCCAGTTTAATGCAAAATAAATGAATGAACAATTGTTATCTTTTGAGGTTACTATTTATCAACTTTCATTGTGCTCACCCAAACTCTGAGCAGATTACATCAAAAAATTCATCATAATTTTCTTATCTCGCTTTGATACCACTTATTGTGAAAATCAACCGAATTAGAGCAAGTTTGTAGCTAAATAGGACTAAAAAATAGTAATGAACACACAGATTTTATGTGAAAAACTCTCAAATTAGGATAAAAATCACGAGCAAGGATAAAAGAATTTCACCACTGAGAAAAACTGGAGAATTATAAGTAAAAACTAGAGCAAAAAATAGACAAAATATTTTTTGTCTCTCTTTCTCTTTCTTTTCTCTCTCACCTCACGTCTCTTTTCTCTACTTGCTATGCTCTATAGGCAGGAGATGTTGGATGGCTGGCCATTTGACCAGCTATCCTTTTACATTTTTTTTTCAACTTTGGTAGGCACCGAAAATGGTGCCTACTATTTTTGACACACATTGTGCTGAGCATTACAAAGAAATCAATTCCATTATAAAATTGCGTTATGAAATTAATGCTCTAGACAAAGCAACTTAAGCAAAGGAATCACTTTCAATGGAAGGTGTAATACCAATAGATAAGAATACTTCATATATCAGACTCATGTAGAGGCTGAGATTCCAAAAAGCATGAAAAAGTTATACTCATTTTATATGTAAAGATGAGGTTTGGAATCAAAAACAAATTTTCTTTAATTATGTATTTGCGCATGCAATCATAATAAATATTGCACGTGATGAATCTAATCTAGTTAGTATTAAGGAATGTTGTCAAAGAGACAATTGGATAAAATGGTAAAGTTAAGTTAAATTCCTTGAATAGTTATAAAGATTTTGGATTATTAGTAACAATACTAAAAGATATGAAATAAATCAATTATAAATGAGTATTTATATAGAGAAGAAATAAGAAAAATGAAGTGGCAAGATTAAAACCATAAAGTTTCTCGTAAAAATCTGGTATTGATTATGTAATTCCATGCATTTTTCATTAAAAATTCTAATGATATATTTCTCATTCTTATTGTATATGTGTGCGACATGAATCTTGTTGAAACTCCTGAAGAGTTTCATAAGCATGCCATATATTTTAAGGCAAAATTTTGAAAGAAAGAATTCAGCAACAAAACATTTTGTCTTGTCTTTCATATTAAATATGTTTTCATTATTTTGTTATCCATAATCTGATAAAGAAAACTCATATAAGAGATACTTTTAATTCGAATAAAACGATAGGGCCCTGTTGAAGTTTAAAACAACAATAGGAGACTGCAAAGCAAGCTGAGCCTATTATGCAATAAGACCTTGTTTAAGCAATAAGACCCTATTAAGTGAAAAAAGTTTGTTAAATGATAGGGGCTTGTTAAAGGATAAATCCAATTAAGATAGTTTAAAATAGAAGGCGTTTGTTAAAATGAAAGGAATCTTTAACAAATTGAAAACAGGAGTCTACTATAATAGTGAAGGAGCCTCTTATTAAAATGAGCACACACATAACATAATGCGAAAATATAAAAGTTAAGAGAAGAGAGAGAAGGATGCGGTCGATTTATATTGGTTCGACTTACAACCCAAACCTATGTCCAGTCCCCCTATTTACAAAATGTAATGGCTCTTCTTTAAATAAGCATATTTCTTTAACTAGTTATTACTTCATTTTTATTTTGAGTTGACTTTGAATCTTCAATATTATCTTTCCTAGAATCTTGTAATAATCAACCGCTAAGAGAAATTTGGAACAGATTGACTAAATATATGATTAGCAGGATGCTTCTGGATTGTGTAAAATAAATAAGGTAAGTTCCTACAAAAAAGGAATCATTTATCTTATGATTTTATTTTCTCTTAAGAATTATATTGTTACCTTCAAAAAGGAAATAAATCAAAATTGAATTTTGAAATATTATATGGTCATCATCAAAACTATTAATAACCCTAACATAATCAAATTATTGTGAAAAGTTTTGAAGCATTTTTACATGGATAAATCTCATCCACTTAATTATCTTATAGTTTTGATCACTTGACATGAAAAAGAATCCATTTGAACCTAAAGAGAGTTATAAAGATTTATGTAATTCAAAAACAAATTATCTTAACGTACTTAACGCATTAATGTATCCTGAAAAAAACTTTAGGCCATATATAACTTTTTCCATAAAGTTATTAGCAAAATTTATTTGTTTAAATTGAAAATTTTATAATAAAGAAGTATATTTTGTGTTATTTATAAAGAATAAAGGATATGGACTTGTTAAATTTGAAAGATAAGAATCCACAATTATTTAGGTATTTTGATGCTGGAAATTTTTTAGGTCCTCATATAAGTTTTCATAGACAAGCTATGTTTTTACCTATAAAGGATACAATAGTTATTCCTTTATGAATTCTGTTTAAGATAATAGTATCATAAAGCTAGTCATGAGTGTACATGGTTTATGATGCCTTCATCAGCATACATGGTTTATGATGCCTTCATGTTGAGAATTTTCTTTTTATACATGACTACCAAGTTAAAGAGGCAGATATAAAGCTTTACACAGAAAAATGTAAGCATTCCAAGTATTCATGTAAGTGTAGCAAATTTATATGTGAAAAGATTAAGACACAAGAGCAAGAGTGAGGCTTTGAAAGGTCCCAAATTCTATAACCAGTAAGATGAAGTAAAGTACTCATTCAAAAATCTTTGGCCACCTTCTGAGTTTATAGCAGCTAGAACTTCAGAAACAATCATTTTCATTTATCTTTTCAACGATGGCATCAATAATATTAGTCTTTAGCTTTTTACTAACTAGAAATGCTAACAAGTTGTACAGGCCATAAGATTCAACCTGCACTTGATGTCAACAAAGATGTTATGAATAAGAACGACACAACATATTTCAGACAAAAAACATTATACTTATTTCAAAGAATTGGGTAGAAGCAAACATGTTATTGAGGAAGAAAGCAAAAGGTGTATTAGGGTTGGATAAATGGGTTAAGCAAAGAAAGGAAATTAGGTTTATGTTTTAAATTTTTAAATAATAATTAGTTATATATATAGTGACACGTGGCAACCACGTGACAAGTATAAAATTTGACATAGCGGGTCAAGTCAACAACATTAATAAGAAAATTAACATTGGACTATTTTTGTAATAAATTGAAATTATGATTATTTTAGTGCCATTTTTTAAAGTTCAACCTAGTATTGCAAAATTGAGATAAGTTTGAGATTTTTTATAATTTATTCATAATTTATCCTTATAATTGTAAGATTGACATTGCATTTATGTATTATCTCTAAAATGTTCCTAATCATTATTCTATTATGAATAGACTTCAATAGAGTATAAAAGGACTAGTACGTGTTACGCTTCTTCCTTATGAAGGATGTAGTCAATCTTATAGGCTAAAGTACGAAGATACTTAAACAAATGTGTTGGTGTTTGTTAAAGAAGAAATTCATTGAATTGACCTGATATAAGAACTTCATTTGAACATTACTTGTGTGTCTATAAAAATTGTCATTGTGATGATTGAATAAGTGATCTTTTGACTTGAAATCTCTAAAGTATCTCTTATAAGGATTGCTATATTTTGATACTATTTACGAACATTTTTTTTCAACGATAGCTCAATCAGTTATTCATTATATATAATAAGAACAATATTGAGGTTATTTCATCACCCTAAAGTAATTTTGAATAATTTTTTTTTGTTCTCAATTAGTATTAATATAGAAAATTCTTGGCCAAGGTTGAATGACACATTCAAAATAATTTTCAATTGTCATTAGTAGAACTAATTACTAATAGTGGAGAATCAACATAATTGGACTCAAATAAAGAGATATTAATTCCATGCACTATAACTAATTGAAACATTTATGATGAAAATATTAAATTATATAAAAAGATCATATATAGAAAGGTTAGGAAAAAATAATATTTGAGTGATCATGATGAGTTTTTAGATACTAATCTTGATCTAGGGATATCAATTATTTAACTTGAATTATAGACAAATTAAAGGAGTTCAAAGGATTATAATTTAAATTTATTGCCAATATATTTAAGAAACTCATCAATCACAATAAAATAATGATTAATGAAAGAAAGGTAATTTAATCAAGTTAGACTTGATTGTAAATTTTGAGAAACTTTAGGGTTAAATATAAAATATTTAATAAATAAAGACCAATAAGAGAGACATCATTGGTGGGTTACTATTCTGAGTTAGTCCAATGGAGGCCTCTAATGAAGGTTGCTCAAACCTCTCTTTAGTCTTGGAGATGCAGAAGCCTGAAGGGAGTAACTTTGACATTGCAATGCCCACTATTTATGAATCTGTGGAAGCTAGTAAGGGATCTCCTAAGAGAAGTAATGTTTCAGTCACCTCTCATATTAAGTTAGGCAATCTTGGAGAAGTGTGGTGGCAACTGATTTTCCCACAGAGAAACCCAAGCATTATCATTCAACTCTTATGAATGGGATAGTATCCCCACTTTTGGAATAATTGTAAGCAAGAGCTAAGAGCTAGTCTAGTACTTTGATCAGCTTTTTCCTGAATAAGAGACCTTCCTTTCCTCATGTTTAGGAATAGGCTCAAACCAAATGGGGAAGCAAAGGGTTAGAAAAGATCCTATTGACTGAAGAGGATTCTTTCCTATTCAAATTTAAAGATGAGGATAGCTTGAGTTTAGTTATGGAATCTAGTCCCTAGCACATTGGAGGTCATCCAATGTTTATGTAGAATTGGTTTCCAGGAATGGAACTGTATATAGCTAGAATAAAGACCATTCCTACGTGGATTAATTTTCACAATATTCAACTAGAATATTGGACTTTAAATGGCTTGACTTTTCTTGCTAGCTCAATAGGTAAATTTTTAGCTTTTGATTCACCAATAGCTAGAATTGAGAGAATATGTTTTTCCAAAAATTTTATAGAATTCAAGCCAAAGAGGAACGATCTTAGGCTCCTCTAATAATGCGGGTCAAAGTCAAGACAAATAACAAAAGTAGCAAAAGTAACAGAAGCAATAAAAGTAAATGAAGATCTTAAATCTAAACTAAGTGGAGTTGAATATGCTAAAGGAGTTCCTAAAATTAAAGAGGAAAATGGAAACAAGGCTAAGGATAAGGACCCCAGTACTAAAGATCATGACGTGAATGATTAAGTACAGAAGGTACAAGGACTCAACTAGATGGAGGGGTTAATAGGGAAAACCTCTCTAGCTTTTAATAGACACTTAGGTAGGAAGAAGAAAAAGCCCATAAGGGGTTGGAATCCAACTGATCCTCTTATTTTTTAATATGATATTTTGGAATATTAAGGGTATGAAGGAACCTAATAAAAGACAAGCTATTATGGAATTACTATTGAAAAAAAGCCTATCATTCTGGGATTGCTTTAAACCAGAATTAAAGCCTCCAAATTTCAGGATTTTATGAAATTTCTAGCCACTAATTAGAGCTTAAGGTCTAATCATGAGAATCATTATAATGGAAGAATTTTTATGCTTATAATAAGGAAAAATTCATGTTACTGAATGAAATAGCTCTAACCAATTTATCCATTTGTTGTGTAAAAAAGTGGATTCCTTAATCTCCTTTGAATTATCCATCATTTATGCTTCAAATATTCCTTTCTAAAGAGCCAAAATTTGGGAAGACCTTAGCGCCATTCAATCTTTAATGGCTAGTCTATAGATAATAGATGGTGATTTTAATTGTGTAGTTCATTCCTCTTAAGCTCAAAATAATAGGGTCAACATCAGAAATATAAGCAACGAGCTAAATATTACAATAAACAAATTGGAAATGTCTGACTTAAAGTATGTAGGCTTTAATTTCCTTTAGAGTAACAAACAACAAACAAGTTCCTTACAAGGAAAAAATTGATAGAATTATAGTTTTATTTCCTTTTTTGCTAATTCTGGTCCCACTTTGCATTCTAATTAGTCGATCATAGAAGTTAATGAACTCACATCTCAAATCTCACTTAATGCTCCTTTCAAATTCTTCAATGTTCTAATTTATAAGGAAGGGTTCATGGTTTTAGTGAAGGAAGTTCGAGATGTTTGCTTTCTAGGTTGTAAGTCCTACCAGCTCAAGAAAAAACCTAGGACTTTTGCAAGCTAATCTAAAGGCTTTTCTTAAAACTAGAGGTACCCCTTTAACTCAAAGTTTACATATTGCCAAGGTAGAACTAAAATAATTTCAAGAGGGATGTTACCAAGATCCAAAAAAATCATGAGCTGTAATAGAAGGAGTTTAGTTTACTAAAGTACAGGCTTCTACAATATCATAGATCCCTTTTGCTACAAAAATCCAAGTTAAACTGGTTGAAAATGGGGGATTCCAACACCAAGTTCTTTCACAATTCTATACTTACTAGAAGAAACCTTAGTAAAATCCATTGTTTTCTTGATGAAGATAACTAGCTAGCAAGATAAAAAAAGTTTGATAGAAGGGATGGTGATTGATTACTACTAGAAGATTCTTAGTTTTAGTATTTTAGGCTACCTAAACTTGCAATATTTAGCAAATTTGATTAGTCTTTCAAATACTATCAATGAAGATTTGGTAGAAAAATTATAGAAACCTACTTCTTACCTAAAAATTAAAACTACTTTGTTTAGTTTAAATCCAAAGAAAGCTCCAAGTGCTGGACCCCGCTTCTGGAGCCCAGCATTTAGAGACAATTAACAGTCAAAACACATTGCAAATTTTTTTAAAAACAATTTAGCGCATACGTGGAAAAAATCGATAATCAAATCGGCTCGATTTATTTAAATCCATTTTAGTCACAAAGATGCAAACATTATTGCATGCATCAAAGTTTTGGTAATCACTTGAGCCCATCATAGAACACAAAGCTTGTTTTCAAAACATCTTTACATTTCAAAAACTATCCCTTTGATTTAATACAAATACAAAATACAAAGTACAAAAAAATACAAATGATACAATTGAATGTCTATGCTTGATATGATTCTAATATACAAAAAGTTCCTAAACTTACTTAATTACAAAAGTCTCTAACTATCTTGGAGTTCCAATGCCTTGCAAGGATCGTTAATCTTCTCTTTCTGCATCTAAGGAGGAAAACGTGGGGTGAGCTACACAGCTCAGTGGCTAATATATTCATAGCCATTGGCAATTGATCAAAGTCAAGCATATGCATATATATATATATAGCATTTATACTTTATTCAAGTAATTTAAACATTTATCAAATTTAGTTCATCACACATAACACTCAATATGCTTCATACTTGACAATTTAAAATGCAATATATAACAAATGACTCGAGGGTTATATGAAACAAAATGAGGAAACTGAAGTTTACCCCATGAACAGAATGAGCCCATTTTTCGAAGCTCATATGCCACAAATGGGCATCTGGGAGAAGGCTCTTGTCAACGTGCACGTGACGAACAGAATAGTTCCACTCTCGCCCAAACAGAAGCACATAATCATGCTCAGAATCATTTTACCAAAATGCTTTTATACTTTCAAACCTTTTCTTTCATCTTTCATGTTCTTTCCTTTCTATATATATATATATACAAAATGTCATGACATATTTCAGGGCATAACATTAATCAAAATCACAATTTAATTTTATCAAGATATCATACTTCTTTGATGGTATAACATAATCAAAATTATCATGTATTTTCAACAAGTCAATTTAACACATATTCACAAATAGGAAAGAATTTACCCAATCACACAATAACTGTAAATACATTACTCACCTAATTCGTTTGCAAAAATTCAAGTCAAGGTTGTCTTTCTCCAAGTCCTTGGTAGGATTCTCTTAGTTCCCTAAAACAAACCAAGTTTCATTCAATAAGAATCCAATAGAAAATTTCACAATGCAAAATCATTAAAATTGATTCTAGAATGCTTAAACCCAAGCATTTCCTAAACTTTATGGACTAAAATCCTTCCCAAAATTCAAAAAATCCAAAATGATCTTCCCTTGATTCTTCACCAAATGAAGAGATCTTTAGCTCAAAGGGAATCTCTTCTCTTTCTCTTCCTTTTTCCTTTCTTGAACAACTTCAAAATCTCTCTTGAAGGTTAACACAATTGAATCCTTAGCTTTTTCTCCCTTTTTTCTCTCCTTCTCTTCATATTTCCCTTTCTTTTTCATGGCACTCTCTCTTTTTCTCTTCAATTTTCATTCTTCTTTCTTCTTAAAATGTAAGACAATACTTCTTCTTCCAATTATGCCCTTAATGATGGAGAAATGTCCCATTTGCCCTTCCCTTTATGCCTTATGTCTTTTATACTTAAGTGTATTGCCAAAAGTACCTTTGAATATTTTGAAATAACTCTTTCTTCTAAAAAAGTGTTCTCCCTTGTCTTAAGTTTCCAATGATACCAAAATCAATCAATTTGGTTCAAAAATCTGAAAGTTAGGGCCCAAACATTTCAAACTATTGTTAGATTGAAACAATACACTAAACCCAACTTCCACCCATAATTTGAAAATCTTAGAGACTGAATTAAATTTCAACTTCTTCATACCATTTGTAGCTCCATGTATCTTGTTTATCTTCAAACTAAAATCATCTTATTCAGGGCTCTACCTATTTCGAAATCATCAAAATACTGAAGTATGTTCAATAAAATATCCAATTCCTACTCTTCCAGCTGATACCCTTAATTTGATTCAATCTATCTTTTTCCAATCAATTCCAAAAGCTATTAAAATCTATAGAGGGATAGAAAAATGTGTTAAGAAACTATTTGTTCAAGAATTACTTCATTTGGAGGTTGGAGAACAAAATTATAGGTTTGATATGATTGATGACCAAATCATATCTTCTGCTTTTCATCTGGCCTATCTTCTGCTCCATTTTTTACCTTTCAAAAGATAGAATGGAGCAAAACATAGAAGAAACAAAAAGCAGAAGAAGTAAAACATAGAAGAATAAAAAAGTAGAAGAAGCAAAAAGCATAAGAAGCAAAACATAGAGGAAGCAAAAGGCAGAAGAAGCAAAACATAGAAAATATGACGTCATCACAGGCCATACAAATTTGCAGAAGATATGACATCATCACAGACCATGTGATGTCATCACAGACCATACAAATTTACAAAAGATATGACATCATCACAGAGCATATGATGTCAACATAGATCATACAAATTTACAGACGATACAACTTCACTCTTGAACATCTTCCCTTATAAGGACCATAACTTTCAGCTTAGATGTCCAAAAATTTCATACTATATACTGTTGAAAAGATGAAAGAAAGACCTAAAATTTGTAGAAGACACATTTGCCTAAATTAGCCTAGATTAATACAGATTTTCTCTCAAATACAGAATATGAATTTTTACATTCATCCAATGTACTGCACCCAGTTCTCAACTTCATAACAAATTTTAAGATTATTAGAGACATAATTTAAATTCTATGTCTTCATAAGAAATGTAGCCATATGTTTATAGTTTAATTCAAATTAAGAATCATCTCATTTTGATAACATAAGAAAAAGTTGTGACTAAAAGACTGAAGCATACTCTGAGAATATTTTCCAGATCAACCACCCAATTTGTTTCACAATCTTTCCTTAACACAACTCATACCAAGATCACCTTATCTACTTCATTTAATCATCATTCTCAACTCCATTTCAAATCAATACCATCTAAAGAAAATATAGTTCAGGATTAATCATGAACACCAATAACAGAAGATACACATGTGTACATATTCTCCATCAACTTACTACATAAATTCAATTTCATTTTTGCTTTTATTCTACTTCTAAATTTCACCCTAATTCTTCCCATTTTGAAATATCTTATCCACTAAAAGCACCAAAGAAATATATGAACCTATCCACATTTCTCATTTATTAGTTCTAGTATTCTCAGAAAAGTTCGGGGTCCAACAAGAAGGGTCTACAGTTACTTCTGGACACTTCAACGTCGAGACTTCGATCTCTTTTGGACACTTCAGTTTCGAGACTTTGGTATCTTCTTTTTAGTGATGCCACTCATGGTATCTTCTGTATAAGTCCTATTACCCACTTCTGTTCATGGATTTATAATCTAACTCGTTTTGTACTTTGATCTCTGATAAGCTTTGATAAGAAACAAACCCTATTTTTGATTTGATGGGCTAACACCCTATTCTGAAAATCTGTTCTTTATTTTTTTATGTTCTATTCTACTATTGAAATGTTTGACTTTAGCATGCGAAGTGTTTTCATTAATAAATCTTATTCTATTTTGAATTTCAATATGTTTAGATGCTTTTGTATAACATGATTCAGTATCTGTTGTGGTTAGATTTAGTTTAGTTATTGCTCACTAAGCTATATGCTTAGCACGATAGATTTGCTTCATGTAGGTTCATAGAGAAGGACTTAAGGACTAGGACAAGTCAACGGCAATGGCCAAAGGAGTTTGAGTTTTTGTTTTGACAAAAAATGTATTTTTGAGTTTTTGATTTTTTACTTGTATTTGAATTTGTATGAAGGTTTGTAATAACCATAATATAGGCTAGTTTTTGAACTTATGATATGTAGTATATGTTTGCTTCAGTTTTTGACAATTTATGCAATGAGTGTTTAGTGTGTTTGAAATGCTTCCGCATCGATCTGTTATTTGTTTCTGTTTGTGAGTCCGAATTGGCACTCCCATATCCTCCCAGGGGGTATTGGGGTGCCACAGTACTGTATTGCTACCAGTCAATACCGGTATTATTTTGGGCTATTTTTTAAATTTATGAAATATTCCTTGAATTTTTTAAAAAATTGCAAAATAGTCTATTAGTATATTGTACTGTATAATTTATAATTTTTTATCAGCCCTGTCTTTGAAATCATGATAATAAAATTTTAAAATAACAACAATTTATTTATTTTTATTAACAATAATTTTCAGATATTTCACATATAAATAATAACTGTAATTAATATGAAAAAGGCAATCATTATACAAATATAAAATTAAGAACAATACAAAGTATTTAAAATGTTACAATGTCATCATATAATAAATAATAATTACTTCAAAACATCAAATAAAAAGAACAATAAATTTTCTTAACTCTTTAACTATTACAATTTACAATAAAAGGTCGTGATGGGGAAATGACCAAGTAGAAGTGAAACCTGAAAGAAAAACATTTAGAATTACATTACATATATAGAATTTTACATATACATCAAATATAAGTAAAGATAAAAGAAAAGAAGAAAAGAAAATCTAGAACTTCAATCAATTATTTGCAAGGGGATGCCCATTATAACTGTACTGATCTTAATTATCATTTGGTACAAAATCCTCATCATTAAGAGGAGCCTCATCATCATCATCTTTCAAATTCAAATCACCAAATTGTTAATGAAGTAAATGACTTGTTAATATAGAAATCCAATATAATATGTAAATTACACAAGAAGGGGGGTTGAATTGTGTAATCTTTTCGAGGATATTATTCTTTTGAAATTTCTTGAATCTCTTTACAAATATTCAAATGATTACAAAAAATACTTTGCTAAAGTTGATAAGTAACGCAATCACAAGTAATATTATCTACTCGTCTAACACAAGAAAATTAAAAGATAAGGGTTAGAGAATAGACGTTGTGAACCTTAGGCAACGTCCAGACTCCAGAGTATTTATAAGAGTTCACTATACTCTTTCAACTTTACAAGTATTCTTTCACACGTAGAGCCTCTTCAGGTCTTTCACACAATTATTCTTTATCAGCTATGTTAGTCTCTCTAGGCTCTAGCCTTCCTTTATGTCTATGAAAAGTATTTTGAGTTTTCACGTTACAGATGTGTTTGCTCACTTCTTTTGCCCTTTAAATACAGAATTTTTTCTAATATCAAAACATTCACGAATAAATCTTTATCGATTTCTTTGTATGTATTCGTATATATGTATCTATATTTTTTGACTCGAACTAATATTTGTAGCCTAAGTCTCCAACCGTCTTCTTGATAACAGTTTCTTGAATCTTTTAAAAATAGTTATTACTTGAGTCCTGTAGCTAACTTAAACTAATTAACTGATTGTCGTTCTAGCATATCTTCCTTTTGTATCGTCTGGAATAACTTTTCTTCTGTTACTATATTTCGTCTATTATTCTGCTTCGTCTCATGTTACGCTTCATCTTATTTGTGACTTCGTCTTATGTTGTGCTCCGTCTTATGTTGCCGCACTCCATTTTATGCTTCGACTTTGTCTTATGCTTAAACTTCGTCTTACGCTTCAACTTCGTCTTATGCTTCAACTTTGTATTATGCTTTGACTTCATCTTACGCTCCAACTTCGTCTTATGTTGAACTTCGTCTTATGTTGCCTAAGTGTTGCTTGCATTTAACTGCACACTTAATAAACTCATTAAAATAGTTCATACATTTATAAGATTATTATTATTTGATTATCATCAAAATTAATAGTAGTGAAGTCCTCTTGACTTAATAATTTCCCTCTTTTTGATGATAATAGATAATAATAATTTTAGAAGGTAAAATGAACTTTATAGACGAATAGTATTTAAACGAATAATAGACTAAATAAAAATATAAGAAAAGAGAATTGAATACTAGACATATACAATGTTTTTTCTATCTATTCTTCTTGTTCTCCTCTATATCTCCTTCTCCTTCTCCTTCTCCTTCTCCTTCTCCCCCTATTTGTTATTAATCAAAACATTTCTCAATGTAGACGCTTTAGAACTTTAGAAAACATACGTTGCATGTCAATGCAGATCGTCTTAAGGTCTTGTTTAATAATAACCCGTAGTAGTGATACTTCCTCATAAAGATCACCCATTGAATCAGCGAGTTCATCTACCTTAGAATGGACTTCCTCAATTTCTTTTGCTAATGCTTTCTGAGCTTCCCTCTAACTGTGACTCGCTTCCGTCCAATTTATGAAATATTTCAAAAAATCCGGATTAACAGTAGGATCTTGGTGTATTTCACTATGTGGATGAAGGTTTTCAATAGCAGATGGTTCTAAAGGTAACAAGTCTAACCCTATAATTTTGATAGAGGGTAGACTGAAAGGTTGTTTTCCTTCTGGGAGATCGAGATCATCAGTTCTATGTAGTTTCAGAATTGGTTGCCTACGAAGATGTAACACATCCTTAACTGAAGGTATGAAACCCAAAGGTTTAAAATGCATAACCAAATGCCCAAAGGTTTCTAAATTGAAATTGATACCTTTAACTATGATATTTCTATACTGTGCTTCTTGCACTTTCCCAACTACAATAAAGTCTTCATTTGTGGTTGAAACTCCAAATTTACTTCTTGATGCTTTTAAAATATAGTGTGAGACATAGATACCTTCAGGTTTAGTTGCATTGCATGCATCATCTATATTCTTCACAGCTACTTGAATCTCCTCTTCTGTGAGATCATCTTTATTTCCCTTAGGAAACATTTTGTTCTTCCCTTTTTCTTTATTTCTTATAAGGGTTGAGCAAATTGGTTGTACATCTGCCATAATTTTTATCAAAATTCTACTCGTAATTGGGTAGATTGTATACCGATCCTTTGACATCTTCAATAGATATGGTTCTACTTTTTCATCTCGCAGAATACTATATAATTTTCATTCTTCATGGCTTATGTTGGGCCCGGGCCCCGGATGCCCGAATCATGAGGTGGCCCCTCGGGTCGCCCCCGTGCCGAGCACCAAAACCGCAGACCCGATCCTAACATTTAGGCACAAACGATCATTCGATACACACGCATACAGTTCCATAATATTCACAACTATGAATTTAAGGACCCCATAACTATGGGGATTTCATACTATTGCCATTTAAAGGATATTCAGCAAATATTCTTAATTGT
>JANZLF010000004.1:9742002-9752442 GCA_026546835.1 Erythroxylum foetidum | reverse complement strand
TTCTCCCCATTTTACCCTTAATGATTGAGAAAAGTCCACCTTGCCCTTCTTTTAATGCCTTATGGTTTTTAAACTTAAGTGACTTGCCAAAATTGACCTTACACTCTGCCACTACTTTAATAGTTCAATTCCCTTAACCTATGCCATATTATCTTACCCAAATTAAAATGATAATTAATTCCAACATAAATTAATCTAGCAAGACCTCAAAATTAATCTAATCATGCTTATTTTTTAAAAAAATTTCAGGTGCCAACATTTCTCCCCCTCTTAAAAAAATTTCGTCCTCGAAATTCTTACCTGAGTCATTGAAGAGGTGTGGATACTTTTCCCTCATGGCCTCCAAGGGCTCCCATGTGGCCTCTTCTACGGAATGGTTTCTCCATAGGACTTTGACCAGTTGAACCGTCTTATTCCTGAGGACCTTTTCCTTGGTGTCTAAGATCTCTACTAGAATCTCCTTATAACTCAAATCATCTCTCAACTGAACCTCAGTGGTCTGAATGATGTGGGAGGGATCTGATCTACATCTCCTCAACATGAAAACATGAAAATCATCATGAATCTGTGATAATTCTGGTGGCAACGCGAACCGACCTATAGGCTAGCGGTCTAATCCTCTCAAGAATCTCATAAGGACCCACATATCTTAGACTTAACTTGTCTTTCTTGCCAAATCTCATGACTCCTTTCCAAGGAGATGTCTTAAAGAAGACCTTCTCACCGACTTCGTACTCCATCTCCTTTCATTGTGTTTCAGCATAACTTTTCATTCTATCCTGCGTTGCCTTAAGCCGTTGCTTAACTAAGTTAACCTCGTCTACTGTCATCTGAAGTAAAACAGCTTCCTTTCTCCTTCTTCATCCCAAGATATCAGAGTTTTACATCTCCTTCCGTACAGTGCTTCATATAGAGCCATGTGAATGCTCAAATGGTACAAATTATTATAAGCAAATTCAATCAATGGAAAATGCTCATCCCAAGCTCTTTTGAAATCCATCACACATGCCCTAAGCATTCCCTCAAGAGTTCGAATAGTCCTCTTAGATTGTCCATCTGTTTGGGGGTGAAAAGTAGTGCTAAAATTCAACTTAGTTCATAGAGCCTCTTGTAAGCTTCCCCAGAATCTTGAAGTGAATCGAGGATCTCTAGATGTAATCTCACTATCTTATCAATATACTTCTTTGCTAGTACATGTAGAGAATCAGTTTGTTTAATTGCCAAAAAATGGGCTGACTTTGTCAACCGATCAACAATAACCCATATGGCATCATGCTTCCTACTGGTCTTGGGAAAACCCATCAAAAAATTAATGGTCACTCTTTGCCACTTCTATTCAGGAATGGAAAATGGCCTTAACTTGCCTGAAGGTGCCTGATGTTCAACCTTGACTTGTTGACACACTAGATACTTACTCACATATTTCACTATGTCTCTCTTCATTCCTTTCCACTAGGAATGCTTTTTTAGATCTCTGTATATTCTAATGCTACCTGGATGCATGACATAAGGTGCATTATGTGCCTCATCAAGTATCTCATCCTTTACTTCCTTGACATTTGGGATACCAAGTCTATTCCCTACGACCATAAGTTCATCATCCATCACTACCACTTCAGATTTCTTGTCATTTAGACTTTCTTCTCGGAGCTTACTCAATTCTGCATCCTGTACTTGTAAATCTTTAACTTTCTCTCTGAGTATCAGTCTGACTTTGAAAGTAGCAACAATGCATTCAGGTTCCTCCTGTTTCAAACTTATCCTAAGCTTAGCCCTCTCTCCCAATAGCAGCAGACAAACTATTTGAACATGAGCTATAGAGGATTTCCTGCTCAAGGCATCTGCTACCACATTCGCCTTTCCTGGATGGTACTCAGTCAACAGATCATAATCTTTGAGCAACTCTAACCACCTTATTTGTCTCAAATTTAGTTTTTTTTGGCTCAACAAATACTTAAGGCTTTTATGATCCATGAAAATCCTCGGTTGAACCCCATACAGATAATGTCTCCAAATTTTCAGCGAAAAACTGTTGCTGCTAACTCCAGATCATGGGTCGGGTAATTTAGTTCATATGGTTTTAGTTGTCGCGAGGCATAAGCTATTACCTTGTCTTCTTGCATCGACGCACAATCCAAACCCTTTCTCGAAGCATCACTGTATACTGTATAACTCTTATCTCCCATAGGCTTGGTCAAGATTGGCACGTTGGTCAATCTGTGCTTAAGCTCCTCAAAGCTTTTCTAATATTCCTTACTCTAGATAAATTTCTGATTATTCTTTAATAACTTAATCATCGAAGAAACTATCATAGAGAATCCCTCAATGAATCTCCTATAATATCCTACCAAACCCAGAAAGCTCCTCACCTTTGTTACTGTCTGGGGTGCATGCCAATTTACCACTGCTTCAACCTTCCTTGGATCAACATGTACCTCATCTTTCGAAATTACATATCTAAGGAATATCACTTCGTGAAGCCAAAACTCACATTTGCTGAATTTGGCATAAAGTTTCCTCTGCCTCAATGTCTACAATACTATCCTGAGATGCTCCTTATGTTCTCCTTCACTCTTGGAATATACTAGAATGTCATCGATAAACATTATGGAAAACTGATCTAGATATTCCTTAAAGACCCCATTCATAAGATCCATAAAAGCAGCTAGAGCATTGGTCAATCCAAAAGGCATGACTAAAAACTCATAATGTCCATACCGTATCCTGAAGGCTGTCTTGTTTACCTCAGACTCTTTGATTCTGAGCTGATGATAGCCTAACTTGAGATCAGTTTTGGAAAAGACCCTTTCTCCCCAAAGCTGGTCAAACAAATCATCAATCTGAGGCAGAGGATACTTGTTCTTAATAGTCACCTTGTTGAGTCTCCGATAATCAATGCACATGCGCCAAGTTCCATCCTTGTTCTTAACAAACAAAACTAGCGCTCCCCACGATGACGAACTCGAACTTACAAACCCCTTCTCTAGTATTTCTTCCAACTATTTCTTAAGCTCCTTCAGCTCCGCTGGTGTCATTCTATAGGGTGGTATAAAAATGGGTGTGGTTCCGGCAATCAAGTCAACGGCAAACTCGATTTTCCTCACCGGTGGAAAACTAGGTAAGTACTTTAGGAACACGTCTTGATATCCCTCACAACTGGAACATCCTCTAACTTTCCTTCATTTTCTTCAAGGTCCACAATATATGCCAAGAAGGCTTCATACTCCTTTTCCATCATCCTGTCAGCTAGTAAAGCTGAAATGATTCTTGGTGATGGTGTATTCCCGTTCCCTATGAAAATCACCTTCTCAACGTTAAGGCTACAATCTAACTTTGCATAATACTTCTCCATGACATCCATTCCCAATATGACATCTAGCCCCTTTATATTTAGGGGTAGTAAGTCCAATACCAGTTGAGCGCCCTCGAAGAAAATCTCACAATCCCTATACACTTGACTTATAATCACATTCCCCCCTAGAGGAGTACTAACAGTTAAAGGACTACCCAAAGGCCTCAAATCAACATCATGTAATGTCATGCTTCCATAAACAAGTGAATGCATGGAGCCAAAATCAATCAACATATATCTATAGAATTAAATAACTGAGCCATACCTGTAATAACTTCAGGTGCGACTGTCGCTTACTCTCTGGTCATGGTGAACACCCTTGCTTAAGCTTGACTCCTTGGCCTTCTTGGAGGAATAGCCTTCTTCCCAACTCCAAAATTGCCCACCTCAATGACTAGCCTGGTCCCCACTATTTCTGCTCTCATGGGGCTTGTAACAGTGACCCCTCTTGTTTTGTTGCTTCGGGACAATTTTGATCACGCGTCCCTTCTCTCCGCATCAAAAACATGCTCCAAGTAACTTAAAGCATTCTCCTTTATGAAGCTTCCCACAATGCTCACATTGAGGGTTTGTATATCTGCTCCTTCCTATCCTTCCAATTCCTCCCACACTTGAGGTTTGCCCCAAGACTGCTCTTGCCTACTTTTTCTTGATAGGGCCACTACTTCCCACTTTACTATGAGTATGGTAACTCCTTGTACTCCTCTCAGGCCTTGGAGCACTCATTCCTTTCTTAATAGATTGCTCCCTATTCTTCCTCTTTCTGCTCAATTCATTCCTGATATTCTCCAGCTTCTTGGCCTGGAGTTTTGCATTTACCAATTGCTGGGAGTCATAGAAATTGTGGATCAAGACTTTCTCTTTGATCCCTAATTGCAGTCCTCCCTTAAACTTGCGGCACTTATCCTCCTCATTAGCAACAATGTTGGCTGCATACCGTGACAACTGGATAAATCTCAGCTTATATTCACTCACACTCATGTCCCTATGTAAGAGATTTAGGAACTCTCTAGCCTTCTCTTGGATATATCCCCTCGAGAAGTATTTCCTCCTAAAAGCCTCCAAAAAATCTCTCCATGACAATGCCAGAGGCATATCCTGACTGTGGGGCAATGATTCCCACCAATGAAGTGCGTCCCCCTGTAGCAGGCTCACTGCATAATCTAACTTCTCCTCATTCCTGCACTTCATCTGAATCAGAACTCTCTTGGCCCTTTACAACCATGGTTCTGTCTCTTTAGGATTTGTAGTCCTGTTGAAATCTACAGCTCCATACTTACAGATCTTATCATACTGCCCACCCCTCTCCATTGGAGTTGGCACTGGAATTTGTGACCCTTGGCCCATGGCATAAGTGAATGCCTGAGCGAAGGCTTGAAAGAACCATGGGTCCATAGTAGACATAGGAGGAGGAGGAGGTGGCACTTCATGTTGACACTAGGTGCCTCGGAATCAGGAGCAGGCTGAATCCCAACATTTTGCAGGACATAGGATTCATTTGTGCTCCCTTGGCGAGAGCTAGTTCGAGTCACAACTCCTCGAGTTCTCTTTCAAGGTGGATTTTTTCACTCCTTCAATATAAAACCATTGAAAACTTTTAGTTTATTCAAAACAATTTCAAATCATGTAAAATAATTTTGAAAAAACATGCAATTTGCTTACTTAAAATAATGCATGTTCATTTCATGTCTTAGACTACTCACCTAAAGCGTAGGATATTCCTAAACCTAGTCACTCTGATACCATAAGTGTTGGGCACCCTACCCTTGTGAGTCACGAGCCCTACGTCCTAAGTAACATCTGAACGCATATCCCACAAGGATGGCGTGCCCCCACTAAGACAAACTTCAAAACAGCTTACTTCTACTACTTCCGAACAGATTTGGACCTCAATCATATTTCACTTACCTTGGGACAATTAGCATAACTATCATTAGGAATATTGAGTTAAGATTATTTTAGGATGATTTCAAAGAGGATTTTGAGATCTAAAACTTTGAAGAAGACGTTGAGGTCAGATTTTATCACTCGGATGGTCAAAATGGACCAGAAAGTAGGTACAGACGAAACCAAATGAAAAAACAGACGAACAGAAAAAGACAAATGAATGGGGAAAATTACTATAACTTTCCCTAAAGATATCATATTAGGGTTTCCTTTAGATGGTTAGAAAAAAAAACTTCAATATCTACATCTTTGATGAAGACCTAGAAGATAGATTCTATCTTCTGAACGGTCAAAAATGGAGTAGAAGATAGGTACAGACGAAACCAAATTAAAAAACAGACAAATGAGGAAAATTGCTATAACTTTCCCTATAGCTATCAGATTAGGGTGTTATTTAGATGATTCAAAATAGGACTTCAAGATATACAACTTTTATGAAGGCTTTTGAAGACGGGTTCTATCTTTTCAATGGTCAAAAATTGAGGAGAAAACGATAGGTACAGACGAAACCAAATGAAAAAGCAAACAAATAGAAAAGGACAGACAAATGGGGAAAATTGCTATAACTTTCCTTATAGATACCAGATTAGGGTGTTCTTTAGATTTTTAGAAAGAAGAATTCAATATATACAATGTTTATGAAGACCTTGAAGATAAATTCTATCATTTGAAGGGTCAAAAATGGAGTAGAAGATAGGAAAAGATGAAACTAAATGAAAAAGATAGATGAATGGGAAAAATTGTGATAACTTTCTTTACAGATATCGGATTAAGATGTTCTTTTGATGGTTCGAAAGAGAACTTCAAGATCTACAACTTTCATAAAGACTTCAAGACAGATTCTATCTTTTGAAGGGTCAAAATGGATCAGAAGATAGACTAGACGAAAAAGCAGAAGAAGTAAAAAGCAGAAGAAGCAAAACATAGAAGAAACAAAAAAGCAGAAGAAGCAAAACATAGAAGATATGACATCACCATAAACCATATGACGTCATCACAGAAGAAGCAAATATAGAAGAAGTAAATAGACATAAGAAGCAAAACATAGAAGATATGACATCATCACAGACCATATGACGTCATCACAGAAGAAACAAAACATAGAAGAAGCGAAAAGACAGAAGAAGCAAAATATTGAAGAAGCGAAAAGACAGAAGAAGTAAGACACAGAAGATATGATGTCATCACAGACCATATGACATCATCACAGAGGAAGCAAAGCATAGAAGAAGCGAAAAGACAGAAGAAGCAAAAAGACAGAAGAAGCGAAACATAGATGAAGCAAAAAGCAGAAGAAGCAAAACATAGAAGATATGAAGTCATCACAGACCATATGACGTCATCACAGAATAAGCAAAACATAGAAGAAGCGAAAAGACAGAAGAAGCAAAGTGTAGAAGAAGCAAAAAGCAGAAGAAGCAAAATATAGAAGATATGACGTCATCACAGACCATGTGACGTCATCATAGAAGAAGCAAAACATAGAAGAAGCGAAAAGACAGAAGATACATCTTCCCTTATAGGGGCCATTCAACCTAGAAATCCAAAAATTCCATACTATATATCTTTGGAAAGCTAAAAGAAATACCTACAACTTTCTAGAAGACACCTTTGCCTAAATTAGCCTAGATTAATCCAGATTTTTCCCAAATTTAGAACACAAATTTTTATCTTATGAAAACTTAAAAAAAATGCAACGTACAAACTTGAGAGAGAGTCATGAGCAAAAATGCAAACACATCCCATTTGCATCAAAAGATAAAAGTTTTTCAAAGCCTTAGTGGCCATTTCAAGCCGCATAGATCTTAGATATATAGATGATTAACACCTGATGGTTTCATTAATCTTGTATTTATTGAGAGAGTTGAAGATTTTATTCATTATGCACGTTCTCAACCTGCACATATGGATGGGTTAAAGATCAAATGTCCATGTAAAAAGTGCAAGCACAAATGTTTCATTCCTATTGATGAAGTTAATGAGCATTTATTGAGAAAAGGGCTTGTCCCCAATTATTTTAAGTAGACATGATATAGGGAACTGTTCATTTGTAGCACCGTAAGGGGTAATCAAACACAATCGTCTGTCAACTTAAAGGAGGATTGGATTTAGAACAAATCATGTGGATGGTACTAAAAATCTGTACATGAAAATAGTTTATGATGTAGTCGATTTTACCTTTGAGAAAAATAGGAAAAATCTTAAAGAAGAACCTAACCCATATGTAAAACAGTTTTTTGACTTACTATAGTTAGCTGACTAATAATTATGGCCAAATTATGAGACATTGACCCAATTTTCTTCAATTGCTCGAATATTGAACATAAAGTTTCAAAGGCATATTTTGGACCGTAGTTTTGATAAAATTCTTGAATGATATAGTGAATCATTGCCTCCTGATCATACAATGGTTAATAATTTTTACAATATGAAGAAACTTATTAGGGGTCTTACTTTGCCTATTGAAAAGATTGATTGTTACAAATTGAGATGTATGTTGTATTAGGGAGATGATGTGGAATTACAAGAGTATAAATTTTGTGGTCAATCTAGGTTCAAGCCTATAAAGCATTCTACTAAATAGAAATTAGTACCCTGGAAGTTGATGTATTATTTCCCTCTAACTCCGAGACTTTAAAGACTATATTCTTCTAATGTTATTATATCTCACATGAGATGGCATAATGAGCACGAATAGGAAGATGAAATAATGATTCATCCATCAGACATACTAACATAGAAACATTTTAATGACACCCATCTTGAGTTTGCAGCTGAAATTTGAAATGTTAGGTTGCGATTGTCGACAGATGGATTCCAACCTTTTGGTCAATCCAGGTAGCAATATCCATCATGGCCAATCATAATTACTCCTTATAAATAGCTTCCATGGAAGTGTATGAAAGACGCATATATTTTTTTGATAGCAATTGTGCCAGGACTTACAAATCTGAAGCATAAAGATTATGTATTCTTACAACCATTGATATCTGAATTGAAACATCTTTGGGAATATGGTATTCAGATATATGATGTGTCTCTGAAACAGAATTTTGTATTGAGAGTGGTTTTGACGTAGACCATCAGTGATTTTCTAAAATATGCCATATTGTCTAGATAGAGCACAGCTAGAAAATTAGCTTGTCCTTATTGTGGCAATGATTCTGATGCGTTACGTAATAAAAAAATTAAGTTTGTTTTCTAAAATTTTAACATCATCTGAAATTAAGTTGGCTAAAACGGAAAAACTAGAAAGGAAAATTCTAGTAATTTTGTGCAAGTTAGAAGGGATTTTTCCTCCAAGCTTCTTTGACTGTGTCAAGCATCTACCTATGCATTTAGCACACAAGGAGTTCAATATCAATAGATGTATCAGTTTGAGAGGTAATTTAAATTTAAATTATTATAATTGAAGTAATAACATGTTTCAATTGGTAAATTGTAATAACCATATTTTCTAATATAGGTATTTGCATCACTTGAAGAAAAATGTCAAAAACAAGGCTAGAGTTGAAGGTTCCATATGTAACGCTATTTAGTGGAGGAAGCTAGTGCCTTTTGTTCACATTATTTTAAGTCGCATGTTCACATAAAAGAAAGAAAAGTTCCTCTAAATGACAATGGGGGAGGACCTCCTAATGACAATGGGGGAGGAACGAGTGATGCTAATGGTAAATTATCCATTTTCACATATGGATGTGCAACAAGAAGAATGTTAACAGAGGAAGAAATTGAGGTTGTGCATGGTTATATTTTATTGAACTATCAAGAGGTTCAATCATATATGGATGTGCAAAGGGACCTCTGCAAACTGTTCAATCATATCTTATGTATTTCGTTAATAGATACAAATATCATACAGAATATCATGGTCATACCATGACAACAATAAATAGTGGAGTTTCCATATAGGGATAATTGATGGATTACTATGGTAAAATTATTGAGATAATTGAAGATGAGTATCCTGCATTACCAATAAAGCGATGTGTGATATTTAAATGTGACTAGTATGACCCTTGGAACATAAGTGCATAGCCAATACAATCTAGTTGAAATCAACAACCGAAGAAGATTTAGACAATTTGAACCTTTCGTGTTGGCAATGCAAGCGAAACAGGTGTGTTATGTCCCTTTTCCAAGCTTAGGATGAAATAAGTCAGATTAGTTGGCAGTTTGCAAAGTCAAACCTATAACTATTTTCGAATCACATGGAAAAGGAGAGTAGAGAATTGAAAGTAAAGCGTTTCAGGAATATGTTTATTTTATAAATGCATCTTTCATATATGATGATAATGAACCTTTGAAGAATCCATCTAATAAATATGTTGAAATTTCATCTGGAGAGGATGACAACAGTCAGAGATCTGAAGAGGAGCTGAAGTTTGATTCTTATTCTTTCGAAAAAGAGTATAAGTGTAATTTATAATTAAGTTATGATAGTAATTAATTTGTGCTTGTAATTGAATATTTTATTCAAAAAATCAATGACATTGTTAAGTCATCAATTTGCACTTATTTTATACTTAATTATCTTTAATGTGTTGAAATTATTATCCAAAATTAATGGAATTATCTTATAATTATTTACAAATGATTTTCAATACCTTAAAGATGAAATTGAATCAAAAAGATGCAAAAGAATAAAGAAAATCTGAAATTCCAAGTTTGACAACAATTCAGTAACTAAGCGTGGGCACGCCTAAGTATGGAATAAATCTGCAGATCAATTTTCAAAAGTGAAAATCAAGATTCTCACAATCTTTAAAGATTATATTGCCATCTTTCAAGGGGATTAACCACCTAAAATTGGGGGATACATTATCTGATGAGAATAGAGGAAAGATAGGAGGAAATCATAAAAATAAGCATAAAAGGAAAGATGATCACTATTCATGCTAGCTAGTTTAGATAGATTTTCGTTCTGTTGTTTTCTTTCCAGTCCTTTTATGTTTTCTGCACTTTCTCCATTAGTATTTTTGTGTTTTTCAGTAAAGAACCAGGGATGGAGACTTTATGCTTTGTTATTTCTTTTGTTTTCGATTCTAGTATGAGTAGCTAAACTTATTGTCTTGGTTGAGGGGATCCGTGTTATCTGCTTTTATGTGTGAGATGTTTTGAATAAAGTTTATGTTGTTAAT
>JANZLF010000004.1:9710989-9724783 GCA_026546835.1 Erythroxylum foetidum | reverse complement strand
TATATATATTGCGATTCTACCCACACATAGCCAGTCCTGGTTGCATATAGAACGTGAACAAGTCAAACTCTTAAATTTAGGCTTTATCGATAGTGGCTAGTAGTCGATGCTGTCCTGTCCCGATGCCCAACTTGATCATCAACCTTATCTAAAATTCTAAATACCAAAGTGTCTGCAAATACCACTTTCCCTTTTTTGCTTTCATCATTCACACAGCGACTTTGTAGCCTTTCTCATTGAAATGAGTTCCAATTTTCTCATGGGACACTACTTTTGATGACGTCATTCTCTGTATATCACAGTCGATGGAGTCATTAATTTCGTGGGTTTGAAAATTAATGGCAATTGACTGTAGATGCAATGCATCTCTATAAAGCAACAAATGAGCATACTTAGCAGTCTGTAATTTAATATGACATGGTGTGGATGGTTCAAGTGATATAAGAGAAATCTCTAATTTCCATTTTGATTTTGGATTGCTACGAAAACTCTTCAAATATCACCAAATATTAGAAGGTTATAGGTTAGCATTGGACCAAAAAATATATTAAAAAATGAATCAATCTCATTATATTGCTTCAAATTGGAAGTTTATCTAAACGAGTTATTTGGAATATATATAGTGAATTACTTTGTACATATATTCAAAGATTTGATTAATATATATTCAGGAAATTTCGTCCAACAGCTTCATTATTATAAAGAATTATATGACCAAATTTCATAAAGGAATGCAGTTAAAGGTTATGTTGGTAAGTACTTGAATCACTGAAACTCCTAGGGCATGAGGGTCCTCAAGGAAGAAATGCTTTACAACGACACATCTTAGTTTTGACAAATGAGGAATCATAATCTCATTATTTACTTCATGTTTCCTAGGAGAGATATAAACATAAACTTATGACTCGATCGAGCAGTTAAACTGTCCTTTTTCCTCTTATTGCGCTGCAAAGCACTCTATGTGATGGGGAGTGGATAAAGGAGCTTGCAAATTATAAGAGACATAAGTGATCGAAGATTTTTTTAATCCAATCCACTGCATGATAGAAGAGGCCCCATGTCCTCGGAGATTTTTATCCACTACTCTCCCATTTCATCGATTCTCCTCCATCAAGGTCATATGTCTTAATTGATTAGTTTCGACTTTCAAGTACAAACTCAAGCAAGTGTTGCTTCATCACAGTTTTTACCCCAACACACTTTGGCAAATAACTAGTTCGCTCTTTTTTTGTAGTGAATAAGTGATCAGTTCTTGTCATAAACATGTATCTAAAACCTACTGAGATAAATGGAATTGTACTAAATTTTAACCTGAAGATGCGAGATACATAAGGTGCTACAGAAATGGGCAACTTGAGCATTCAGGACAACACAATCCTGAATATTTTTCGCGTAATTAATAAAGTGATTCGTTTGTTTACACTAAGACTCTCTTCTTGCGTTCATAAAACAATAGACGAACTCTGATCTCGAATCCTCTGGTTAGTCGATGTGTGCTAAAAGAATGCATGCGCATCTCAGGGCACGCTTGAGCATATGATGCCAAAACGAATCCCATTTTTAAGACTATGATTAGGTTTGATGACTGCTCTGCACCCATATAAATTTTCAAATAGGTGGGGCAATTGGAAAGAGACTTGAGAAGATATTAAGCATTGCACAAACATCAATCTAAAAAGCAGCATCAGTAGATTTGACTGTCCCAAAAGAAGTGGCAATCATCGCATTATTCAGTCACCAATTTACATTATCATCCTGATAACACGTTCCTACCGCATATGTCTTGTAATGACCGAGCAAGTTGCTCGTTTGCTACGTGTATTCGCAGGGCAAGTCCTGGCTGTGCTGCATAACTTGAGAAAAAGTTTCAAATAGCAAGTTGTGGACAACACCTTTACTACTCTCGATCACTGATCTCCGCATATTCACATGATTTTCTTATGTTCCAATGGCTAGGAGAGTTGGAGACTAAGGAACTGAGATATATGCTATTTTACAAACTCCGTAGAAGTTGGTTAAATTAAATATGTCCGGTTCGACAACCGGTGGAGGATGTTAGGTGAGATTATCTTCAATGTGCAATTGTTTTAGTACTTGTCTCTTCGATCGCTTTCCTGTCTCAAAATTGACATGAGTGTCTAGAAAATCACATAACAATACAGCGGAATGACCAATTAAGGGACGAAAACGTGCAACAAAATTTTTAGATTATTTAGTTGTCTTTTCATGGCATATAATAAAGCACTTAAAAATATGATTAATTTGAATTATTCTGTCTCTACTCCCCTCCCAGTCACTATCTTAGCCTACACTGGCGCACACAGACAAACCTTTGTTTTCCTTTCGGTAGTTAGAACAGCTTAAAATCCCTGTCAATAGATTTTCTCTCCGTAAATAAGTATCAATCCGACCCAAATTGATCAACCAATCAGATTCATAAATTCTTTCTGATCCTCTTTTTCAATTTGTTTCATTTACTCTCTTTTTTTATTGGCAAAGAACCAAGAAGAGAGTTATGGATTGCATAAGCATGGAAAAGGGTACACCATTTTCCATTGTGGATAATCGTTACAATTTTATCTCCATTAGTAACTAATAATAGTATAAGGACCTACAAATTAAGATCAACCATGGAAATAGAAACAGGTCCAGAGATTTAAGACGCTTTCAAGGGATCCAAGTAGGATCTCTAGGGCTAAAGAATGAGGCCTTGACGCATGTATTAAGCAACTTAAGCGCGGTATTAGATTTGATGCACCTTGGTGTTTTATACTGATTGATTGATCCTCCCTGGCTGATGAGCAAATCCATGAGTGCCTCAAACGTACCGGCCTCCACTACACGTATCTCCAGTGGTCCGATGCATTTGTCAAAGGCACGGCATCGCCTGTAAACATAGTCAAGCTCTTCTTCCACAGCAATGCAACATTCTTGGAGGACCTTAGTGTCTAGTGGGGTCGGAGCCTTTGTGTCTGTTTCATGCTGAACGATTTCCCAATACAATACGTAGTGGCCAGGCAGAGATGATGTGTCGGCATGACTAGTGTATTCCACTAGTAGAGCATTGTAGGGTTCCAGCAACTTCTTCGCAGTTGTGATGCTCTTGTGTAGATCTTCCTCGTTCGTTTTGTCATTGTCAATGCTGAGGACCACATTTCTCCTGCAAATGAATCGGAAATTCGGGGCTTGATTGTGAAATCCTGTCACTTGAAGGACATCCCCTATGCGATAGCGATACAGCCCTGGATCAACATAAACTAAAAGATTCAGCATCTTTGGCAATTTCTTATGGACAAGGGCAAGACTCAGAAGAAGAATCTTAATCCCATATGGATCACAGAATTCAGTATCTATATATTTAGTAATTAGTAAGAGTACCACATTAATTTTTACTTAAACAATTTGTTAACAAATCAACAACCGCTAAAATGAACAAAGGGGTGTTGAAAAGGTAAAGCATATTTACCAGCAAAGGTAGTGACAACCAACTCATAGTAACAGCCGAGTCTGACATGCACCAAATCAACAAGCTTATCATTAGCCACCTCTTCTTCTTCATCGACACACATTAACCAACTTCCATTCTCTCCCAGAGGTATAAACTCAAAATAACACATATTAGGCAAGATGGTAAACGACACATCTGCAGGATCACACAGAGGGTTCAAGTTGACACCAAAGTAACACTCGGAGGAAGCATACATGCAGCAAACTAGCGGCAGCTTGCCTTCACTGTAGTACTGAAGAGATGGTATATATTGTGCCATAGAACCAGTCACCACGGCCTCAATGTACTTAGCCCTAGGCCAAAGGTGGCATAAAATACCCTTCCATGAAGAGCTGTTACATATCTCCTCAATTTCGTCTGCAAGAGCAGGGTTTGGTGATGATAATATCCTAGACATACACAAACGACATTCGGGATCTGTGACCAAAGGATCCAGTTCGCCTCTGCGAATGTCATTGCAGAGGTGAACCCAGTTGCGTTCCAGGAATGAAATGGCTCGGAGTAGAGCTGATGCGAACACCGCTCCTAACCTTAGAACTTGGTGACGGTAGATTAAGCCAGCTAGCAACTGGCAATACATGCTCTGGTTGCTGTCTTTGCACAAGATGGCTTGGTCAGGGCTAGTGAAGTCATGAAATGAATCTCTAGTTCGACACTTGAAGTGTTTGCTCTTGTAGTAACTGGTTAACACAGTTCTTGCTGGTAGGCCACAAGGTGTAGACATCTCTGCTTTCACAAAGTTCAGGAACATGGCCTTGCCTTCATCGAGACCAGGAACATACCTGAAATCATAAATTATACTTGAATATAATACCGTCAACTTCTCATTTAGCTGTACCAGCACCAACATATATATGTTCAATATAAAGGATCTAAAAACTCTCATCTAAAAGCCTGATCATATAATAGCAAATCGCTCACTCTTGCCAACAAAGATGAGAAATTATTGCTATTCCTTTCATTTACTATGAAGTTTAGGTTTGGTGACTTCCACAGTTGAAGTAGTAGTTTAGTAAAATATGGAAGTTAGTGACACTACGGTAAGAGAAGTATGGAAATGTTTCTCCAAACAATAAAGGAAAGAGTTTGCCTTTACTTCCATATTAATGCATGCATGGCATTAGGTCCCTTCCGTTTCCTCATACTTAGAAACACGAACCGCATCTTGACATTTTCAAGTTGGCCGGTGAACACATTAAGAAAGAAATCATATTTCCAAGATAATAACACTAAGAGATAAAGGATCAAGCAGGGTTTTAAACTATCCTTCAACTATAGAAAGTAGAAACACGTCGTATATGCAGTAGGTGCAAGTATACACGTCAAGACGACAAGGCCTCATGTCAATCACATAAACTTGGTAATTATGTAATAGCATGCAGATGCAATAATTGATTTTGAAGGTGTAACTAACTGGTTAACGATAGGCGTGATGAGATTGTAGAAAAACGTTCGCCGGTCTAAGTCTTCTGCTATAGACGGCATCAGCTTTGGCTCTCCTGCAGAAGTCCCAGAACTGAAAATGCATAAATACAAGTAATTAGCTCCCAATTTAAAATCCCAGGTCGTGTCTGTGTGCTTTTAGATTTGAGTTAAAGATACATACCTGCATAACATCTCGGTTATGGGACGACCGGTGATAAGAGAAGAGCCTTCTCCATTAGCAATCCTTTGGATATAAGGGTATACATCCTTGTAAGTAGTGACAGGGACAGTACGCTTAAACTCTGCAATGTTTTTCAATCCCTTCAAGTACTTACTCAAGTACTCAGTTTCTCCATTCTGCTCCAGGATCCGTTTCAACAAGTTTTGTTGTACTTCATCAGCTTTCTTAGTAATATTCTCAATCTCCTTTAGTGCCTCCTCACCTTTGTACTCCAGTTTCTTTCCATCCATATTTTCACTTATCAAGTACTAAGCAAAGGGATGAAAACAGTTGTTATTAGATTGATGTTGAAATCAATGGTTCTATATATAACACGAGCAGCTACGTGGATGGTTCGTCTGTTATGATGATAGGAAGACTACAGTACACAACTCGGTGGGGTGAGTACTTATTCCACTTCTAATGTGGCAGCTCATAGCTTTTCTGGGGAAAATTATGATGTACTATGTCATTTCTTTATTTACGAATATCAGGTTGGTACAACTTTTTTTCTTACCACCGTTTAGTCATGTCAAATGAAAATCGAGTTAAAACGCTTACTCGTGCATATATGCATGTATATAGTAATAGTACCCTACATGCACATATATATACACACATCATAGCATAATACAAACGTCACATTTTTGCTTAGTTTCTAATTAATTAATCTTGTAGAAATGTCAATTCATCCTATCTGTTTCTTTATTGTATGCCTTTCTTTACAGCAGAATATACACTATGTTTTAAATTTTTGATAAGTTGTCCGTAAAGCCTTTAGTTTCTTTACGGATTAAAAATTTAGTTAGTTAGTACCTCCCATTTGGTTCACTTTTCCTTTACAAAGATTCATTATGAGCATTGTAGAGAGAATAGAGGCTATTAGTATCTGGTTCTACATCACATGTAGTCAGCATATAACAACATGTTCAGGAAAGGGCTAAACAAATCAACCATTTTTCTTTAGAGTATCTGTTCCTTACTATCCAAATCAGAATACGAAAATACTTAATTCCTCCGCGAATCAACGAAAGCGCACCATTTACATAAATGTAGCAGATATTCTTCAATTTGTCGGTACCATGATATCATTCACTATGTAAAAGTTATTCTTCTTAGCACCAGAAAAAAAAAAATTGAAGCTGTGGTCTCTATTCAAGAGATTATTTTTTCCTTTTTCATAGCACGTGAAGATATTTTATTATTTAGGACTCAGCGGAAATGAGTTATTACTTGTGTCTAAAACGGTCTTTAAGCATAAAAAGAGAAGAGATAAAACAAAAAAAGCAAGAAATTATCTGGACCATCGAATAGGTTTAATATATGCTTGATCCATGGGTCTGCATGTCAGCAAATATCCTTATCCAAATAAAGATCAAGCAGCGTCATAATCGTAATCTTCAGCAGTAGCACATTACATTGCATGATTTGACAAGATTTGGCTGGTGCTCGCCGCATCTGTTTATATGATCTTTCTTTTCTTTGCTTTGCTTTTCCTTTTCTTTCTCAATTTAACTAATCAAAAAACTCTGTGGAGAAGCTCTGCTCATCTATGATTATATCTCTCCTCTCCTTTAATTTCTTTCTTTCAACAATATCGTGATCACAAGGCAGAAGTCAGTAGTGCAATATGTATTAGTAGTTTCCTATGCCCGGAAAAAGGATGCCTTTGACAATTCAGGGAAAAAGTGAACTTCACATTGGCTTGTTCCAAATGACTAGATCATGGAGCACATGGCGTGCCAACTATGAAATTATGATGTCCTCCATTAATATTATACGTGGTTGGAAGCATTCTCCGTACATATCGGTGATGCGTCATCAATGGAGTGAAAAACCGTAGTTTCATCATTACACTTTTGTACTTCAACAACATGTGCAGCAATTTTATATATCGTTGACATCCACACATTCTCATATCGAATGTGTACATGAACTTGGTGTGCTCAAAGCCCCTGAACCAATTTTAGTTTAGTAATACATTTGTTTCAGCCGAATGAATTTAAGGTCGCCCAAGCACAGGTAAAATTTGATTTTATGGCAGTATTAGGATTGCACTCTTTAGCCAACCTACAACTAACACAAATTGAATTTCGGCTGAGCACATTTCAATTGTATTGAATATACTTTATTACTAATATGATCACAGACCCAACTATTCTCAAAGGAGCTCATACTTTTATATGATGTAAGCCTTGCTACACTGACAGCTAGCTAGGGACAACACTAGGACAAAAGCAGGAACAAGGACAAATGCTTCCTGCAAAATGACTGGTTGAGCATTTCTTTCTTGCAATCAGCAGTATAATGGAGACAATCTTCGGAGCACAGTGATGTGAGGGGAAAAAATGTGCTTAATAATAAGACATACGAGTACCTTTCTTATGAAAAGCAGGTTTCTTTTACTATTGGCAATGTGGATGTCATCAAATGTCATATCCCCTCAACCAGTAAAGCTTGTTGGGAAATGACTTAGCCATGTAGGTGATTTCTGATTCGTAGTAGCTTTTCATATGACAAATTTAAAGTGATTAATATTTTAAGATTTTTTAAATTTAGTATCAAAAATTTTAATATTTTTAATATAATAATTAATTTTTTAAAACTTGTAGAATTCAAGTCAATATGTTATCTTCTTTAAATTTTGATTGATGCGGCATATCCATCAAATATCACATGAGTATCTATATGTTAGTCACATTAATAAACAGCTAACGAAACCAATGTTTTAACATGAGTTGTATGAGTTTTGAAAGATTAATTATTAAATTAAAAATTTTGAAAACTAAATTAAAAATTTCAGAAAGTTGAACACTTTTAATTTATAATCTGGTTTCATCAAGAAATAAATCTTCCAATATTATCGTCCTTGAATTTGTTAAATTGTGCATGTTAATTATAATTCTAGAATATCAAACATAAATAATTTTAAATATATAAATAAAGAAATATATAAAAGTAATACATATATAGATATGTATTAGATGTGAAAATAAATTTAAATATATGCTAAAAATTTTACTTTTTAATGTAATCTAATAATTTTGAAATTTATATACGCTATCACTTTATAAGTTACTATGAATAATGTATTTATAAAACAAAGATATAATATAATTTATAGTATTTTAAAATTATAAAAATATATTTATAAAATAAGGTTAAAAATGCATAATAAATGCTGTATAAGTCAAAGTGCAACTTTAAAGAGTTTATAAAATCGAAGCGTAACTATAAATAGATCTATTTCTACTAGGAGACATATATTAATGAAAATAATTCTAGCTATATATGTATATCATAATATTGAACTATATATATATATATAAACTATTTTAATCGTATAGTTGGAAACTACGAATGGACAAAAGATATTTTTAAGTTGGCATGAGTTAGAGAACGAAAAGCGAGAGAATTAGATCAAGTTTGTTATATTAAAAGATAAAGTAGGATAGGTGCTTGTGGATGAGAAAGATATCTATTATCTAGAGAAGATGGCATAAATACTTTTATAGGCTTTTAATGATGGCAAAGGTAACAACATTTCCTTAGATAATCTTAGCACTTTTGAACAATACCATATCTTCACTTGTTACTCGTATATCACGAGAGAAGAAATTAAAAGAGCTTTGAGAAAGATGAAGAATGAAAATGTAATAGGACCTAATGAATTACACACAGAGGAGTAGAAGAGCCTAAAGGAAGAGGATCTTACTTTGTTAGCCAATTTTTTTAATATGATTTTCAAGTCCACCAAAATGTCAAATGAGTGAAAACTTAGCACATTGATCCTCTACAAGAACAACTAGGACATCCAAAGTTGTAACAACTATAAAGATATTAAACTATTCAGTTATGCTATGAAGTTATCGAAGAGTGTGATTGAGAATAGAGTGAGAAAGAGTGCATATATCTTAAAGAACCAATTTGGTTTTATACTAACGGGGTCCATGACAAAATCAATACATCTCTTTAGAAAATTTATGGAATATTGTAGGGACAGAAAAAGGGATCTATACATGGTTTCATTAATTTAGAGAAAGCTTATGACTTGTATCTAGAGAAGTCATGTGAAGGTGTTTAGAAGCTAATGGAGTTCATGTTGTCTATATACATGTTATCAAGGATATATATGAAGGTACTAAAATTAGAGTAAGGATGATAGGAGGAGATACATAGCATTTTTTAATTAATATCAAACTACACTAAAGATCCTTGTTGAGATCCTTTTTAGTAATTATATATGTAGGAGCTTACATAGAATATCCAAGGAGATGTGCCTTGGTAAATGAAGTTTGTTGATGATATTATTTTAGTGGATGAAATAAAAGAGGGTGTTAATATCAAACTAGAACTTTAGATGGATATGTTAGAGTCAAAGGGCTTTAAATTGAGCAAGATTAAGACTGAGTACTTAGAGTGTAACTTTTTGGGTTGCAGAGTTGTATCTAATATGGAGATCATGATTAGTATAGAAGGTATATCACAGAGAGATTGTTTTAAGTAACTTATATCCATAATCCAAAGCAATGATAATTGACAAGTTAGACGACAACATAGTTTACCGTATCAAATCAGGATGACTTAAATGGAAGGACACATCAGGAGTTTTATATCACAAGAAGATGTTACTTAAGCTAAAAGGTAAATTATACTATTTAGCAATTAAGTTGGTCATGCTTTATGAGTAGAGTGTTGGCCCATCAAAAAAGTACATAGTCATAAGTTAATTGTGACAGAGATGAGAATAGGTTATTAGATGTGCAACTTTACAAGAAAAGATCAGGATAGGAATGTAGTCGTAAGAGACAATTTAGACGTGACTAGCATTAATAGTGAATTAAGGGAAACAAGGCTTAGGTGGTTCGAATATGTCTGAAGGCAAGATCCTAATGTCCCAATGAGAAATTGTCAGAAGATTATACTTAGGAATTATAAGAGAAGAAGAGAAAGACTCAAGAAGAATCAAGGAGAGGTGAGTAAGAAAAATATGACCCTACTAGAGCTTACCGAGGACTTGACCGTCAATGTGATACTTTGGCAAACTAGGATATAGGTATAAGACCATACGTAGGGAGGTCCATCTCTTTTCATAGAGAGATCCTTCTCTTTTCATAGGCCTTTGAACATTTTCCTTTAATTCTTGTGTCTTTTATTTAACCCAAATACTTTTGTTTGTCGCACTTACTTCTTTAGTTATTTTATTTATTTATTTTGCTTTTTTCAATTGCTTGTTTATTTTATTTACTTATTTATTTTCTTTCTTGTCTATTTATTTATTTTCTTAATTTTGTCTATATTTTTATTTTTTATTTATATGGTTACTTGTTTATATATTTGGCTATTTTTTCTTTGAACTATTTTCAATTTTTTAGTGGGTATATCACAAACAATCTCTATATAAGCTAAAGATAAGGCTGCGTACTTTTAGACCTCCCTAGACCCCTCATCTTAGCTGGATTTTAAGGTTGTCTTCAAATTTTAGAGAATTCAAGAGGAAGATAAATGCATGGTAGAATAGAGCTTTCTCACAAGTTAGAAGGGGATAGCTCATTATTTCGATATTCAACAATCTACGCACCCATTGGAGCACTCACCTCTTTTTACGTAAGAAAATCAACATAAAACTAGAGAAATGCATCAGGAACTTTCTTTGGTATGTAAGGTTGACAATTCCAAAAAAGCTAAAATCAAACGGGAGCAATTATGTTGGAGAAAACAGGCCAGTGGAGTAGGATTCGTCTCTATACTATACATATGATTCAAAATATCCAAATAGCTAGGAGGATCTAGAGATATTTAATAGAAAAGGAGGATCTTTGGAGCAAATGGATGAATGAGTATTAGTTGAAGGAATCCAACTTGTGGTAAATAATTGAAAAGAAAGAATATTTATGGCCTTTCATACAAATACTCAGAAAAAAGATATTGTATATCACTTCATCATAATTCAAGTTGGCAATAGTGAAGGCATTGGTTCTGGTTTAACAATTAGGCCAACCAAAGCCCCTTATTCTTGAGAGAAGAAACCTATATACTCACAACTGGAATCCCAATCCATACTCCAACCAAAAGGGTTATCAATCAAAACTCATGGCTAGTTATTGATAGGGGTATTGCAAGATTGCAAAACCACCTTTCTAACTATTTGCCTAACTCCATAGTGATTGACAAACCAATATGGTCCATTAACAGAAATGGATAGTTCTCCAACTCCTCTTGTCTAAAAGCCCTCAAGACCTTGCATTCCTATCATTCCTTGGTCCAATATTGTTTAGAAAGGCTCCTTAATACCCAAAGCCTCCTTTATCACTTGGTTAGTTGCTAGAGGGAGACTAAAAACTAAGGACATATTAAAGGTATCTAGTGACTAGATATATACACTATGCTGTCTTAAAGCTGAAACTGAAAACCTTCTTTTCGTTAAATGTAATTACATAACTACTATTTGGGATAAAATACAACAAATCATTAATCTTTGCTGTTCAATTACAGAATGGGATCTTATATTACTGTAGGATGAAAATCAATTAAAAAATTGGGGAGAAATTAACATTGCCTAAGCTAAGTCTAAATGGTTCAGTGTATTAAATATGGATGGAAAGGAATCAAAGATTTTTCAACAATTGCAAAATTGATAAACATGCTCCAGCTCACAGAATTTGCTGCTGGATTAGACAGATCGTTGTTGCTCAATAAGCTACTAAAGGCATGAGTCTTTCACTTAGAAGAAGATGGAAATATATTGTATCAAATACTTTTAGTATAGCACAACCTTGTACTAGTACTCCATTGTTGTCATTTAAAGCGCGTCAATGAATTCATTTCACATTAAAAAAAGCATAATACTAAACATTGTCTATAATTCATTTATATATTTTTTTAAATATTTACAAAATCAAGACATAACATATTTATTTTAAATATCCAATAATTATCTATGACTTAGTTTATTGATTATTTTGAAATAAATGTAGTTACACGTAATATCAATTATTTTTAAGTAAATAGATTTAAAAAATGGAAATGCAACACACACACACAAACACAATTTCAAAATATATATTTAATATTTTAAATATACAATTTAAAATTTGTTTAATATAAAATAAAAATTGTGTTCTTTTTTTGGTAGTCATATAAAGATAAGGAAATATATCAAAATATAATGACATAAAATATTGAAAATAGAACTAATATGTACCAACTTAAAATTTCGTACTGTAACTTATCAAAATTCATTATTGAATCAGTTCAAAAACTTATAAATTATGATATTAATTAATCTTATATAAAATCTTTTTAATGATTAATAATTAATTAGCACAATAATTGCATAATATTTATCTATCATTTTAATTTTATATAGCGTTTTTACTAAGAATTGTTATAAAGCATATAGTGTAGAACTAGAGTACTCTGTACGTTGGACTATTGACTATAGAGTTAACAAGGCTTGACAAATGATTTGCACCTGTCTCAATTAGTCCAGACCGTGGGGCATCCGTACAACATATATCTAGTGTTACAAAAGAGGCGTTCTAAAGCATAACTAGACATAACAATTCACCACCACACCTCCATAAATCAGACCGCGGTGCATCCGTACAACACCGATCGATGTCGTGTTATGAAACATAAGTTCTAAAGCACCAGACATAATAATCCACTACTATATCGTTGTCTCTCACTTTACACCAATTATTCAAGTACTAACTTGCAATCCAAAATGAACACAAATAGAAAAAACAGACAGCCAAGTTGGGTTAGACATTCAATATATAAGTAGTATTTTGGCAAATTGTGTGGGGAATATAAGATAAAAATGGCTTATCAATAACCTTCTAGTAAGAACGCAAACGACCAACAGATGATGCATGCACGTGAACCTTGATGTAACATCATGGGTTTCCCTGTTTTCCTTGGCGACAATGTTAAATTGAAAACAACTAAACGCGGGGTTGTTTGGGAATTGGGATTGGATGTATCCGACGTTAAGTCACCTGTTTTGGCAAAGAATCCCACAATTGTTAATGGTTTCCCATAAATGGGCGCATTCTTTAGGCTGCTTTAATCATGGGTCAACCTACTCAGGTACAAATCTTTTGTACCCCTATCTTGTACCTACCTTTTATCCTTTTGATCTCAATTATGCAATGCAATAAATTAAATGGTTGAGAATAAAAGGGGACAAAGGACACAGGATAGGGGTACAGAAGATCTATTCCCAACCTACCCCATGCTTGGTGTCTTGGAGTTAAGAGTCGTTGAACTTTTATCAAGAATAAAACTAGGTTGGAATGTTGTCATTTTGAAGAAGAAAAGAGTGAGTCTTAGAAAAGTGGCATGAATCCCTAGAAGGTAACGACTAAACACTACAAAAAAAGTAGACAATCTGCGACGTTTGACTGAGGAAACGTCGCAGATTGTATAAGCTTATCGTGACGTTTTTGAAACGTCAAGAAAAAGTTAAGGTTTCGGCGACGTTGTATTAAAACAACGCAGAAAGGATGTACTAATTGAGACGTTTTACAATTAAAATGTGGCCAAATAAGTATTATGACGTTTTTCTAAACAAAACGTCGCGAAAGAGTTGGTAAAGAAATTAAAACTCTGTCGTTTAACTAATTAACGTTGGGTT
>JANZLF010000004.1:9602225-9614514 GCA_026546835.1 Erythroxylum foetidum | reverse complement strand
TTTATTTTATGAATTATATATGTAATTTTCATACTTATTTAATGAATTATTATTTTATATTTTCAGTGGGCCTCAAGGAATTTTTTTAAAACTATTATCTTATGCATTTAGCAAGGTTATTATTTTATCCCATTGGCCCAAGTCGGGACCGAAGAAGATTATTATTTAATCAAGATTATTAATTTATCGAATATTCATTTATCGAGGTTTTACTGTATGGGCATTTCATATCCCTTTCTCACCCCTATACTGCCAAGGAAGTGGTTGCTGTTTTTGTAAAGGAGATAGTGAAATTACATGGATTCCCTAAAACCATTGTTTCCGATAGGGATAAGTTGTTTATGAGTTTATTTTGGCAGGAACTCTTCAAGCTCTCCGGAACTACCCTCCGGTTTAGTTCTTCCTATCATCCCGAGATGGATGGACAAACCCAAGAAATGAATAGAGGATTGGAGACCTATCTCAGATGTTACGTTGGGAGTCAGCCAAGAAGATGGGTGAAGTGGTTATCTTGGGCAGAATATTGGTACAATACCAATTTCAATCAATCCGCAGGGATGACTCCTTTTAAGGCCCTATATGGGAGGGACCCTCCTACCTTATTCAAGATGGAAGACCTCACTTCAGCTGTGGAGGATGTTAGTGAATTAATGAAGGAGAGGAATGCAGTAATCAAGGAGTTGAGGGAACATTTGGCAAAGGCTCAACAGCGCATGAAAAATACAGCAGATAAACACCGAAGAGATGTGGAGTTTGAAGTGGGAGAACTGGTGTACATCAAGCTCAGACCTTATCGAATGAAGTCTTTGGCAAAGCGGGTGAATGAGAAGTTGAGTCCTAGGTTTTATGGACCTTTCAAAATAATTGCGAAAATTGGCAAAGTCGCCTACCGCCTAGAATTACCACCATATGCTAAAATACACTCCACTCTCCATGTTTCACAGCTAAGGAAGTCAGTGCAGCCACCTCCTGACCTGCATCCATTACCACAATCATTAACCGAGGACAATGAGCTGCTGCTACAACCAGAATTGGTCAGGAAAGTCCGAAAACTGATTAATGGCAGGGAAGAGGTACTGGTGAAATGGAGGGATTTACCAGATCACGACAGTACTTAGGAGGATTATGAAACTATTGACAAGCTCTTTTTAGATTTTCACCTTGAGGACAAGGTGAAACTTGTCGACGGGGGTAATGAAAGACCCTTAATTGAGAAAGTTTATAAAAGGAAGAAGGGGCACGTAGGGTTGAAGGAATATTCTAGAAGACAGAGAGAGGGGCTGCTGCAGGGAAAAAAAGGGGAGGACAATCCTAACTAACTTGGCAGTAGTAGGGCCCACTGAGCAGGAGAGAGAGAAGGGGGTATTTCTGCAGAATAGGAGGGAAGGAAAGTGGGGAAGAAAATAGAGTGAAGTTGGGAGAGTGGTTGGCCTCTCGAAAGCTAACCTAAAGGAAGAAAAAGGGTGCTGTCTGCTTAGGGAGTTCTTGGAGGAGAAGGTCTAGGAGCAATCTTGTGAACATACATTTCTGCTATACTTCTTTTCTTTCTGTTTCTTGATCTATAGTCTAAAGAACACACTGTCATTTACTTACTAAGCACTGGGTGTACTGAGTGTTTGGAATACTATACAATAGAACACATATAAATAAAGATTGCTAGTGTTCTATCAGTATCATTTTCTATTGTTGGCCATAACTTCTCTGCAGATTTTTATGTGATTCCTTTAGGTGGATTTGACATGGTTTTGGGTGTTAAATGATTGAAAACATTAGGTCTTGTATTGTGGGATTTTGCTGCATTTACCATGACTTTTTCGGTGGAAGGGACAACTATTTTATTTCAGGGACAACATCGACCTTTGGATCATGTCTTACACACGATGGTTACAGTCAACTCAGAAGATCAAATGTTAAAAGGCCTTTTAACTGAATTTGGGGACTTGTTCCAAGAGCCAATCGGTTTACTACCCATAAGGGAATATGACCATTGCATCTGTTTGTTGCCCGGGACAACCCCTGTAGTTGTCCGTCCATACCGATACCCCTATAGACAAAAAGACGAGATTGAAAGATAATGCAACCAAATGCTCCAGCAAGGGTTTATTCGGCCCAATAAATCCTTATTTTCTCCTCCAGTCTTGTTGGTTCCCAAACAAGATGGCTCTTGGTGACTTTGTATTGATTACCATGAATTAAATACTAAAACAATAAAGGACAAGTTTCCTATTCCGGTGGTGGATGAACTATTAGATGAGTTGCATCGTGCTCGTTACTTCACTAAGTTGGATCTCAAATCGGGTTATTATCAAGTTTGTATGTCTCCTGTTGATGTAGAGTAGACCGCTTTCTGTACACACCATGAGCATTTTGAGTTTCTTGTTATGCCCTTTGGCCTTACTAATGCTCCATCTACCTTTCAGGCTTTGATGAATGAGGTATTTCATAAGCTTCTACGACATTTTGTCTTGATTTTCTTTGATGAAATTTTGATTTACAGTATGACTTGGGAGGATCATTTAGTCCACATGAGAAATGTCTTTACTTTATTGCGTGCTCACAAAATTTACTTGAAGCCTTATATAAGGAAACTTGCCTAAAGTAGGAAACTTGCCAGAGGTAGGAATTGTATTATTGTAAGGAGACTTGCCTATTTAAAGCAATTTGAATTAATAAAGAGGTAAGTCAGAATTTAATCAAACAAGAGATTCGAGTTCTTTCTTTACTATCGAACTCTAAGGTTTCAGCCTCCCTTTGAAGAGTTGAATTTCTACTCAAGATAGGTCGATAAAAAAAAACCACATAATCGCCCTGTGACTTGATCCCAAACACGGGACCATAACAGAAGACTTGGTGCTTTCTACTATAGGAATCAACACAAGCCTGATTCGTACGTCTTTGACCAGTTTACAGGACTTAGGAGTTGGTGTTGATGAACAGAAGTTAAGATCGATCCAATATAATTCTGCAATACCCCATCCATCCTATTCAAACTCATCCACCAATACTAATAATCTGGTGATGTTTATACAACATCCTGTTAATACAAAGAAATGTTTATACTTCTTCCTGATTCCCATGCTCATCAAATCTGAACTGGCCTCAACTGTTTCTTTCATTCCTATCCCTTCAACTTCCTGGATCTATTCTACACCAAGGCTTGAACTTAAACCGTCTGACATGCTTTCCCAATAATGCACTTATTAAATCGTGTCTGGCCTTACTATTTCTTTCATCCCTATCCCTTCAACTTCCTGGATTCTATACCAAGGCTTGAACTAAAACCATCTGACACGCTTTCCCAGTAATGCATTTATTAAATTATGCCATCTCCATAACATTCATCTTCTCCAATCTCACTCAAAACATTTCTCACTCATTGAGAGTGTTGCATACAATAAAATCTACTCCTTTAGATGGTTGAATGAACATAATACTTGAATAGCTAATTAGCAATCAAAAAACATTGAAAAACTTGACAAATTGTTTGTCAAAAAGGAGAAGGAAAATATACTTGCATTATAGAAAGCTTGTCCGCAAACAAATAACAAAAGGAACATAAATAAATAGATTAAAATTGCTCTTAAAAGTTGCCAGAGAATGAGCAAGGACTAGTACTGGAGATCTTTAGGTTGCTGGAGTGGTTTTGACTTAAATGCACCCCAATTTCAATTGTACAATGATGTGAATTCAATGTAGTAGTATGAGCTTTGCAATAAGAAAAAGTGAAGTATTCTTTGAATGCAGAAAATAAAATGTGCAGTGAACTGAGTGTATAGTGTTGTATAGATCTTTTAACTAGCATGTGACAAAAATTCCCCAAATAGCTCTAAGATTAACATGCAAGATAAAAATACGAAATTAATAGTCAGAATTTTCCACTACGATGTTTTTTCAAATACACAAACATGCAAAGCTTGTATTCTGAAACTATTGATTGAATAAGAGTAAAAGTCAATGCAACATTGCCTTATTCATTGAGAAAACACAACTCAACTAGAATCAACACAACGAAGTCACGAGGCAGTTATTTCTAGCTTCACAACATTAATTGCAGTCTACAACTACTTACATAGTTCAAGATACACGAGAGTTCCAGCTTCCTTGCAAACTGCTATAGCTTCATGGTATAGAAACCCAGAGGGCGAGGCAACCCGTGTGATAAAGAAATTATATAAAAAAATTTTTAGAACTGACTTAACTGCAAACAAAAATTATGTCTATTTCTTTTTAAATCTTACAACATTATGATTTTAACATCGATAAGAACAAAATTATACTCTGTCAACAGCTAACGCAAGATACAAACAGCAACTGCACAGAATATATGAGACATTCTGTATTACAACATAGTGGCATAACAGAGATCAAGGTAGCTCAACTGGGCAACTATGAGGAGGATACCTTAACAGCTTTAAAAGCTGGATGAAGCAAACCAAGTTCATCTTTAACCTCAAGTGGATTATCTGTCTCGTTTCGAACTCTCTTTACTCTTCTACTAGCCAGAGATTTGTGTGTGAACCCATACATCTGAAGTATCTGATTGTCCCCAAAGTTAAATGCTCGATCCATTTGCTTCAAACATCTCTCGACCGAGTAGTCTCCAAACTTACCACAGGGCTTGCAACCCACAAAGTGAGTAACCAACGGCCATCTGTGATCACCCAACCCAGGATGATAGTTCTCAATCATCTCTTCATATCTGTCCACCAAAATCCCCCAGTAACCATGCAAGTAATACGCACTCTCCAGATACACCTTTTCACCCCACTTGTTCCTCTGCGTGGCCAGTAAATAAACCATAGCCGACTGATCATCGGCTTCAAAGACAGGTCTACCCTTAAGTTCTCTAGTCAGAACCTTACCAGCCTCATCTCTGATCTTCCCCTTGGGTCCCATGGGAGCCCAAGTATCAAGAATATCCAATGCCCACTGACCATTCCTCAACAAAAAGCTTCCAGTATTCAATCCAATCCAATTCTTGTCATCATAAACCATCTCATTCCACCCATGCATCACAAGGTTGTAATCTTTATACCTTTTCCATGGCAATTCAAATGCCATGTCAGTAAACATAGCATCACTATCCATCCACCACAAGAACTCGACTTCAGGATGTGACAACAGAAGCTTCCTTATCAACGGCAGCTTGGCCCAAAAACCCGCCATTTCTGCATCAAGAAGAGCCATATTGTAGAAAATCTCAATCCCATGTAACCTGCAGTAATCAATCTTGTTCTTAATGGACTTTAACAGATAATGATCGCCCACAGGGTTCTCGCACGGTTTTGGCGAGGACCCAGTAACCAACAAGACCCGAGGCTTGTTCGGTCCGATAAAATTAGGAAAAGCCTGGTTTTTCTTAAGCCATTCGGATCTCTGCTCGTCCCAGTCAGAAATTTTGGGACCTAAAGTGTAAGGCTTATTGGGATCAGGTTTATCGTCCTCTCCTTCGTCTACCAATATCTTGCTGAAGTCAAACGTGTTGTAATTGTTGGAATTATCGCTGCCGCTGTCGCTCTCACCTTCAGACGAAGACGTCGTCGTCGTTTGAACCTCCTCAAGCACGCGGTGCGGCTCTGCGCGTTTGCGCATGTAAAAGTGGTCGCGAATCTCATTGAAGTCTTGCTGGGGAGTCCCGAATTTTCCAGCTCCGATCGTTCCACGTAAGACGACCACCGTGAGAACGAGGCAGAGGATAGTAACCTTACCGTGCTTTAAAGCCCTCTGCATCTTTCGATTAGCCTGAGGACCCAAGCAAGTGTACATCATTTAGATCTCTTTGTTCTTAAATCAATCGAGTGAAAATAGTTGTGAGCAGGAAACCCTAGGATTCGAAATGTGGCCGGAATACTTTGTGGAATGGAGTTCGGATTGAAACTCGAGTCTTCTGGTAGATTCTAAATTTCTAAGAGAAAAAGGCGAGATTGTCGTCCTTTCGTTTTTTCTAATGTTTTTCACTCTTTCATTTTAACCAAACGCGAGATCGAGGCTTACTTCGGACATGACACGCCGGTTAGCTTTTAAAACATGTCGGTTGGAACCTTTTAACCACCTGTCCTAGTGAGTGATTTTTTAATGAAACAATGTATATATTCAACTTAAACTAAATTAACTATACTAAATGTTTGTCTCGGTGGCCTTTATTTTAGTTATCATGGTTATGATTGTATGCATGCTCTTGTCATTGGTCTTCAATCCGAGTTTCAAGTTTCTAATGAATATCATTTGTATTTTCCAAACGCCAGGGAATGATTTAATATCCGCAAGCTTATCAATATTATTTGTGTTATGATTATTTATTTTTAAAACTTAATATATGCATGACTATATTAATATCTATCTGGAATCATGATTTTCTAAAAAATTTATTATTATTACTATTAAGTAAAATATAATTTAAATAAGTGACAAATATACATATTCTATATAACGTACGGGTAGTGAATCTTTATATAATACAACAAGTATAATACATTATCAATTAATTAATTTTAAGAACCTCTAATTTTATTGTAAGTAGTAAAAAAAGTTTTATAGGAAGGAATATTTTCACATAATTTATATAAAAATAAATATTATATAAGCTTTATATTAAATAAAATAAAAAAAAATAAGTGAAATATTTCTTTGCAAAATTGTACACAAATTTATATGACAAATCCATTAATATTTTATTTATCACAAAACCATATTATTAAAAATGAACGACAACTTTGAGGGTTAAAATAGAAAAAGATTATAAAAATAAACAACTAAAAATGATTATAAGGAGAAAGGAATTTTAAAAGTTAACAAGTAAAAAATAATATATATATATATATATATATATATGATTCAATCCCAAAATTTTGGAGCCTGGTCCAAACTCAAATGCTATGCAAATAATGCGAGTTTTTAAGTAATATCATAATGTGTTACTTATCGTAACAAATGGTATGAATATTGATCTAGAGCAAAATCCCACTCCGTCCAATTCGGAACTTGTACACCCCTCCTAGTCCTAGGGATCTTCTATTTCCAACACTGCTTCACTTTATCTCGTTAAACATTTATGTAGGGCCTTTACACTCATCATTTGATTATGCATGTATATGAGAAATTTGTTTTTATCACACACCGGTAAATTTTCCTTAAATTACAGAAGTTGCTTCGTCAAGACGCAATGCCAAGGCAACCGTTGCTGTATTTAGACTGAAACCCACCCTCAAAGTTCATCTTATCCAATTATTTAGACTCTGGTGAATTGTAGTTTAAAGTATAGATTACCTGTATAATAGTAAGTTTCAAGTCATGTTGTTGGACTTATATTATTTCTCTTTCGATTGTATATCTATCTATTTTTTATTGTGGAATTATGGAGTATGTAATTATATATTTTCACACATTTTAGAAGGGAAAAGCAAAGGATAATATGCAAGAATTTTAGCTAAGAATTGATAATAATAACAATTGTGTTTTGATCATTCATCTTTATATGTAACGTTTGGTATTAGGAAATATGGTTGAGATTTATTCTACTTCACGGCAAAGTAAGAAAGAAACTTTTTCGTTTGATTTTTTAAAAGTTAAAATTGCTTAAATTTTGTAATGTGATCAACATATAAAATATAATAAAGCATATCTTATAATGAAACTTGATCTTCTTCTTGTCGATTCCTTCAAAATATTTTTAAAACTGACTCATTTCATTCACCATAGTTGCATACGTATATAACCTTTAATGGTATCTATAGAATATGTTGAGAGAACTCCACAACTATTGTAGAAAATGTTAGACAAGAAGAGTTGGTTCCTTGAATCCTAAGCATATTTATCGTAAACTTTAGACCTTTAGTAATTTAATTAAAATATAATTTTAATGTTAATTGAATTCTAATTCTAATTCTAATTAAATTCCAATTAGACCTAAATAAGATATAATATTTCATATTAGTCATCATATATTAAACATCACATATTTACTCCTAAAGTTTTCAAAACTTTACAATCAATTCCAATGTGATTCAAATACCTTTTTCTCTCTTCAATTCGTTCTTTGTGTGTGATCTATTAGGTTCTTAAATATACTGATAATAGATATAAATTATAATCCTAACCAATTTAGGATTAGATAACTAAACTCCTTTAATTCATCTTTAAATTTCTAATTAATCAATTCATATTCATAGATCAAGATTAGCATCTAGCAACACATCATAACCACCTACATATTTAGTAATGTTAAAGAGATTTTAGATAACCTTTATATATATAATTTTCTGTATAATTCAACAGTTTATCATAAAATATTTTGATTAGATGTTGAACATATAATTACTATTTACTCTATTTGAGTCTAATCATATTAGTTCTCTACCATTACTAATTGATTCAATTAATGATATTTGAAACTATTGTTAAAATTTTATTCCACCTTGATCAAAGATTTTTTGAATCAATACTAATCAAAAATAATGAAAATTTCTTCCTAATTATTTTAAGGTGTTAAATCCTATATTGAATACTCAATTATCTCATGATTACCAATTAAGTTATCATTGCCTAGAATAGGTCATATATATATATAATATCAATCCCTATATGAGAAACTTTGGAGATCTCAAGTGAAAGAATCACTTATATAATTATCATAATGAGAATTTTTCATAGACATACAAATAATGTTCTACAATTTTCATATAGAATCAGTTTAATGAATTTATTCGATAATAAACACCCACAAATTTGTTTAAGTATCTATGTACTTTAGTTCACAAGATCAACTACTTCTTTCATAAGGAATAAATAATATGTGCTATTTTTTTACATTTTATTAATATCCTGGCTCAATAGAACAATAACTACTAATAATTTGGGGATAATACGTAAATGCAATATAAATCTTACATTAATGGTCTTATATTAATTTCATTTACAATGTACATTTATCTTATAGACTTTATCATATATATATATATGTGTGTGTGTGTGTGTGTGATAAAGAATACCTTTAAATAATTATGTCACTAAATTACAATAAACTAATTGGTTGTAGGACATAAATCAACAATCTTCCCCTTACACTAAGTCAGTCATTTAAGTATATTATACCATATCACTAAGATCATCATGTTAATACTAGGATATTAATTTAGTGAGAGAATTTCACAACATTTTTTATAGTAAGCACTTGCTCAAATCGTACAACTTTCTTCTAAATTATCATCATAATTAAGAAAAACTACTTAGATGCATACTTGGATCTTTGATAAGACCTTAACTTCTTTTGTATGCTCGATAGCTTTAATGTTACAACTATCTTTAACAATTTAAAGAACTATACTAAGTTCATTAAAAAAATTATTAATCCAATTAATCATTTTTACTAAATAAAAAATGTAATTTAGCTTGATTAGCAATAAATGCTACATTGGAAACTTTTCAATCTCAAAACAATATTTTTATAAAAATGTACCTTAATAAGGATTTACTTTTAAAGTTAATAACCATATAACTTTGAACATAAATATCTGTTGGAGTTATGTAAATATAGTGCCTTGAAAAACAAATGTATCTACATGTAACTTAATTTTCTTCCAGTTACAATTTTGTAATGAAAATATTTATTATTAATGAATCAAAAGAGTTTGGTTTTATATATATGTAGGAGCATTATATAACTAGTCATAAGATACCAAGATTCTTTTTTAAATAATATACATATACATGGAGACGTATAGGAAACATGTATATTATTAGAATCTAAATTAATTAATTCATAGTTGAATAATCAAGTTGGTTGCTTGATTATGGTTTAAACAGTAGTGTTGCGATTTATCTCAATGTAAGTAAAGGAGTTCACTTCGAGAGAATGATGAGTTTCATATAATGATAGTAGTTGACTATCGATAATGGCACTATTAAATGAATCTAAAATTAAGTATGTTTTCAAGAATAAAGTAGGTCATTACTTTAGTCTTAAAACATACATTTTAGCATTTTCTTATTATGGACCATAATCTTGATGAGTGGTGAACTCATATATGTTTCATTATAATTCTTGATATGATCATAATGGATTTTTACAAAGTATCAATCCAGTGTCTGAATGTTGGAATTATTAATTGAAACATGTATCAGGGAACATTTACCCAAATAAAGAGTTTATAGTGATATCATCACTTCTAGATGTTTTATGGAGATTGGTGATTAAACTGGTGCCAGCAGTTTGATGGACTATCTACTCATCAAGTTTTAACATCAAAATGAGATCTTGTGTGTTAATCATCATATAGAGTAAAACGGGAGATCTAGAAATAAAAATCAATATAAAGGCAAAACAGTAATTTTACCTTTTATTATGCGAATGGCTATAATAAGGTCATAATAAGATTTACAATTGGACATCTTATTTGAAATATGTGTTCTCATAATATTTAATAATTCAAGAGTTTAACTAATTGTCTTTAGTGGGATGACATTTAGTTAATAAGCTAAAATTAATTCTAATGAGATTAAATTAATTATGGACTTATTGGAGCTTGAATTATCTAAGTTCAGTAAGATTCTCACTTGGCTTCAAGAAAGGTTATCAAGCAAAGTAAGAAATATAAATGAAGGTTTTTAAGCACATGATTGAATGTTAGGCTTACATTAATTAATGGTTAATTAGAAGCCCAAATGAACATTTAAAATGGGTTAGACTTTAGTTTAATTTAATTAATTAGATTAATTTTATTAAAACAAAATTCTTAAAGAAATGAAGTCTATTTTCAGTTTTTAATGGTTGAATGTGCAATTACATATTTAGCATTGAATTGCTAAATAAAGATGGTATTTATCATGCTTTATCATCATTAAATGGAGTAATGATCTTACTATTAAATAGTTTAATGATTATCTTTTAATGATAGCATTCATTGGATTAAAGAAGAAAGAGGTACATTGGATGGACCATCTTCCTTCTTTCATCATCAAAAACTGAAATTCATAGGTCTTATTTAGGTTAATAATCTTTTCATATAGCCATCTTAAAGATAAATGAGAAGAGTCTCATTTATTGGCTTCTTTATGATTGATTAAAAAAAGAAGTGATGCATTTGATGCAAAGCTCTTCTTTCATTTGAGGTTAACCGAAATTGTGAAGGTGTAAGAAAGGTTCTTGCATTTTTTATCACTCTCTCTTCTATCTTGCATGAGAGTACCAAATTTTACATAAGAAGTGTCTCAATTTTTGGCTTCTTTCTTCTAAGAAAAATCTCCTCCAAAGTTTTCTTCTCCTTTCCCACTAAAGGATCTTATTAACCAAGTTGTCTAAGAAGAACAAGTGGTGGATCGGATTGGTCGAGGATACAATATCGAGAAGAGGAAACAATAACAAGAAGAATAGGATACATCAACTAGGAGAGGATACATTGTTGAGGATAGGATAGCACAACAAGGAGTTAAAGCTGTAGCGAAGGAGTCGGTAATATTATCTTCATCTTGTTCTTATGTTTATTATCTTTATACCGTATCATGTATGGCTATGCATGTTGGTTTGGTTATCTTGCTTCCGCTGTGTTATGATTTCTAAAATTTTTTTGAAATATGTCGTTTACCCAAATCTTACATGTTTTCTTTTTCGATCCAATAACACGGTGGTAATAAGTAAAGTGTCACCACCGTGCATAAGGTGGTGACAAATATGTCTTTAGTCACTACCGTGCAAGATTATGCATTGGGGTGACCAACCCTCACTGGTTGACAAACATAGTCATCCCGTGCAAATCCTCATGCACTACTTTAATTTGTCTGTTTTATTACATGGTAATTGTAGGTTAAAGGGGCATAAAAACCTAAACCTACACGAGTCTACAAATAGAAAGTATAGGAGGGTGGTGGTGACATTACTCATTATTCACTCTTCACTCACACTGGAAACAGATTTTGCTGGAACAAAAAGAACAGAGGGAGAGGTGAGGCGGAGAGATGGAGACAAAAACAAGAGAGCAAAGGCGGGGATAATGAACAAAAACATAATAGGGAGCAATTGGGTGAGGAGTAGAGTAGAGGCAGAAGATGAGAGCCATCACCAGAGTTCTAAGTTGGGTAGGAGATCCATCGTCAACTTTCTCATCTGAGGGTTTATTTTGTTTGTCATTTCTTGTTTCATCTCTATTATTGTTACTAAACTTTTTTATCTTTGACTTTTGTACTTGTCTTCCTTACTAAAGATTGATAGTTCATTTCAGTATTGTTGGACCCCGATCTTTAATTGGAATTTAGAAATAGTAAATGAAATTGAATGAGTGTTTTGTTTAAGTATTAT
>JANZLF010000004.1:9581974-9593363 GCA_026546835.1 Erythroxylum foetidum | reverse complement strand
TAAAGACTTGACTCTCATTATCATAATCTCCATTATGATGGCAAGTGTATAAATTTAATCAAGAACTTATCATATTATAATAAAAACAATAAGCATAATATGATAAAAATATTTGTCATGTTATTAAACAATGTTAATAATTTCAAAATTAAATTGTTCAATCTATTACATAACGATTGGGTCATGGGCATAATTCCAACACCCCACACGTTATTGCTAGTAGCTGTTCATTATCTCCATGTTGCCACTGGCATCGCTTGCTCCTGTCGTCACTTGCTAATATCTTTTGCCAGCGACAGTTGTGCACACCAGTCACAGATGTGTTGTAGAAGCTTCAGCTACTACCAACTACCTTCACCCTATCGTTGTCGTGCCTGGCCATCGAGCCATTACACTATAGCTACTCCACCAAAGAGAATCGACCTCCTAATTGCCTTCATAACACAACCAGCAACAGTTGTAGTGTAAAGCCCACAAAGGAAACAAAAGGAGCCCAACCTTAACTAATCAAACCCAGCAACCCAACTTTAACAACTAACTGAGCCCATAAAACTATTATTATAAATAGTAAACAGTTGCTGAAAATATTAAACACTAACAAAAAAGCAAGTCTTTTTCTTCATCATTTTTTCAGTTGTTAAGTATGTAAATGTGCCATCTTCTCTTGCAAGTGAAACTTTTCTCATGAGTTCCCCCATTTTGCTTGTTTTTACAGTAAATTGTAAGGAAATTGTGGAAGTTAAAAATCTCAAAATCTCTTAACACATATGTAAAATTCCAACAGTTGTTATATGCCTTTTATTGTGATTTTTAGTCATCCTACACTAGTTTATAGTTGAATTGTATGTTGTGATAGTGTAGGACAATAAATTGAAGTCATGGAAAGACAAAAAAAATGGAGAAAAGGTGATTGAAAATAAGAAAAGAAAAGGAGGTAGGAGAAGAGGAAAGGTTGAAGAAGATGACAATTTTTGGAAAATTTAAGTTGTATTAAAGGGGCAAAATAGGAAATGCAAAAAGTTAAGGTAAAACTAGAATTTACTTCTAGGAAGGGTATTTTTGTACTAATAGAAATATATGAGGGTAAAATAGAACTTTTAATAATTAAGGGTATTTTAGTAAATATGTTGGTTAGGTTAGCAAGGATTGTTTTAATAATTAGGAATAAAGTAGGAAGTGAGTAATGTTAGATTATTAAGTGAAATTGAGTTGAAATTTTTTCTTAAACTAGTTTAAAGGAATTTTGTGATGTCTAGGTCTTATTAAGGAGTAAATTAGAATATTAATTAATTGAGTCTAAAATTGAGGTAAGGATAACCTTAGATTGTACTCTTAGAATATTATTTTTGTTATTAATAAATTATTATATAGTGATTGATATTTTTAATTAGTCATTAACTAAAATAATGACTAATAATTGCATTTAAAGATTTCTAAATTATATGAATTGTGTTTATTTTATTTCACAACTAATTTACAAAGTACATGGTGATTTGTTTTTATATTTTCTTACATATTATGAGGTGTATCGTTTATTAATTCGACAAAAAATTGTGTTAATTAAGAAGAGATTGGTCAATAATACATTGTGCATAAATGATGTAAATCATGAATTTATGGCTTGCTTAAGATATGCTACATTCGATGATTATAGATCGATAAGTTGTTTAGATATGAGCAAGTGATACCCAGATATATGCCCGTCGAGTAGGTTCCAGGGCATCTTGAGTCCCAGGGATGTCCTGTATTAATGACTAGGTACTAAAGTGGTATCAGGATATCCTAAGACTTGGGGATTCCTATGCCGATGGCTAGGTACTAGAATAGTACCGCAGTATCAAATTAGATTGAGAAATTGTGGTACCCCATATCGATATTTATACATCTAATTACGTTTTCACTTGGTGAGAGATTATGATGAGTAGGATGAGTCGACAAATTATTGAATGAAAGCCTACTAGGTTAAGCAGGTCCTAGACCATTCAATTAATTATGGGTTAAACATAAATGGTCGTAATAATATAATATTAGTCTTAATCATCACTTTGATAAAATTTTGGATGTCTATTAATTGTTCAGATATACTAAGTAAGGTTGTGTATCTTAGTATTATATGTGCATTTTATTCACCTAACTATTTTTATTTTAGTATTTATATAATGAATTATTTGATTTTAAGGATACGGTCAGTTACTTTTATACTTAATAGGCAGCTCACCCTTTGTCACTTTTTTTAAAGGATAGAGAGATTGCCAATAACCCCAATGCACGTGATTGATAAAGTGAAGATAAGGTAGGGCCAACAGATTATTTGAGTAAAGCTATTTTATTGTATATATTTTTAAATGTGACAGTTCATATAGTTGTGTTGTACTGAATACTTTTGTGACTGACGAACATCCTTTTTTTGTAACTAATGAGGATTTTGGCTATTAATGTTATGCTTTGGGAACAATTTGGATAATTGTAGTTTAAGAATTTTGGGAGTATCATATTAGGTGGTATTAAAGCGAGTTTAAGTTTCTGGGGACATATTAAGTGAAAAAAAAACTAATGATATGTTCTTTTCTTATCTAGGATGGCTTTAGGAGAGGATACTACTGGCCCAAAGTCGGCTAGAGAATTGGATAATGGATGTGCCTGATTAGGGGGATGCCTGAATGGATTGAGTAGGAGGAGAGGTGTCAATGCCACTATAAATAATGTAGTTCTTTCAGATGATGCAGCAGGCTATTACTGTGGTTCTAGCTCAAGGTGATTCTGGGGTGAATCGCAACTATGATTTGATCTGTAAGATGGGTGCAATAGAGTTTTGAGGTACTATTGATCCTGAGGAGGCTGAGGCATAGTGGGAGAAAACATAGTTAGTTTTAGACTGTTTTAAGTGTACCTTAAAAAGAAGGTTACAATTCATCATCTCCTTATTCCAAGGCAATGCACTAAATTGGTGGAAGTTACTGAAGAGATCTTATGAGACACGTGAGATTGACAAGAGTTCCAGAGAGAGTTTAAAGATAAATTCACTCCACAGATATATCAAGATTGAAAGGAGATGGAGTTCATGAGTTTAGTTCAGACATAGGAGATGTCGGTGGCAAATTTTGAGGCTCACTTTGTTGCAGTATCTAAGTATGTATTGGAGGTTGTGGCAAATCTAGATGACAGATGTTATTGATTTGAGCAGGGTTTAAAGATAGATATTTTTTTAGATTTTGGAGCTGCTATTATGATTTTAAGAAGTTACTAGAGACTGTACTCGGAGTAAAGGATATGATAGAACAAGGCAAAAAGAGAGGATAGTTAAAGAGGTGACCAGAGAGTCATTATAGAGAGGGGAGTCGATCTATTAAGAGGGGAGATAGTCACTTATGGTCTACCGGTGTAGGGGGATCTAGGAGAGTCGATGCCACATTAAGCAAGACTGGTAATATTTATTGGTCTAGTGGAGATTAAGGAGCTAGCAGGGATTCAAGATAACATAACACGACTAGTGCACTATTACTTGGATTTGACATAAGGGATAGTTAGAGGTTTAGAGGAGAGGGGTTAAACGTTAAAGAGTTGTGCTACCTGCAGGAGAGCTCACAAAGGACTATATTGGAGACCTACTTGGATCAGTCAGGCATGTTATATTTGTGGACAGTGAAGCACTTACATAGGAATTGTTTGACAATAAAGAGGAGTTCATGGGTGAGGGCAGAGGAGACAGTATGTGGTCAAAGTGGTGCCTTTAATATGGGTAGAGGTTCAGATAGAATTGGTAGTAAAGGGGGTGGTAGAGGAGTTAGACAAGGACCCACAATGGGTATAGGTACTAGTAGGACATTCTTAACAAAGGGTCAAACCCAAGTGAGGACATACCATATAACGATTTCATTTTTTGTACAATTATTATTTGATATTAACACTTATGTGTTAATAGACTCAGGATCTACAAATTCTTACATTTCTTTTGAGATTGCCTCTAGAGTTCTAGGGGAGATTAGTCCATTATTATATGACCTAAGAGTATGGCTGCTAGTTAGAGACTTTGTGGTAGTAACTAGTGCAAGAAAGGAGTTGTCAGTGAGGATTGGTGGAATAGAGCTATTAGTTAACTTGATAGTGACAGCTTTAAGGGAGTTTGGTGTGATTCTAAGGATGGATTAGTTGGCACAACATTGAGTTGTAACAGATTATGGTGTGAAGGAGGTGATGATTAAGTTTTTGGGTAAATCGAAAGTGATATTTGTGGGGGATCACAAAGTGGTCCCAACATGTATAATCTCGATCGTGACTGCTAGACGGTTGATATTGGACAGATTTAAGGCATATCTAGCTCATATTATAGATATGAGGGAGGTAAGCCCTGAGTTAGAGGATATTCCTATGCTGAGGAAATTTTTAGAGGTATTCTTAGATGATATATCAGGTTTATCGTCTCAATTAAAGAGAGATTTCACCATTGAGACTATGATTGGAGTTGTACCAATTTTTATTACCAATTTTTATTGCAACTTACAAAATGGTTGTTATTCAGTTACATTAGTTAAAAAGGTAGTTAGATGAGTTGTTAGAAACGGGCTTTATTAGACTTTACGTGGATTACTAACAGTTAAATGATAGGTGGCAATTATACCTACTTTTCTTAGGATAATTTGTTAGTTAATTATGATAAATTGATTGTTGTTAACTTGTTTAGCTTATGTTTTGTCTTAGTTTCATATAATTGCATGATTATGTATGAATTTATGTGAATATGCATGAATGTCTGTGAATTAGGTCTTTAAGATTAGGTTTTGCATGAATTTTGCATGGCATTGTTGCTCGTCTTTTTCTTACATTATGTTGGTATGAATTACATGTATTTTGGGCATGATTATGTGATTAATTTTGTTGTTAATCAATAGGTTTGAAGGTGGTTTTGATGGATGGAAGGATAGAAGAACCAAAGAGAAAGCAAGTCATGTGACCCAAAGGAAAGCTAGAATTTTCCTAAGTCGACTCATCACCAATGTTAAGCTTTTATAAGATACAATTCTTATTGGATATTTTTTGTTTTTGATCCAAAAGAAAAAGGAGAAATTCAGTTTCAAACTAGTGAAATAAAGGCCCTGTTTGGATAAGAAATAAATATGATATCACATATTGAAGTCAAGATAGAAAATAGAGTTTTCTGGAAAATTCCAGCTAGCAACTTCCTCCTTCCTACATCATTTTAAGCATTAAATGGCATACAAAAACCTCAATTTTAACCCTAGAAAAGGAGGAGGTCATGCAAGAAATCCAAGGGAGAGAGAAGAATGCATTTTTGAGAGAATAACTAAGAGAATTCAAGGTGGAATCAAAGGATTTCAAGGAGACACAAAGGTGCCACCATAAAATTTAAGCTTTGCTCTTCAACATATAAGCCTTACTTCTTCTCTTTTCTTGCTTATTTCTTGTATTTTGTTGATTGAGAAGGATGTACAGATATGTTATTAACATGTTGGATGAGATTTTGATAGATTTCTAAGTAGTTATTAGGGTTGTTATTGCCTAAACTATGTAATACCTCACTTTGTTCAATATTATGGATGTGTTTGATGTTGTTTGATGTTTATGGTATATGGTTGTTCATACTTAACTCACATAGAGATATGGAGTTAAGAAATATGTAATTAAGTGCCATGAGAGTGGGCTTACATTAAGAACACTCCATAAATCAAGTTACCTTGCCATTTGGAGAGAGATCTTAAACGGAAAAGTGGCTTTCCAAAAATCTGTTCATATCCTTTTAATGGTTAAGTGAAAAGTGGGAAGTGAGAGCTTACATAATTCATTTACATCATTAAATAGGGCTTATTTGGTTCAAGTAATGAGAGTGAAAGAACAAGGACATTAGAAAATCTTATACTAAGCATAACGAACATTGCTAAAGTGAGAGAATGCATAGTTAGGTAATGACTACCCTAAGTTGTTAAATTGATACTTTGATACACCATTTTCTAAATTTGTGTTCTTGCTTTTGTGACAACCTTAAAATGTATATGTATGACTCTTCATTTTTATATTTTTGATCTTTCAAATCTAATTATTTGAGTTTCCTGAACAAAACAAAAATTGGATCATTTTGGTGACTAACCAAACCCTGTGGGACGATACTTATAAATACTGCAATTTTCGATCTGTATACTTGCAGGATAAGAGGTTTTAATTTAAAATTTAGAAAATTATCTATTATTAAACAAGGTGAAGGTGAAGAACAAGTACCTGTTGTCAAGGATAGATGATCTTTTAGATTAGCTAAAAGGAGTTGTCATATTTTCCAAGATTTACTTGAGATTGAGATACTGGCAGTTGAGAATAGCTAAGTCAAGTATTTCTAAAATAGATTTTTGTACTCGGTATGGCCACAATGAGTTGGTCCACATTTATGTCATTAATGAACAAGACTTTTCAAGAGTATCCGGATCAATTTGTGATAGTGTTCATTGATGATGTATTGGTGTATTCAAGGAGTAAAGAGGAGCATCAGCAATATTTAAAGATTTTGTTATAGATTCTAAAGGAGAGACAATTGTATGCAAAGTTGAGTAAGTGTGAGTTTTAGATGGCGTGGGTAGTTTTCCTTGGACATGTGGTGTCCCAAGAAGGAGTGATGTCTGATCCTACTAAGGTAAAAGCAATTATGGTATGGAAGTCGCCTAGAAATATATCAAAGCTAAGGAGTTTTTTAGGACTTTATGGGTATTACAGGAAATTTGTAGAAGTATTTTTATGATAACTAACTCATTGACCAAGCTAATGAAGAAAGGAGTTCAGTTTGAGTAGATCAATTAGTGCAAGAGATTTTTTTAAGAGTTTAAGCGGAGATTTACTTATAGCTAAATGCTAGTGCTACCATCTAATGGTGGAGGTTTTGAGGTATATATTGATGCTTCGAGGATAAGTTTGGGGTGTGTATTAATGTAGCATAGAAAAGTGATAGCTTATGCCTCGCATCAGTTGAGATCATATAAGTTGAATTATCTTACCCGTGATTTGGAGTTACCGACGATTGTTCATACTCTTGGGATTTGAAGACATTATTTGTATGGGAAAACAATCTGAATCCTTACAGATTATATGAGCATTAAGTATATCTTAACTTAGGAGGAGTTAAACTTAAGTTAGAGAAGATGGATCAAGCTACTGAAGGATTAAGATTGTATTATTAATTTCCATCAAGGCAAGGCTAATGTAGTGGTGGATACTTTAAGTAGGAAAGGATTAGTGGTAATGGTTGGTTTGAGTGGATATAGTATAACACCATTGGTGGAGTTGAGAGCACTAAATGCGAGATTAGAAATTAATTATGCGAGTGGTTTAATGGTGACATTACAGGGTCAACAAGATTTGGGAGATAAGATCAAAAAGGCACAAGCTCGAGATTCTTATCTGATGTGGATGAGAAAGAGAGTGCAATAGAGGATGGGGACTAACTTTTCAGTAAGAGCAAATGTAGCATTGGTGATTGAGAGGAGAATTTGTGTGCTAGATGTAGATGAACTACTATAAGAAACTTTGAAGGAAGCTCATAGTGCACCATATGCTATGCATTATGGTACTACAAAAATGTATCGGAACCTAAGACCTTATTAGTAGTGTCCAATAATGAAGAAAGATGTAGTCTAGTTTGCATCAAGGTTTTTGACTTATCAGCAAGTCAATGTAGAACACCAGCCACCAATAGAGAAACTAAAACCCTTAGCCATTCCATCATAAAAATGGGAAATTTTTTTGATGGATTTCGTGGTAGTGTTATTGAGGACCAGACGTAGACATGATTCATTTTAGGTGATTGTGGATATGTTGGAATCAACTCATTTCTTACCTATACAACAGACAGACTCCTTGCACAAGGTTGTGAAGTTGTATTTTGATGAGAATGTGAGGTTGCATGGGATTCTAGTGTCTATTGTAATAGATCAAGATCCACAGCTTACTTATTAATTCTAAATGTGTTTACAAATAACTTTAAGGACTAGAGTGAATTTGAGTGACGCATTTCAACCTTAATCAGATGGATAGTCGAAGTGTATGATTCAAAAATTAGAGGATATGATGAAAGCTTGTGTGTTGAACTTTGAGGGTGATTAGGATATATATCTACCTTTAGCATCGACATGACACTATTTAAGGCATTATATAGAAGGAAGTGTAGAGATCTGGTATATTGGGATATAGAGGGTGCTAGATTGCTAAAAGGACCAGAGTTGGTTCAGGAGACGATGGAGAAAATAAGGGTGGTTGATATGTGCTTAATTGTTAATATTTTTAATCATTTACACTTAGAGATTATTGATATAAAATGCTTAAGATACTCACTTTAATTCATATATTATTTTAGGTACAATTTTGGAGTAAGGAAATTAAAGTGAGTCGAAAGTACTGCATTTTGGGTTATTTCTGAAGACTCGTATTCACTTGTCATTGTCGAACAAAAATGATGAATATTGAAGCAAGAGAAGACAAAATAAAACATAATATTCATGGAATAGGGCTGCTGGAAATCATCACTCGGGTGCATGAAATTTGCATGTAATTATGTGGATTATTAGCAGCACAATTGAAGCATGAAGAGAGTGCAAGAAGCATGAAGGAAGTGGTTTTAAATGAGGCAGATGTTGTGCATTTTATAAAACAAAAACGCACAGCTGTGAGGCAACACGCGGGCTGGAGGCATAAGGCACAGTAGAATAAAATAAGAGGCAGCACAACGTTTTGAATAAAATGTCTGCATCTTACTCAAGACGCACAGTGCAAGGAAGACTTGAATCATGCATCAGGAAGCAGCATTGTACTCCAAGACGCAGCGTCGCACAGCGTGGAAGCAAGCAAAATGCAAGTGGAGCGCAGAGACAAGCATCGTTTTGAAGGCATAATGAGGGGAGCAAATCTTTTAGGTTGATGAGACCCTTATTGGTCTTGTCAATCTACAATAGAGGAGAATAAAAACATGGAACAGTGGGCGGCAGCAGGGGCGTGAAGAAGGGATGACTTGGAGCTGCGTTGGCGTGGGCTACGGACATCTGTGCCTGCGGCTTGGCTGGACCCTGCGACTTGGAGCTGCTGCTGGCTTGGTTGGGCAGTTTAGTTGCGTGAAGAGAGGAGCCTGCGCAGGAGAGACGTGGTTGTGGCTCAGGGAAGCAGTGAGGAGCACACAGAGGAGAAGCAGAACAGTGGGATGGACAATAAACCTCAAAGTTTATTTGTCAAATCATGAACAGTGAGAAGTCACGGTAAAAGAATAGTTGTGTTAGAGTGGGCAGTAGAGGGGTATTTAAGTAGGGACATTGAATGGGGTTAAAGCAATTTATCGAAAAAGATCCATGAAGAGCTAAACGTCCCGATACCGGTTCGGAGGTAAAATCGACACCGACAACCCGGGTTAAGTATTTTTATTATTTTGTTGTTTCTTTCTCTCATTAGAAATTGATTGTGTTATCCTATTTTAATTAATTAGGTTTTTGTATGGATAATCGGATTTTCGTTATTATTCGGTTATTTGTGTATGAACCTATTGGGTATTGTGAGTGATGATTTTAACGCATTCATTGGATTGTTAATTGCAAAACCCATTGCTAGAATTTTGATATAATCGGTAATTGTTATGTTGAAATTCATTTGTAGCGACTAATGATTCGTGATCATTAGGGATAACATGACCTAGGTTAAATGACGTATCGTATGTGGTTGTTACCTTGATTAATCGATTTTCCTAATTCGTAATGCTACTGCCTAATTAAATCTAGAGATCGTATCCTAGGTTGTTTGGTGGTTAGGTTTAATCAACAATCGTATCTTGATTAAACAAAACCTAAGGGAAAACTTGGGTTAATTTTTAACCCACGATTAATAATTGCTAGGAGAGGTTAAAGAACAACAAATTAATAAAATATATTTAATCAGGGTGTAGGCCGAGATTGAACTAAAAAATCGGATTCCTACCGAATTCCTCACATTTATCATTTTATTGCATGTTTTCTTTAATTTGTTTTTATTAGTAAATTTTATTTTATTTTCTTCTTTGAAAAATCCAAAACCTCCCTTTTTTCCTAAACACCGGTTAATTTCATTTCATAAACTTTACACACACTCTCTGTGGGATCAACCTAAACTTGCCACTGCTATAGTAGTAGTCTAGTTATTTTATTTTGACTAGCGTAATGACGCGTGGTCACTTGTCTATGTACCAAGATAGATAATAACATGACTTAAGACTTGAAGCTTTCGGGAGAGGAAGAAATTAGAAAGAAACACTCAAACAAGCTTTCATTATGTCCAAGAGATTTTCTCAAATAGATAAATCACTTTACCAATACACCAATTATTTCCATTTTTATTGGACCTTATCCTAGTGAATTTATGTTGTTTTCTCTATGGACAACATGGACACTTTGCACAAACATGTCCTCATAAAACAAAAATGGATGTCAAGTTGTTGAAGCAGATGCAATCAATTCTGCCTATTCATTCGTCCAACAACTTTGAAGATTTAATTAAAGAACAATCTCAAAAGGACAAGGACACAAAGTTTGTTGTATCTATTACAACTTCTGAAGATGAAGAATCCTCTATCTCCTCTGCTTCTCTAGAGGATGATTCACTATACATGCTACAACAGATATGTATGAAATTAGATCGTACACTAGTTCAACGACTATATGTTTAGATCTAAATCCTTTAACAAGATAAATATGATAAGCCCATTAAAGCTATCGTTTTTATAAATACTGGATCTAACCGTACGATCATAAAGCTTAAAGTATGCCCATGGAGAAAAGGTCTTTGTTGTTTTGTTCATCATACTTGGAACTTACCGATAGTCACAAAGGTTCCCAGTTCCCACATTTGTTCCACAATAATCTAGCAGACACCTTAGTAATCCAATCCAACTTTGGTTAGTCGATGGTCTTGTCTAAAGAGTTTTTTTAGCCAATGTGGTTATCGTATACTTCCTTGTGTGTCCTTCGGGGTCCCATCAAGGAACACTTATATCAAATCCTTCTAAAGAAGTTCTTAACTGACAAACATTAAATACAGTAGTACAGAATAAGGTTCTTCGATGAATCGATTCTAAGCTGGATGGAATCGGTCAACAAACCTATGTTACGTAAAACAAAGTCGATGCAGTCTCTAAGCAGATCCAACAAATGTATCAGTCTTTGTTGGGCCCCGAATCCTCTTCCTTATTAAATAGCATGTTTAAATTTTATTTTGAGGTTTAGTTTGTTTAATTTCTTTTGGTTAGAATAATTTGAGGTTTTAGTGCCTAGGTTGATGGAAATTAAATGGAGGGATTAAATTTCAATTAGAGTTTTATATGGTGTTAGTAAAAGTAAAGGAATAAGATGGTATGGGGGCATTTTGGGTAGATCACTTAGGT
>JANZLF010000004.1:9545232-9562412 GCA_026546835.1 Erythroxylum foetidum | reverse complement strand
ATTTATTCATAAAGTCTGTACACAACTTTGTACAAAACGCGCTAAAGGCGATTGCCTTTAGGGCACTACTCTAACAGGTTCATCACAATTATAACATAGCCATTTTGATCTCTTCTCTGCCATCTTTGCTTGTGTCAACCGCTTAAAAAAAAGAGCTTGATTGCTTGATGATTTATGAATCGTTGTAGATGACACATTGGAACTCCTTGGTGGCATAATCATCGAACTACTAGAGCTTATTCGAGGGGACTGTCATGTTGTCCTTCGGGTATTGGTGACTTTTTGCAGCTGAAGCTTCTGTTCATAAGCTCTAGCCAAGCTCATAGCAGTTGTTAAATCTGGTGGTTTAAGCAATTGAAAATCCAATCTAATGGAATCATCTAATCCCGCCATAAACAATCCCATGTGCAAACTTTCCAAAATGAGCTCATTAGGTCTAGCTAGCTTTTCTTGAAACTGACATTGATAGAGTTCAACAGTTCCAGTTTGTCAAAGAGTGACCAGTTGACCACTGGATTACTACTTTCAGATGGTCCAAACCTTTGGAAGCAACTTTTCTGAAATTCTGTCCAAGTCCTTGATTTTTTTGCCCCTTCAACTGATAAAACCATAATTGTGCTTCTCCTAAGAGATGAAAACCCGCTAGTCCCACCTTTTCTGACTCAAGTGTATTATGATTCTCAAAGAATTGCTCACAGCGGTGAGCCCAAATTAAGGGGTCTTCCATGCCATCATATGTCGGGAAAATCTAATTTTGCGTACCTGGGCACTGTGGGTTGATGATTTCTGGTTTGTGGAATAGACTGTATAGGGCCTCCCTTGGTAGCGATGACAGCTGGTAGTTCTGTCATTGGGATAGCCACACTGCTCGCTTCGCTTCCATTGATAGTGCTTTTGTTGATACTAAGTCCTATGCCAAATAGTTGTTCTTGAAGAATTTGCGCAATTTTCTCCCCAAGACGTTCCATGGCTGAAAGCTTAGAGTCGGTAAGGGCTCTTTCTTCTTGCAAAAGGTCTCTGATTTCGTTGCCCATTGTGTTTGTCTCTAATACCAAATTGTTATAATCTCGTGTTTAAGATCAAGCCATAAGGTGATTATGCGGGTTTTTTTTGTTATCCACGAGGTGTCTTAGAAGGGTCTCAACTATATAAAGGCATTTTTAAGCCATCCACTTTCAGACTAATCCCCACTCAAGCCGAGTAGATCCTTTGTGGGAAATAAAACTCTAGCCTCAAGTTTTAAATGGCTGCATATATGAAGACGATTCGAACCCGCACCTCAGTTGACCTATCTTAAGTAAAAATTCTGCTCTTTAAAGAGAGGCTGAAATCTTAGAGTTCGATAGTAAAGAGAGTTCACTCGGATCTCTTGTTTTGATTAAATTAAATTCTGCCCTCTTTATTAATTCTAATTGCCTTTAAATAGGCAAGTCTCTTTACAATAATAAAAATCCTACCTTAGGCAAGTTTCCTACCGAAACTATAATTCCTACTTTATTAGGTTCCTAATAAAGAATAACCATAAAACAACAATAGTAAACTTATCTAACAAAAGCAATAAAAATAAGAAATCCAAATTTTTTTTTTCTTTCATATGTTTTCTCCAAAAAAAAAGCGTCCACAACATGCCCAGAGCACATAAACCATACGAGCAAAAGGCTAATGCCGACAAGAACATTAGATGCATCAACTTACTTTCGGAAAGCAAAACACCAAGACGAGCAATCAAATCTTCTAGCAATTCCCTCACGAACCCATCTCATACATGAAACAGTTCTTCAATCAAAATTCAGATTTATTGGAAACATCAATTACGCTCGAGATATTTTCTACTGTATTACCCTAATCAGCAATTCCTCGACGAAAAATGAAAACAGTAACTAACTAATACATAGAATAGTTCTCATTAGCCCCAGGCCAAATGCGCTTATAAATTGTCATCGCGATTGGAAGAAGGCTAACAAGTGCAAGCTGAAGTTGGTCTGAACTGCTTGTCCTGACGCTGATTTGTCCACTCATCTTGTTGTTCAATCCTGCACGAACTGCTATCTTTGAACTCCGGCCAACAGAAAACTGGGATTGAAGGTTGGCTCCAAGTGCAAGATCGCCTCTCCATTTCACTAAAGACAAGCCCAAGGAGGACTGATCCTGGCCAATTGGATAATCTGCTTCCCTCAAGCGCACTTCCAAATTGGCTCCATAAGCAGAATCACCCTTAGACCGCACAGTTCCAGTGCTGCCAACCAATACCAGACGCTTTCCTAGTGCAATTTGATCCTCAAGCTTGACACCAGTCGCCACATTTTCACCCAAAAATGTAACAGAAATCCCAGCTGAGGTCTTGTTTTTCTTCAAATTTTTGAACTTAGTCTCACCTCTGACAATATAAGCAAGCTGCTTGCCAACATTCTGGATGTCAAAGCCAGCCATACTTGATCCGTTCTCCCCATGTTTGGCGGAGATTGAAGAATCCAAATGGATGTTAAACTCCTTCTTATCCTTGGTTACTTGGACAGTAATCGCAGCTGGAAACTGATTAGCCACAGCTAAGCTTTGCTCTACGTTTACACCATCATACCCACAATCATGGTCCCAACCATGGTTGTCAAGAACTGGCCTCGCCAAGAATTGTGAAGTTGGTTCTAAGAATCGGTACCTATAAGCTGGGTTGTCACTGTCGAATGAGAGTGGTAAAACCATATCAGGTAAGGGAACTGGGACAGCAGCTGGACCTTCATTCTCTGGATCTGCATCTTCTCCATTGTATCCAAATTCATCTGCAGCAGCCTTTCCTTTCCTTTTCATCTCTCTCATTCTTCTCAACTCTTCACTCCATTGCTTTTTCTGGAGGAGCTTGAAGCGATAATCATATTCCTCAAAATAAGCTTTGCTCTGCTCCTTGCTAAGTTTAGCAATTTGTGCTTTCCTGAGAGGCTTGAATGGTGGGAGTTGGTCATATTCGTCCTCCTCTTCTTCTTGATCAGATTCAGACAAATCACCTAAGTCGATGTCAGAGTCAACATTGTCAGCCCCCTGATCAGTGGCAAGCTTGGGATATGTACGAGACTGTAACAGCCAAGACAGCAGGTATGGAAGAGGTGGTGAACGAGAACGGAAGCCAAAAAGTTTCCTGTGGTCAAAAGCATCTTGTGGTTTTGATAAAGAGCTTGCTTCAGATAAAATCTTCATAGAGTAGCACAACAGCAACAACTGAGATCTCCAAGTTTGACCATTGGGTAGTACTTTTTGACCATCTCTATTCTTGCGGCAAGAAGGATGATTCTCTACAAGAGATACAGGATTCATCAAACTTGGATTCATAAGGCGCAAATCTCCCACAGCTTGTCCAATAGATTGCTGAACAAGATGTGAACGTTGAGCAACAAACACCTCATAACTTAACGGGGAGCCAGATGGACCATCTGGAGGAGCGGAAGCACCATGGGTTAGAGTAACTATGGCATTTCGCCATATTGAAGAACCAAGATTACTAGTAATGGATCTTAATAGTGGCAGATCATTAAGATCCCTGGTTTGAGTGTCGAGCCGATCAACGTAAAGGACAACATCAGGGGGACAACTCTTTATAAATCTCTTTACAGAAGACAAGACTTTCCGGTTTAAGCCTTGCTCATAACCAGAACACTTCAGACCTGGGCTATCAATTACCTTGATCTTAACTCCATCCACTGTGCCATTTATTTCTTTAATGGAAGTAGTGGCAAGACCAAATGCATGGACAGGTGTCTTTTCCTCACCAAAAATAGAATTTATGGTAGCACTCTTACCCACTCCTGTCTTTCCAAGGACTAATAAGTTCAAGGAAAAATCCAAATCATCATTGCCTTCTGCCTCAAGTTGCAAAGCTTTTGTCTTTGCCACATCAAGGCTAAACAGTTGATTTGTTTGCCTTCCTGCAAGAAGAGCCAAACGGTATAGAACCTGTGCTGCTACTGTTTCTTCTGGAGAATAACCTAATCTGTGAACAAGTCTCAAAAATTTCACCCTCAGCTCTTGTAACTTTTCCATTTTCTTCTTTTCTTCGTCACTCAGGTTGGTATCTGAATCAGCACCAGGTGTTCCAACAGAATGAGAGAAAAGATTGGGCCGGTTTGAACGTGGGGCCGGTTTCACAGATCGAAGTGATGATCCCAAACCCGCTGGCCGCTCAACAGAGAAAAGCCTTGACCCATCTTGAGATGTTACAGTGATTGTTCCACCATCTGACCCAGCGCCTGTTGCCGCTTTCAATAGAGCCGCCAAGGCAGCAGAATCAAATGGCTCCTTTCCATCCCCTTCATCATCGGTGTCAGCCTCCTCATCTGAATCTGTGACAATTTGGCCATCAAATCTTTGCGACTGATCATGAGAACTATCTCCACCAGAGTAAGAACCTGATCCCCGCTCCAACTCCTCCAATAATTTTTTGGCAGCTTCAGAGCTTCCAAATATCATGCCTTCAGTTTCCCCATCTGTAGCTGAGCCCTCAATTTCACCATCTCCATCTGGAATATGCTTTTCTTCACCTTCATCTTCATCTTCCATTTTACCTTCAGGATATTCAGGAAAGACAGATTTATCAGTGACTTCATCTTCCAGCTCTCTAGGTACGGCATCCACATGGGTTTGGTCATCTTCCAACTGTTCTCCACCATGAGCAACATATGTTCCCACAGTCTGAGAAGTTTCATTACCATCTCCAGCCCCTCCCTCTACTTTTTCATCAGCTGGAACAGTCTTAATAGCAGCATCAATTTGTTTTGATTCTGTATCAGCTTCTGGCTCACCTTCTGTCTCTACATACTCTTTTCTGTCTGCAGCACCTACATGTCCACCTTCACCGCTGCCAACTTGAATTTCTGAAATATCCCAGGAATTTCCAACATCTTCTCCAGCATTTCCAGAAATTCCATCAGGTTCTACTTCAGGGAAACCATTTCCTCCATTAGACTCCACATGTGGTGCATCAACCCCTTCACTCGGATCCACTTCTGCAGCTTGGTTCTCAGTTACTACATCCATTTTGGATTCAGCACTGAAAATGGATTCCACTTTAGCATTACGGCTAATCTTGTCAAGATCATTGTCCACAGCAACATTCTCATCAATGGAAGCTGCCTCTCCTTTACTTTCAACATCCTTACTTTCCTCCACATCTCCGACAACGGCAGCTCCTGAGCCGAATAAATCAATATGAACAGCCCCTACAACTGAATCTCCCCCACTGGTCAATTTCACACCATTGGTCTCAACCAGCTCATCACTTCCTGGTTCTAAAGTCTTAGACTCCATATTTCCATCTTCGCTACGCACAACTTTATTCGCTGTGACTAACACCGGACCATCAACAGCTTCTCCATCCTTTAACACTTTCTTATCTCCAATCAACTTCTCTGGCACCACTTCACTCGGACTATTGTCTGCTATCTCCTTCACTTCCTTCTCAACCACCTCTTGTTCACTAGGCACAACCAAGGTTCCATTTTTCTCAACAGCACTTGCAGCCCCAACAACCTTTATTCCCGTACCCTGATCAACAACCAATCCATCCACATTCAAAGCAGCATCCTTCAACGCTACGGAAACTTTGTTTTCATCATGCCCTATGTCTCCCACTTTCAACAACTGATCCTCACTCTTTGGTACCGAAAACTCCACAGTATCAAAGAAAGGGGTATCTTTTTCACCCCCTCCAATGGATTTTCCCTGAACAACTGGCATCTCGGACGCCGCTTCAAACTCCTTCTCACCACTCACTAACGCACCATCGCTACTACCACGACTCGCTTCATTCTTATTACCATCAACCTCAAAACCAGGGATTTTTACAGAATTATCAACAACTGGATCACTAGAAGGATAAAGAGAAGAAGAATTAGGAGAACCTGAGGGATTCATAGCAGCTTCTGATGCAGGGGCCATGGAGTAGTCCATTGATATCAAAGCTCCGGTCTTTAAACTACAAAGCAGTAGATATTATCGAGCAAGAATATAACTACAGCTGGAGTTGAAATACTACTAGGGTTTTGTTGGGGTTTGATTGGCTCAGGGAAGTTGGCAATTGGATTGGGTTTCTGATACCAAAAGCTTGTGAACAGGGAGCGAAAGAGGGAGAGAAAGAGAGACGGAGAAGCAAAGGAAGAGATAAGATAATGTGTTATTTTAAGCCTTCAATAGTTGAGCCGCATGGGTTTATCAAATGTCAAGCAGCTGGGCTTTAGGCCTTTTGATGTTTATATTTTGTGAAATATCAACTTATTTGTTTTTTAATTAAAAATATCTTATGACAGATAACTTAATTGCAACGTATTCAAATAAAATATAATTAATTTCATTTCTAACTTCACCGTCTACTGAACACGTGCCAAACTGCAACCATCAGTGACAGTGCCTGCCCAAGAAATGTATTAAAGGGGTAAATAATTATAGTTCATCTCGATATTAATTCAATTGTTGATTTATTTATTTAATATATATCTAAACATTTATTATAACAATAACAACAACGTACAAATTTTAAAGAGGTCCAATAGTAAGCATCTTTATTTTTAACTTATAGAGAGATTATTTCCAATACATCTATGTAAAAAAGTAAAGTATATATATAATAAATAATAAAATAGACATAAAAGAAGATCATAATAATAATAAAATAAATATGTATAAATAAAAATAAAAATAAAAATAAAATAAATATTACAATAAATATAGAACAAGGTAAAGAATAAAAATAAATAAATAAAACACAAAAACAAAAACAAAATCAATCAATCAATCAAACAAATCATTACTAAGTAAGGAAATATTTAGTCCAAATAATTAAGAGGGAAGTATAACGTATTAAATGTTTAGGTTAAATACAAGATATAAGACTCGAAAGTGAATGTTTAAAAGACTTATAAAAAAGAGAAAGACCTCTTCATGTAAGATCATTTACCTTTTTATGTAAGATTATTTACCTATATCTTAGTACGCTAAAGTTTTCTATTGAAAGTCATATCCTCGATAAGTTCTAACAAAATCATATCATTCTTGATCACCTTTCTTCAATTCTTCTTACGCCTTTTTTTTCCTCTTATAGTCTCTAAGTTCAATCTTTTCACTGAAACGTTAAGATGTCTCCTCTTAACATGTTTGAGCCACTTAAGCCTTGTTTCTCTTAATTATTTATTAATATTAATCACTTCTAATTTGTCTCTTACTAGTATATTCTTGATCTTATCTCTTTTAGTAACAGAGAACATTCAATGAAGCATCTTTATCTCAATCACCATTCACTTATGACTATACACATATTTGATGGATTAATACTCCGTCGTATAGAGCATGGTTAGCCTAAATAAAACATGTTTGATGGATCAACACTCTGTCCTATAGAGCATAGTTAGCCTCAATAAAACATGTTTGATGGATCAACACTCCATCCCATAGAGCATGGTTAACCTAAATAAAGCGTGTTTGATGAATCAACACTCTAATTTGATATAGTGAACTATGTCTTTATCGATCTCTCTATTACTTTAAATGATAGATCCTAGATAACTGAAACACCTTTTCTATAGTATAACTTCTGAACCAATCTTTCTCTCTACATCGGAAGCCACACTATGGCCCGAAAAGTTACACTCTAAGTACTCAATCTTACTCATGCTCAATTTAAAGCCCTTTAACTCCAATGTATCGTTCCAAAGTTCTAACTTACATTGATACCATCTTTTATCTCATGCACTAAACCAATTTCATCAACAAATAACATACACTAAGGCACATCCCCTTGAATATTTTTTATGAGCTCACCCATTACTATACAAATAAAAAGGGGCTCAATGAGGAGTCTTGTTATAGCTCAATATCGATAGAAAAAACGCTATATGTCTCCTCCTATTGTCATTACTTTAGTCTTAAATACCTTTATACATATCCCTAATAACTCATATATAGGTCATGGAAACTCCTTTAACTTCTAAACACTTTTACATGATTTCATTAAGTACCTTGTCATACGCCTTTTGTAAGTTAATAAAAACCATATAGAGGTTATATTGTCTTTTCTTGTAATATTCAATTAATCTTCTGAGGACATATAAAGCTTCTTTTATGAACCTTCCTAATATGAAGTCAAACTGGTTCTCCGAGATAAAAGCATCCTTTGTCACTATCCCCTTTGTTTTTCTACAGAGCAATTAGCATGATAAGCCTTTGCTTATCCGATATTTTGGTAAATTTAAGGATCATATTAAAAAGCTTAGCTAGCCAAGTAAGACCTTTTTTGCCTAAGTTTCTTCCACATCTCTATAGGTATCTTATGAGGTCTTATTGCCTTTCTATTCTTCATTTTTCTCAAAGCTCTTTTAGTTTCTTCCTTTGTAATATGCTAGTAACAACAAAAGTTATGATATCTCTCGAACGTGTCAAAACCATCTAAAAAAATGTTATCCGCTACGCCTTCATTAAAAAAAGGTTATAGAAGTATCTCTATCATCTTCTTGTAATGTAATTTTCCGTCACGAGCAATCGTCTTGTTTCATATTTTATACAACAAACTTAATTTAAGTCTCTCATTTTTTATTCCTTAACTCTTGCCAACTTAAATATATCATTTTTCATGTTTATTTTTAACCGTTGGTATAAATTCTCGTAAGCTTTGCTTTTAGCTTATGAGATTATCTTCATCACCTCTTTCTTTGTCAGTTTGTAACTTTTTCTATTAACTACTCTCTTTATCTCCGTGGTGCTATCCAACATAGTTTTATTTACACCCTTCTTTATCTTAACCTTTTTTGTGTATCTTAATTCCATTAGCAAAACTTCATCTTAATACCGTTAGGCCCTTTAAAAACAACCAAGATCTCTTTAGTTGTATTCTTTAAAAGAGTTGTTACTCTTTTCCACATCTAGTTAGCATCTCCATATCTAAAAGTTTATTAATTTAACAAATAACTCTAAAACCTTTTCTTTTTTTTAGTAAATTGATTTAAAGAATCCAAATGAAAAATGAGTTATTTTTAGCATTATGTTTGATTTAAAGAATTGAAGTTATCTTATCACAATCTAATCAATTCAACCTTTTAAATAAACAAAAAAAACTTATTTAACACAAAACATATAGGCATGTAATTTCCCTTAAAATAATAGCGTTATTTTATAAATGGGTCTTAAATTTTAAAGATTTACAATAAATATTATACATATAACAAAATCAAGGACCAAAGTTCTGCACATAGAATTCCGTTAAAACATTTATTATACATAGTGGTAATTGATAGATAGGTGACATTGTAATATAGGCTGTGCTTTCTAAGCCTCTTGTCTTATCCTTCTGCTTCTACTTCCACATTCTTCTCCCCTCCTCTCGTGCATTTTGATTCTTCAAATAAAATCTACTAGCAATCTGACTATAGCCACTGAAGCCTGCGTGATCAACCTGTAACGGCACCTTGTAAATATGCATGCTATAAACTATTTCAATCAGCTAACAAACAAAGCCATGGATTGGATGGGTCAATTAGATGCCGCCTGTTTGTTTCTACCCAAGTTCCCAAGTGTGTGATCTTTCATACAACGTATTAATATTGGTAGTATATGTGCGTTTTCGATTGTTTTAGGTATAGAAATTGAAGTGTTTTTTTTTTTCTTTTTTTCAATTGTTGTCCACTCCTCAACGGAGGATGAGTACTGCGACCCCAATTTCCTGTTTTGATCGTGTTTTGAGAGGAGGGTTGTGACAAGAAGAAATGGAGATCTAGGATGACTGTTGGAGGATAACTTTGAGGATCGAGCAAGGGAATTGGTTGGGACGAGCATGCTTTGTTGTTTTCCGGCCTGTACGTGTTGCCAGCTGCTTCCTCATGTTCCTCATCTCTAATGCCTGGCTACTATTTGCTGCTCAATCCAAATGTCCACAACTTTTCTGTAATCATCTACACATAATAGTTTATGTTTTTATTAATACTTTTCTTAATAAAATGGCAAGACCTAGCTGCAGGCAATCATGGGACTTCCTATGACTAGTTGGAACCACAACAACAGTGCATCAACAGCGTAGCCAACCTTCAACTTTTTAGATCTTTTTACGTTATTAAATTAGACCCGTGTAAGCATGTCGATGATTAATACCGAACCACATGATTTGGCTTCAGTTCATTGCCTTTTTCGTCTCCACATGTGATTATATAAATCCTTCCAGCTCCAAACAAGCGAATAGCTAATTAATAAATATATCTGTTGCCTAATCCGCCGCGTTTTTTGGGTTCGGCAAAATACTGATGGTCCCATATAGATCTGTTGCTACGCATGCAAAAATCCTTCGTTTAATGAGAATGAAGGAATGCACAGAGAGAGAGAGAGAGAGAGAGCTAGCTCCAGAGAACTGGCAAGTTGGAGTTTCTGTTCTTATTAATTCTCTGTTGTCCGAAGATTATCGTTTGTTCCTTTAGACCCACATGCGGCCCCTTACGCGACTGCGGATTTGTTTTTCTAAAGACTACGGGTTCACCGTATGCGGTGGGTAACAGAAACAAAGGCACCTTCACGGGCATTGATGTCGGCAATTTCACTTTGATTTGGTTGCCCATGAATATTAAGCCCAGCCGACTAGAAAGTGCAACTTGCTTCAGCTTGATACTTCAAATGATGTTTGGTCAATTTGCTCTCACTTCAATAAATCAATGTATTAATAGTTAAAACAAGTAAAGGAAATTACTATATAAAATTAAACATAATAATTTAATAGCCTTCTAAGATTAAGGTTAATAACTTATTTGTTATATGTTAGAGTGTCTCATATTGTCTAAACATGAAATTGTTAAAGGATTTATAAGTGGTAAGGGTCAACCATCCAAACAATTAGTTCTAGTTATTTAGACAATGGTTGCCACAAGCCCAATTATTGTTAATGGCTCTACACTCTACTCATATTAAAAATTTAATATGGTATCAGAGCAGGTTTAGTCTGGATTATTAATTTCTCGGTTGTCCGTCTGAATATCTAGTCCCAGCAGCCCGTTCCGGTTACCACTGCGTATATTTCAAGTAACAATTGGATGTCCAGCCCCAGTTGTACTTGAGGGGGAGTGTTAGAGTGACTTATATTGCCTAAACATGAAATTATTAAAGGGTTTATAAGTGGCAAGGGTTAACTATTTAAACAACTAGTTCTAGTTATTTAGACAATGGTTAGCCCAAGTTCAATTCTTATTAATAGACTCTACATTCTACTTATATTAAAAATTCAATATTATAGATGATAGCAACCGCAATTTTTTGGAGTGACAGGCCGAATTGATCAGAGATTTTATAAAAGTGTGTTCGAGAGCATTATTCGAACCTAAGACCACCAAAACTGGAGACCCTGAAACACTTATTGCGGGCGCTTTGATTGTTGCTTAGGGTGGCTAATGTTTCTAGATAAGGTAGTACTGTAGGGGAGTGAATTTGTTCAAGTTGGATTAGCTTTTGGCAGGCTAGTTGATGTACGATGAGAATGCCAGAGCCAACACAACTCATGCACGAGTTGCATAAAAATATTTGATGGGAGAGACAAAAATCAAGTGGTTGATATCGCGTACCAGAAAAAGCAAAAACATATGGTCCTGGTGGGAATAAGATGGCCCTAAAGAATTGCCACTCTTAAGAGGGGAAAAAAAAAAAAAGAGAGAGGACATTTTCATAAAGAAATAATGCATTGTCTACTCTCAACCTTCTTTTTTTTTAAATAAAATCTTTAGGTTATTCAGGAAACTGACAGATCATTGCTTTAATGCGTGCCTTTCAATATTTTGACATCATGTGTTAATCAAACTATATAAAAATTAACTTTTATATCACTTGGCTTCAATAGGAAAAGCAAAGCTTGTAAGGTGTAACTAGCATTTTGCCATGTTCACTTAAAATATAATTAATGCATAGATTGCTTGTTTATACACTTGCAGCCAATCCGTTGATTACAATTTTATGTATAACATTATTATTTAATTATAAATATATCTTTATCTTTCTGTATTATGCTAATTGCATTTGATATTTACTACTAAAGATAAAATTCTTGAAATAATTAATATGTTACTGAGATCATAATTATGAGATTCAATTTGTATTTATATATTATTCTCAAATTCTTCCTAGTTATGGAAAAAGTAATTATTCTCGTAAATTAAAGTATAAAGATACTTAAATTGATACGTAAGTGCTCATTAGAAAATATGTTAACTGAACTAAAGAGGATTCCAAATGAAATAGTACTTATGTGTCAACATATTTTCCTCATTATGATGGTTGTAAAATTAATCTTTAAATTTGAGCTTACTAGAGTATCTTATGTAAGAATTACTATGTTTTGATACTACTTATAACTTATCCTATTTAGGGTAATTTAGTTGGTAGTACCTGGATATAATATGAACCATATGAAGATTGTTAAATGAGCAATAAAATATTTTTCACTCTAAAGTAATTAGAGAGAATGCGAAATTGTTCTTGATTAGTAGTGGTTTAAAGAATTCTATGGAAAGAGTGAATTAACATTTGAAAAAAGTGTTTTCAAATATCAATTTTAAATCAATTACTAATTAGTAAGAACGAATATGAATGGATTCAAAAGGGTTACTATATCCATACTTTGTCCAGTTGAAACATTAAATAACAAAATGATTAAATTATACATCATAACCATTTATGAACATGTTAAGTCAAATCATTTTGACATTCCTGATATTTGGGTGGTCATGACATGTTGCTAGACGTCAATCTTGATCTATGATTATAAATTATTTAATGGAAAAATTAAAGATAAATTAAAAGGAGTTTTAATTTATCTAATTCTAATTATGAATTAAAATTATATTTATAATTTATAATTATTTTCAATAAACTAAAAACTTAATGGGTCACCCATAAAGAGTAGTTTAAAAGAGAAAATTAATTTCAATTAAATTAGACTTAATTATAAATTTTGATAAATTTTATGGATCAATTATGAGATATTTGATTTTATTAAAATTAAATTAATTATAGTTAGAGTTTGAATTTAATTATAATTGATGTATTTCATTTTAATAAAAATTAAAACCATAATGCTTTTTCTATATATAGATTTAAGCATAAAGGAGCTAACACTCCTGCTAATTCCTCTTAAAAAGTTGAGTGTGCTTTGACTACTTTGTAGATATTATTAAAGATTGGACACGTGAACATCACACTTAACTGCTTTATAGATATTATTAGAGATTGGACACATGAACATCTCATGATTGACACATCGAAAAGTTTTGAAAGGACTTCAATAGGAATATCGAATTAAGTGTAGTTTTATATTTTATGATTCAAGTATTTTTAAATTATTCAATTATTGGGATCTAATTGAAAACCCTAAAAAAATTATTTTTCTACTGCATTCATAATTTGATCACAGTTGGTTTTTCAATAGTAATATTAGAGTCTCCTTTAATTGTTTAACTTGAATTAATTGCTTGATTGTTATTAATTTGATAAAAATTTAGGGTGGAAATCTTATTTTTATTGAATTAAGGTTAATGATTTAATTGTCGATTTATCTTATGAAAAAATTTTATGCCACATCTCCTTTCTATGTTCTCTGCTTTTGAAAATCTCAAATATGAAATCTAGAACTTGGATTGCTGCTTGTGTGTCTGTGATAAATGGTTCAGAATAATCAAGAAAAATTGGATAATGCATGTTCCTCTTTTGTTTCTTATGGTTGTTTTTGTTTTGGAAAAATAAAGACTTTGCATGCCAACCTAGAACAAACGAGGATATTGTTTTTGGTGGAACAATTGACATTTTTTTCACTTGTGGCGAATCGTCGCTGTTGAGGGATTACTATCAATGAAAATATAATCACAAAGTTACATTAAAAAAGATATTGGGGTCCTTTTGATTATGAATCATGTTTATTGGAAGAGATGACCAAACTACTCTTTAGTAGAAAGGGAAAACGTGCCAATAAGTTATTAGAGCTTATACATTCACATGTATTTGTCCTTATGTCTACTTTTGCCAGAGATGGATTATCATATTTTATGATCTTCATAGATAATCATTCTAGATATAGTTATGTGTACTTAGTAAAACAAAAATCCGAATCATTTGAAAAGTTCAAAACATTTATACTTGAGGTTGAGAAACAAACTTGTAAAAGTATTAAGATACTTAAGTCAGATTGAGGTGGTGAATACTTGGACCACAATTTTCTTGATTACTTAAAAGAGAATGAGATTCTCTTATAATGGATTCTTCTAAGAACTGCACAACATAATGGAGTATCTGAGAGGAGAAATCGTACTCTATTAGATATCGTACACTCTATAATGAGTTAAGCAGTCCTTCTTATCTCCTTTTAGGGATATGCCCTTGAAACTACTTCTTACCTTCTGAATATAGTTCCATCCAAATTGGTTGATAAGACATTATATGAGATATGATTGGTAGTAGACCAAAGTTACACTTAAAGATCTGGGAATGTGATGTTTATGTGAAGCGTTCAATATCTTAAGATAAATGCAAATTTGTGGAATATCCAAAAGAGAGTATCAAATATCAATTTTGCCATCCTTTTGAGCAAAAGGTGTTTGTCTCATGATATACTGCATTCCTAGAAAGAGAGTTTATTCCCAAGGAAAGTAGTGGAAGTGAAGTAGAACTTAGAGAAGTTTAAGAAACCTAAATTCATATCCAAATGGAACAAGAATCTCAAGTTGATACGTATGATTTACAACTAAGAGTTCAAGGTGTTAGATAAAAAAAATAAAGCATGCACGATTTGGGTAAAATGGTATATTTCAAAACTTTTTAGAAATCAAAATTGCAATGAAAGCAATATAACCAAATCGACATGCATAGCCATACATGATACGGTACAAGGATAAACATTTGCATACTAACAAGATAGAAATTTTTTACCAACTCCTTCGCTACAGCTTTAACTCCTCACTGTGCTATCCTATCCTCGACAATGTATCATCTCCTAGGTGATGTATCCTCTTCTTGTTATTGTTTCTTCTTCTCGATATTGTATCGTCGACCAATCCGATCTACTACTTGTTCTTCTTGAACAACTTAGTTAACAAGATCCTTTGGTGAGAAAAGGAGAAAAAACAATCGAAGAGAATTTTCCTTAGAAGAATGAAGCCAAAGATGAGACAACTCTCATGCAATTTTCGGCTATACCATGCAAAATAGGAGAGAGAGAGTCAAAAATGTAAGAACGCCTTCTCACTTCTTTTCAATTTCATTTAACATCAAAAGAAAGAAGAGATATGCATCAAATGCATCACTTCATTCTTTAATCAATCATAAAGAAGCCAATAAATGAGACTCTTCTCATTTGTCTTTAGATGGTTATATGAAAAGACTATTAACCTAAATAAGACATATCAATTTTGATTTTTGGTGAAGGCAGATAGTCCATCAAATGTACCTCTTTTTCTTTAATCTAATGAATGCTAATAGGTTACATGCTATCATTAAAAGACCACCATTAAATCATGTAATGATAAGATCATTACTCTATTTAATGATGATAAAGCATGTTAAAAACCATCTTAAATATAGCAAACTAATGTTAAATGTGCAGCTGCATATTTTGTCCATTAAAACTGAAATTCCTCCTCCATTTATCTTTAATAACTTTGTTTTAATTTAATTAATATAATTAATCAAATTAAACTAAAGTCTAGCACATTTCTAAATGTTCATATGGGTTTCTTATTAACAATTAATTAGTCTAAACCCAACATTCAATCATGAGCTTTAAAACCTTTATTTCAATTTCTTACTTTCCTTGATAACCTTCATAGAAGTCAAATGGAGAATCTAATTGGACTTATATAATTCAATCTCCAATAAGCCCGGAATTAATTTAATCTTATAAGAATTAATTACAGCTTATTAACTAAATATCATTCTACTAAAGATAATTACTTGAACTCTTAAATTACTAAATATTCTGAGAATACATGTTTCAAATAATATGTCCAATTGCAAAGTCTAATATGAACTATATTATAGCCATCCCCACAATAAAGAATAAAATTACCATTTTACCCTTATATTGGTTTTTCCTTCTAGATCTTCCGTTTTACTCTATATGGTGATTAACACACAAGATCTCTTATTGGTGTCAAGATTTGATGTGTAGTTAGTCCATCAAACTACTAGTATCATTTTAATCACTAATTTCTATAAAACATTTAGAAGTGATGATATCACTATAAACTCATTTTTTGAGTGAATGTTCCCTGATACATGTTTTAATTAATAATTCCAACATGCAGACACTTGATTGATTCTCTATAAAAATTCATTCCGATCATATCAAGAATTATAATGAAGCACATATGAGTTTACTACTCATCAAGATTGTGCTTCATAATAAACAAATGCTTAAGTTGTATGTTTTAAGATTAAAGTAGTGACCCACTTTATTCTTTAAAACATAATTGATTTCATATTTATTTAACAATGCCATTATCAATAGTCAACTACTGTCATGATATAAAATATCATTCCCTTGAAGTAAACTCTTTTACTTACTCGGAGATAAATCGTAACGCTACAGTCTAAACCATAATCAAGCGACTAACTTGATTATTTAACTGTAAATCAATTATTTTAGATTATAATAATATACATGTTTCCCATATATCTCTATGTATATGTATATTACTTACAAAAGAACCTCGGTACCTTATGACTAGTTATATAATGCTCATAAAAACCCAACTCTCTTTTATTAATAATAAATATTTTCATTACAAAAATAACTAGAAGAAAATTAAGTTATAAATAAATACATTTGCTTTCTAGGACACTATATTTACATAACTTCAACACAAGAGACACATAGTGTGTGATACATTAGTAGGATATGTCATCCCCCATTGGATTAAATCTACATACTAAAAAGGGTAAGGATAATGTATCATTTATACATGATGAGCCCACTACTTTTAAAGAAACAATGTCTAACATTAATTCTTTAAAATGACATGAAAATATGAGATTTGAAATGGAATCCATGTACATTAACCAAGTATGTGTTGGATCAGAAAAAGAAAACATGCTTTGTTTGGAAAAACGGTAGATTTTAAAACTTTTAAGAAATCATTACTTGCAGCGGAAGCAACAAATCCAAATCAACATGCCAATCCATACATGATATGGTA
>JANZLF010000004.1:9504618-9519567 GCA_026546835.1 Erythroxylum foetidum | reverse complement strand
AGATGATTTCTTAAAAAGTTTTGAAATCTATCGTTTCTCCAAACTAAGCATGCTTTCTTTTTCCGATCCAACATTATTAGCTTTGCCAGGTTTGCTACTTCAACTAGTAATGCTATCACTAAATCAACAACAAACACTTCCTTCTATTCTTTGAAGATTGGTTGTTGTTTGCTCTTCTCCATTCATAGATAACTATTATTTGTCATCTCCTTTAATAAATCATATGTAACATCTACTATCTTCCTCATCAATAAACCACCAACTGTTGTGTTAATAGTATCTCTTGTAGGTAGATTGGCTCCATTATAAAAGGTTTGCAATAAGAACTCTTTGGGTAAGTTATGGTGAGGGTAGTTCCTTTGTAACTCCTTAAATCTTTCCCACAATTCGTACAACAATTCCCCTTTACTTCGTTGAAAATTTGTTATGTCTCTAGTGATCCTTGTAATCTTCATTAAGGAGAAGTACTTAGCCAGAAAGGTTTGTACCAATTGCTTCCATGTCGTCAAGTTTTTTAGGTTAAGAGAATTCAACCATGCAACGAAATGTTTCAAGGCCAAACCGAATGGAATCCTTGATTTGATCTTTAAGCGTTAATGGAAATAACTCATCTTTGTTGCATCCTCTGATAACTCATCTATTTAAATATATCACATATCTCCAAGAAATTGGACAAATGATTAGAATCTCACTAACTAGTTTATAAAATTGGACATTGGTTTGCAATGTGTTTAGAAAAGATGGTTTAATTTCAAAATTATCTATCGATGGTCTTGCAATCCTTTATTGATTAGCATTGAACCTCAACCTCTTAAAGTCTATGAGGGTTCTTTGTTGTCTTTTTTAGTTCCCTTCTTTTGGAATTGCTCTTTTTATAGCTTCTTGGCGTTTTATTTTTCAAATTTTCCTCTATTGCTTGGTAATGTCAAAAACTTGTGTATCCATGAGTTTGCTAGAACTCCTTGTTGTTCTTATGTTTATGCAACTACAATCACACAATAAAAGTGTTAAATTCCTTAAAGCAAAGTAACTTAAATTGAGATAGATTCTAAATTTACGATCCTCAACTATGATACTTAAAACTTTTTTGTTTGATTTTTTTTCCGAAATCTATCTATACTGTAAGTATATGAGTTGTATCTTTATAGTATAAACAATATCATTTCCATGACGATTGTTATTAGACATCTAAAATTTTTTGTAACAATTTATTTAATGTAAACAATATAATAAGTGTAGCTAGAAAATAAACTAAATGAGAGGAAATTGACAATTGAACAATTAACAAAGCAATAATAAACTTCTGATTTGTCAATGATAACAATTTAGGAATTAATTCTATCCTTATTTTGTTTTCAACTCACCTTGCTGATTTAATAATAATTGACCTTAGATATCCAATAGTTATGATTATCATCTCTCAAGATCTTACCAAGTAATCTCAATTAAAAAATATATATAAGAATTGAGACCTCTTGATCTCTTAAACCTTTTGTTAACTATCCAATTGGATTTGAAGCCATACTATGGGTAATTAATAAACAATTAAAATCTCTCTTTAGTTGCTTATTAATATGATGCTTATAGGTCTAATATGATACCTGCTTTAGATGTACAACATAACACAAATATTTCAACCTAATCTCTAAATTTAGTTTAAAGATTAAAACAATAAATACCACAATGTATGTTTCTATTTAATCAAGAACATAAAATTTTAACAAAACAATTCAAGAATAGTTACTAAAACAAATTTAGCAATTCATAGCTAACATATATTCACAATTGTTTGTAATCAACATTCCAAAACAATGAAAGAAAAGGAAAGAATAGAAGATTGAATCTTGGATGTATTCTTCTTCTTGTCCTTGGAAAATTTTACAAGTTGTTCTTCTAGAAAATTTTTTTCTTTAATCTCCTTGTTAGATATTTCAATTGTCTTTTTTGGTGTTTCTCTTTGCCTTAAATACTTCTTAATCCTTCCTGGGCTCTTTCTAGAGTTTTTTCACTTGTTTTTGTTCCAAAATTTTCCTTAAATAACTAAAAATACAAAAATGACTATATGAAAATTTTGCCTTTGACAGAGCCTCCCTAACTACTCCAACATCAATCCTGCATGATGTACTCATTAGAAAAAGCTATTAAACACAATAATACTATTTTTATTTTTAATACCAACGACTATCGAATAGTACTCGTAATACCAGTTAATACTGGTTTTAAAATAAACATTCTAAACATTGAATGACTATTAAAAACAAAAAAGAGAAACAAAATTTATACCTAATCTTCCGAACCCTAATTCATTGTCCTCCACCTCTTACTCTAACAATTTTGGCAAGTTGCTCTCCCTCTAGCCTCTTACTTCTCTTCTTACCATCACTACTTATCAGACCATCATCGTCACCACTATATCTCTCTTTTATGTCAATTTTTCGTCCCCTCTCTATTCATCACCCCTCTTTACTCCCTGCCCACTTTTTTGCACTTGGCTTGATGCATTAATATTATATTATTAATATTACTAATAATATCGAAAAACTTAATACTTCATTCTTCTTTAATTTTTAAATAATTCCTAAAATCATTGTTCTTTATAACCACAAACAAATTTTTTAATTAAAATTCTATTAGTTTTTATAACCACAAACAAATTTCTTCTTGAATTTTTTAAATAATTCTTGAAAAACCTCAATATCTAATTCTATATAGAAACAAACAATTTTTTATTATTACCAAAATTAAGACATTTTCATTAAAATTCTACTGTTGTTATCAATTACCAAAATTGATGGTTCATTTCTTTTTCTACCACACTCCATTCATTTATAATATTACAATGCTTAAAACCATGTATAAAATCTAAATCAATTAATATTTTATAATTCATAAAACCCTAATATTTTGGTTTAGATAAACAAGCACAAAAAATTTCTCTTAAATTCTACCTAAACAAATGTTCCTTTTCTTCCCCCGTCCATATCACTAAGTTAACTCTTTTTCTATATTTTTCAATGAAATGTCATTAAAAATTCCTAAAATTATGTGAAAAAATATTTAAAATAGGCAGTGGGTCGGAACAAATTTAAGTAATCCTAATGCAACCCTATTTATTATTTTTATTTGAATTTAACCCAAAATTGATTGATTCTGACTTTATGATTTAAACTAAACTCAAGTAAATTTAGACAGATTCAAAGTACGATTAGGTCATATTAGGGCCAAAATGAGATATTATACAAATGTCAATCTCTTTGACCTATGATTTCTATCAAATTTATGTCTCAATCACTTGAGTCTTTTGCCCTTCATGCCCATGGAAGCAATCAATATAGTAATCCTAAGCTTATCCTAAGAACATTATCAATGATTAGGACCAAAAAATAGTCTTTGACAATCATTTAATAGTCAAACCAACTAGACTTATTTGAAAATTTCACTCCTCGAAAGATTAAACTGAGCACGAAAAGGTTATAATGTCCAAAAATCGAAAAAGTCAAATATTTAACTTTAGAGGAACAAAACAATAATTGAAATTTGAAAAGGGAGAAAAAAAACAAGCTTGGACGTCCAGATTCAAAACAAAATTTTACAACCGAAATACAAATCTTTTTTTTTGAAATTACAGAAATACAAATCTTAAATTATGAAAGTCAAATTCCAATAACTGCAAGCATGTTGAATTAAGGATAATTCTCATATTTTTGTTAGGATAGAAGTAGCCAAAGTAGTTGAGATTTTTTAGGATATTTTTAGTTTAAGAATTATCTTTTATCTCAAGTAGTTAAGATTTATACGTAGTGTACTGCCTTTTTAAAGGCTCTAAACTATTCCAATAAAGTATCGATTCTGCTTCCAATTTTCTTTCTTGCTTTGTCAAAATCTCTAACAAAATCGGTATCAAAACTAGTTTCCTTCAGAATTAGGAATTATTTCAAGTTAATTTCACAGCAAGCATGGTTGCGAATTTAGGTGTCAATGTTTCTCAGCCACAAATTTTGCTTTTCAAAGGAGACTCGTACGAATTTTAGAGCATTAAGAAGAAGACATTGTTTCAATCCCAAGATCCTTGGAACTATGTCGAAATAGGTTATGAAGAAAACGAAGAAGATGAGACTTGCAATAAAGAGCATCAGAAGTGAGATGCCAAAACTCTCTTTTTTATCCAACAGAAGTAGACTAGTCGATTTTTACAAGGATAGTAGCAGCTACCACAACCAAACAAGTATGGACCATACTCAATTGAATATCCGGGTTCCTTCAAGGTAATCGCTATCAAATTACAATCATTAAGGCGTGTTTTTAAAACTTCCTTTAGGAAAAATAACGAATATGTAATTGATTTTTTGGCAAGAGTTTTATCTGTTATAGGATAAATGAGATCTTATGGAGATCAAATATTAGACAAAACAGTGGTTGCTAAAGTAAGGAGCTTGCCATCCAAGTTCGATAATATGGTGGCTACGATCGAAGAATCAAAGGATCTATCCACTTTTTTGTTTGATGAGTTGATGGAATCACTTCAAGCTCACGAGGCACGAATCAAACGATTGAATGGAAAGGAAGAAAAAAGGACTTTTCAGATCAGGGGGAGCCTGAATCCTCAAATCAATATGCAAGAGTAAGAGGCCAAGAAGGCTATCAAGGAAGGGGTCAAGGCAAAAACAGTATACTTAAATACTCATACTGTAACAAATATGGGCACTCTGATAAGTATTGTTGGTCCAAAATAGAAGAGGCGAATTATGTTGAGAAGAGGAAGATAACTTCTTGTTTATGACAATAACTACAACAAAGGAGGAAAAGGACAACATCCAATACATAGATAGAGATTGTTCTCATCATACGACTAGAGATCATTCAAAATTCAAGAGGTTTAATGAGATTTTCAAATCATAAGTGTGGCTTGGAGATGATAAACAGCTGCAGATTGAAGGCAAAGGGACAACTGAGATCTCAGTAGGTAATTAAAAAATTCATTAAATATGTTCATTTCGCTCTTTGTCTAGCACATAGCTTGTTGAGTATCGGTTAGTTAATTGAAATGGGTTACATGGTGGTATTTAATGATGGTAAATGCACAGTGACACATAAAAATACTAGTAAAATTCTTGCTTGTGCTCATATGTCATCAAATTGTATGTTTACTCTTTGACTTTACTAAAAGAACATAAATAACTATAGTGAGTAAGACTTTTACATAAAGTGAATTATGATATTAACGATATGGCCATTTGAACATTATAGAGCTGTAACTACTAAAGAACAAGCAAATGGTGAGTAATCTTACCACTATTAAGCCATTGGAGAAGGTCTGTGAAGGGTGCATGGTCGGAAAACAAACACAATAATCCTTTTTAATAGGAAAATCAAAGAGAGCTGAAGATATTCTAGAACTCATCCATGCTGATCTATGTGGTCCCATAAGGACAGAATTGTTAACTGACAGTAAATATTGCTTCCTATTTACTGATAATTTTAACAAGATGAGTTGGGTATATTTCTTGAAGCACAAATAAGAAAGGTCTGAGTGCTTCAGGAAATTCAATCGTGTTTCAAGAAATTCAAGGCACATATGGAAAAACAAAGTAGAACAATTATAAAAGTGTTTTATATTGATTGTGGAGGTGAGTTCACCTTAAAAGATTTTGATGTTTTCTGTGATAAATACGGAATAAAGAAACTCACAGCCCTATACACTCCTAAATAGAATGGTGTAGTTGAACGCAAGAATTGAACTGTCATAAAGATGGCTCGATCCATGCTTAAGCAAAAAGGAATGTCAAATTCTTTTTGGGCTGAAGGAGTTGCTGCACCTGTACGCCTTTTAAATATTTCACCCACTAAAACAATATGGGATCAAACTCCCTATGAAGCATGGAGTGGAAGCAAGCCCTTGGTAAGTCATCTTTGGGTGCATCTATTATGTCTTGCTTACAACTGAACGACATAAACTAGATGGGAAGTTATGAAAACATATATTTATTGGCTATTGCACTCATTAAAAGGCTTATTGGTTGTATGATCCCTTAAGTAGCAAGATTATTATTAGTCATAATGTCGTAATTGATAAGCAGGCCAGATGGGATTGGGAAGCCAAAGACAACAACCACACTCCTCAAGTTTAGACTGAAGATGAACAAACTATCTTTGAATAAGTGGAGAATGAAGAAGATGATCCAGAAGGATCACAAATTTCAACTCCATAAAAAACAAATTTAGCCTCTTCTTCCGAAGAGTCCTATCCTAAAAGATCATTTCTAATATGGGTAAATTCCTTGTTGTCGATTTGAAATTAAGGGAGAGACTACTTCGCCATTGGTTTTATTTGTTGGGGATCTAATAATAGTGGAAGAAGCTATGGAAAAGCAAGAATGGAAAGGTGCAATAAAAGATGAATTACTGTCCATACAACGCAATCAGACGTGGGAGTTAACTGATCTTCCTAAAGGTAAAAATGTCATCAATTTAAAGTGGATCTTCAAGAAAAAGTATTTGGTAAACGGAAGTGTTCAAAAACATAAAACTAGGCTGTTGGTCAGAGGTTTCACATAGCCACAAGGAATTGACTGCGAAGAAACATTCTCTCCAATAGCACGATTTGAGACCGTGAGAATAATTCTAGCAATAGCAACTCAAAAGCAATGGAAGGTATGCCAGTTCAATATTAACTTTGCTTTTCTAAATGGCGAATTAAAGGAGGAGGTGTATGTAAGCCAGCCACCAGGTTTTGAAAGCAAGATCGCGGAAGACAAAGTACTTCATTGACAAAAAGCTCTTTATAGGCTTAAACAAACACCACCTGCTTGGTATAGAAAGATCGACGGGTTCTTCCACAAGAATGGGTTTAAAAGGAGTCCTCACGAGCTAACTCTTTACGTAAAAAGACAAGCTATAGATGACTTACTCATCGTGAGTCTTTATGTTGTCGATATGATCTATACTAGCTCGTCCTTGTAGCTTATATTTGAACTTTAAGCATCAATGAAAAAGATGTTTGATATGACTGATTTGGGAGAATTGTAATAATTTTTAGGACTGAAAATCATTCAAACTCTGGAAGGAATATTCATGTTGCAAAGGAAATATGTGGAGGACACACTAAAGAAATTCAATATGTAGGGGTGCAAGATTGTTGCAACACCAATGAATATCAATGAGAAAATTGAAGTTGGATGATAAAATGGGATTGACAGAAGCAAGAGACTACAAAAAATTTGGTTGGAAGATTAATTTATCTTTACTCATTCTTGAACTGATGTAGCTTATTCTGTTAGTGTCTTATCTTGACTTATGCATAGTCCAAGGAGTCATCATTTTTGGAGCGACAAAGAGAGTTCTACATTACTTGGTAGGAACTAAGAACTATGAAATTTGGTTTTGCAAGATAGAGGACTTCAGCCTCAAAGAATTCACCGACAATGATTAGGTCAATTTTGTGGAAGATATGAGAACTACATTTGGCAACTGTTTTGTCCTTTGCATCGCTGCCATATTTTGGAGAATAGGCCACAATGACCTTATCTTCGACAGAAGTTGAGTATGTGACAGCTACCACAGCAAGTTGTTAGGCGGTATGATTGAGAAGGATTCTTAGTGACTTGAGGCAAGAGCAGAGCAAAGCTACCAGTATAAAATGCGATAACAAGTCAACAGTGATGTTAGTAAAGAATCTAGTGCACCACAATAGAACAAAAAATATTAAAATCAAACATCATTTTATAAGGTAGCTGATTGTCAAAGAAGAAATTCAGCTAGATAATTTTCGAACTGACAAATAGATTGTTGATTTATTGAACCAAGAGTTTGCACAAGCAAAACACGAAGAGTTTAGTGCTCAATTAAAAGTTTCAACTTCGAATGAAGGGAGAGTGTTGGAATTAAGGATAATTCTCACATTTCTGTTAGGAAAGTAGTCAAAGTAGTTGAGATTTTTATGAGATTTTTAGGCTAAGAATTATTTTTTTCTCAAATAGTTAAAATTCATACATGGCTTGTACTGTTTATTTAAAGTCTCTAAACTATTCTAATAAAATATCAATTTTGCATCCAATTTTCTTTCTTGCTCTGTCAAAATCTCCAATCGCAAAATCACTAACCTCAAGCGTGGGTCTCTTTGATTGGAAACAAAAAATATATATATGTTTTTGACTTGCATGCTTTCAAATAGAGAATAAAAAGAAGTGAATTTGGTGAAGCAAGAGTATTGGTAACTAATAGAAAAATATGACAAAGGCGTAACGAGAAAATTAAGCGACAAGCGACAAGTGACAAGCGACATATGAGAGGTGTAATGAGAAGCTAAGGCCCATAAGAGTAAAGAATAGAAGGGAGTTTCAAAAGCCTAAAGTTTAATTTTTTAATTTAGGATGTAAATTTTATCAATATTTAATTTTAAAAATTAAAAATTGAATTAATATAATTAATTAAATATATTGATAATTAGTCAATCAAAAAATTTTAAAATATTAATTTTTATGTAAAATTTAAAAATAAAAAATACACCAATAAAGTAAAGTAAAGATATTTAATTTGTTCATTTATTTGAAAAAAGAAAAGGAAAAATATAATAAAAAGAGAAGCGGGTTAAAGTTTAAACCGTAAGTGTACGCCGGCATTCAACCCGCGGAACGTTGAATACTGGTAGCCAAATAGCCCGAGCGGCTTTCTTTACCCATTTTTTTGGCGGCAAAATCTCTACATATTCACTTAGACTAGGGTTTAATCACCCGATTCCTGAAGTTCCTGTTGAATTATCTTTATTTTTGCAGGCTAAATTTTTTCGTTTGATTTCTAGGGTTTGATTAGTAATGTTTAATTCCTCCGATTAAAGAGTGTGACATGGAAGAAACGAGGCCAGTTGATTCTCCGACTATTAGAGCCATAAACAAAGGCGTGGTTCACAGAATATGCGCCGGCCAAGTGATCTTGGACCTCTCGTCGGCGGTGAAAGAGCTGGTAGAGAACAGCTTGGACGCTGGAGCTACTTCCATCGAGATCGTTTTGAAAGAGTACGGCCAGGAGTGGTTCCAGGTCATCGATAATGGTTGCGGTATTTCTCCGAACAATTTCAAGGTGTTTGTTTCTGTTTTCATTTTTTCTTTCTCTCGAGGTTGTATTTCGCATATAATTCCAAAGTCTGATTTATTTTTACAGGTCCTTGCACTTAAGCATCACACCTCAAAACTGGCGGATTTTCATGATCTTCAATCTTTGGCCACATTTGGCTTCAGAGGGGAAGCATTGAGTTCGCTTTGTGCATTGGGAGATCTGACTGTTGAAACGAGAACGATAAATGAGTCGGTAGCGACACACCTGAGTTACGATCATACTGGAGTGTTAACGTCTGAGAGAAAGACGGCACGCCAAGTTGGTACAACTGTTACTGTTAAGAAGTTGTTCTCCAATTTACCTGTCAGAAGCAAAGAATTTTGCCGTAATATACGCAAGGAATATGGGAAGCTGATCTCTTTGCTGAATGTGAGCATTTTCCTCTGTTGGTTGTAACATACCTTAATTATCTGATGTTGCCTACTACTTTGAGGGTCACTGTCAGTAGTTCATTACTTTTGTATCAATTAGGTAGTTGAAAATGAAAGCATTAATTTCTGTGCTAGTGCATGAAACTCTATAATGCTGTGAAGTAATGTCTTCTTATATTATTTCCTCTTTGCTGTTTACTGTTATTGATAGCTTCATCTTTTAAAGCATGGATTGCTTGTCATTGACGTTAATGAATAAAATGAATAATTTCTGTGTGAATTTGCACTTGAAGTTGTAATTGGTTTTCTAAGCTGAATATACAGTAGTTTTAATTGGTTTTCTAAGTTGAATGTTCATGGGAACGTACTGTAGCTTTTATTTGTCTTAAATGATTACTTATATATATATATATATATTTTCATATTTTAGGCATATGCTCTTATTGCCAAAGGTGTTCGATTAGTCTGCACCAATGCAGCTGGGAAAAGTGCTAAATCTGTTGTTCTGAAAACACAAGGTAGTAATTCCCTAAAAGATAACATCATAACAGTATTTGGCATGAGCACCTTCAGCTGCTTAGAACCTGTGTATGTACAGTTGTCAAATGGTTGTAAGGTTGATGGCTTCCTTTCCAAGTCTGGACAGGGTTGTGGTCGCAGTTTGGGAGATAGACAATTTTACTTTGTAAATGGTCGACCAGTTGACATGCCAAAAGTCAGCAAGCTGGTGAACGAGTTATATAAAGGGGCAAACTCCCGACAATATCCCATTGCCATCATGAAATTCACTGTTCCAACCAAGGAATGTGATGTCAATGTAACTCCAGATAAAAGGAAAATATTTTTTTCTGATGAGAGCTCCATATTACTAGCTCTAAGGGAGGGATTGCAGCAGATTTATTCTTCAAGTAATGCGTGCTACTCTGTTAACAATTTTGACGAGTGTGCTGGCCCAACAAATCATCCTCAGTCATATTCTCCTCATGATAAGTCTTGTTTATTGTCAATGCAACTTCCTGCTGGTGACAGTGATTCTGGTGATATTCAAACTGGGGAGCACATTCCGCATGACAGTAGTCCTCTTAAAACTGGACAAGATAGATCTCATTCCCTGCATATTGACAGAACATTTGTCCCAGATATTGATGAAAAGTTCAAGATGAAGGACTTCACTCTTAGATTGCATGACATTAAGAAGACTGATAATTTATTGAAGAGTAACAGTAGACAACTCAAAACTCATGTGGTTGATATAACTGAGGAAAATGCTCCACCCCCTTTTAAAGGCACCGAGTTAGATACCTACAGAAGTAGAAACACTATTAGTTCCTCCTGCTCACTTCAGTCAACACTTAATAAGTTTTTAACCATAAATAAGAGAAAGCAAGAAGATACCAGTGCAGTACTATCTGAAGTTCCAGTCCTAAGAAAGCAAACTCTTCGCTGTCAACCCACAGAAAATGATTTTGTCAACCATTGTTTGGATAGAGAATTTTCTGATAATCATCATCAGATTGAGGATTTTGGTGAAGTGAGTGAGGCACAGCCATCCAAGTACCTCAGAGTGGATACAAATAATGATAAATTTGGGAATTCACCCCCTTCGAGTGGGAATAACAACGGTGGAAACCCTGAGGAGGTTTGTGCCATAAACTTTGCTGCATTTTGTTTTTTTGTTTTTAATGTTAACAAGTATCTTGATAATAACTTTTTATGCTTTAGGGAGATTAATGTAATAGGATGATTGGAGGAACATGTAAATGTGTTGGGACTTCTTGTAATTTTGCCTTTCTTAACTTTTTTAAACTTAATATCCAGGACCCTGCACAGATGGAAAAACCATTACTTCTTACTAGTATGGCATCAGTTGATTCTCCTAGCAAATCTCTTGATGAAATATGTGACGATCCTATCATCAGAACTCCTCCAATACAATCCAATGACTCAGTCATAGATCCTTCAGTGTCTTCTTCGCAAAAGATATGTTCCAAACTGCAATTTAGTTTGAGAGACTTGATGACAAGGAGGCAGCAGAGGTTGCTGAGGTTACGGTCTAACTGTTTTTCTGGAGTCATGAAGATCCAAAGGTATGAAATATGATCAACTTAGGAAATTGGTGATTCATCTAGACATTAACTTACCTGGTTTCTAATGCAGCCACAGGAGCTATGCTGCTGCATCACTCGAACTTTCTCAACCAGACAATGAGGAGCGAAAAGCAGGAGCTCTAGCTGCAGCTATTACTGAGTTGGAAAGACTTTTCAAAAAACAAGACTTTTGTCATATGAAGGTTATCCTTCATTGAACAATTACTTTTTTCCTTCAAGTTTGTTAATGGTATCTTTGATTGTCTGGGTGGCATTATTTCCATTTTTTCTATGTGTAGGTAATTGGACAATTCAATCTTGGATTCATCATTGGAAAGTTGGATAATGATTTATTCATAGTTGATCAGGTATCTTTTTTGTGGATTGGAATACTCTTGTTACTCTATCTGTAGTTTCTATCCCCTTAACAATTTGAGTTAAAAAAGCAGATGTCCAGTTTTCTGTAGTCAAATGTGTTCTTGTGAAATTTGAATTTTCTCATGGCATTTCTGCCACTTTTTTCAGCATGCTGCTGACGAGAAGTACAATTTTGAGCGACTATGTCAATCAACCATCTTGAATCAGCAACCCTTACTTCGGTAATGAACTGATAGATCTGTTACAATTTTTAAATTACTAAATTGAAATTAAATGAAATTCTGGGTAAGGTCTGGTGATATTCATGACCTTTATTACAGATTTCTACATCAATTTATCTTTTCCTAGAAGTAGCTATCTAACATGTGTAAGAGTTTGATCCCTTCTTTGTTTTTCATCTGTGGATTCTTTGTTCCTTTCTAAGGTATAAGGGTGTATTAGTAAAGGTGGATCAAGAACAATATATCACGTTTCAGCTTTTTGCCATCACAATATTACATGGTTCCTTTGTCTTCTCCAGAAAGTCTTAATGACTGTTCTTTGGGTATCATGTGTAGGACACTTGAACTGGAGCTATCTCCAGCAGAGGAAGTAGTTGCTTCGATGAACATGGGAATAATCAGGTAAAATACTTTCCATGCTTCACCAATTCTCTTTTCTGACTGATTTTTGTTTCGTTGTGATTTTTCAACTAAACCAGTTATAAAAATTATTACACGATCATCCATGGTATGCTGATGACTTGGGTATGGTTTTCCCAATTTGTCAGGAAAAATGGATTTACTCTCGAAGAGGATCTACAGGCACAACCTGGACACCGCTTCAAACTGAAAGCTGTTCCCTTCAGCAAGAACACAACTTTTGGAGCTGAAGGTAAGCCTTTTTCTTTTTGATTATCCTTCCAATTGTATTTGATACAGGAAAATTATGATCTGCAGCCGAGTGTGAAAATTTTTTTTGACATAAAAACCAAAAAACATCTTTGATTAACACATAATATGCCTGGGATTGCGTTCATGTGATTACATATTTTTCTGTGCTTATACGATGATATCAGATCCATCTTTTGTGCTTCTGATGCGTTTATTTACCCCCCAAAGGGCTATATACACCATAACCATGTAAATAAAGGCAGTCTCATTGCAACAACTTTCTTGACATCTGTGTGATTGGAAGGTGGGAAAAGAGCTTTCTTTCCAATTAATGAAAATACATTCTTCGGGAGAACCGTCTCATTGGCTGCTTGATTGAGATTCAGATGCATATTGTCATGACTAAGTTGTTTAGCTAATGACCTCGTATATTTATTCCTCAATTTTTTGTTGGTCAAAATGTCATGATCCTGTTGTCTTCCTTTTGAGGAAGGGTGAAACATAATGCCTTTGAATTGGGGACAGCTCTTTGAATCTTGCATCAGTTAATCTGAGTAGTTTACCGGTAAATTTCTTTTGGAACAGATGTCAAAGACCTGATTTCTACTCTTACTGATGGTCAAGAGGAATGCTCAATAATTGGCAGTTACAAAATGGACACTGTTGATTCTGTCTGCCCATCAAGAGTTCGTGCGATGCTGGCATCCCGGGCATGTAGATCCTCTGTCATGATTGGAAATGCCTTGGGGAGGAATGAGATGCAGAAGGTAATAGTACCTGATAGCACCCCTTGTTCCTAGAGATGTTATTCTCTGTGAAACGAGATCACCATGCATATGTGAGAAATAACAAAATTTTGATATTCGTATTGGGTGAATGAATCTTTTACAATCCTTCTTACATTTTTTCAATCCAACACTTTTTAGGCATTGTATATATCCTGTTCACTACGATTGTGATGTTACTTGTGAAAGATATCATTGCAGAAAAAGTTGTATTCATATGTTCTTCATCCGCAGATAATAGAGCACTTGGCAGACTTGAAGTCACCTTGGAATTGCCCCCATGGTAGACCAACCATGCGTCATTTGGTTGATATGACCTCCGTCTACAAGAAATATAAAAATGAAGGAAACATTGAACTCTTTCCTTGACCGATCGGACCGGTGCTCTTCTTAAGTTATTGTCGTGTAAAGATTCAAAGTTCGTGTAACAGAAGTTTGGGTTAGCCATGACAATGTTGTCTGTAGTTGATTGTTTTCATGGATATATCCTATCCCTGAAATCCACTCGGCAAAACTCAGTTGTAAAGCTGAGGTGAACAGACCTCAATTTTGTAATAGGCCGTTGTTTGTGTATTGATCAATTGTTCTGTTATTTCCAAGTTTACCTCTGTGAATTCTTCACTTTGATTTGTTTCATGAATTATGAATGCCTTTCTCCATAATTTTAAAGGGGGAATATAAATTTCTATATGAGCTATTTTTACAACAGAAGTCTATAAAACATTTATAATCAAGAAAAAGCATAAACAAATTCCAAATCTTGTTAAAGCCCTAGATCATAAAGCAAAGGAAAAAGGATTTAAAAACTCAACAAATCGGGTCATCTATTCGGCCCGACCCGATTCACTCTTCCTAATTACCCTTAAAATTCCCTAGCCAGCTAGTTCAAAGTCGGTCTCTGTGTTCGAGTACCTGTTCTTTTTCTCTCCCAGCTCCAAGCAACCCGAACGCCCCCTTTGTTTCCCAATACTAAAAGATGGTAAAGATCCCAACTTTTCGATTTTTTCGCTGCGTCTCTTATTGTTGTTTGGATTTTCTATTCCTTTTTGTGTTGTTTCGAACAAATTTTTTTTTAAATCTTAGGTTGATAAAGAATGCATTTATCGTTATTTTTATAGTTTCGTGTACTAATAATTTGTTTATGTTCTCTTTGATCATCTTTTGCTTAACTTTTTCTTTTTTTTTCCCCTTACGGCAGCTGCCTCTTTCTCTTCTTAAGACGGCACAAGGCCATCCCATGGTAAGGGATCCTCCATTATTGCCTTGACTTTCATGTGGACTCTGTTTACCTTATTGGTTTACTGGGTCAGACTCTGTTTACCCCTTTTGTCATGTTTTCTGCAGC
>JANZLF010000004.1:9447491-9466188 GCA_026546835.1 Erythroxylum foetidum | reverse complement strand
ATAAAACTTCGAATCTAAAAATAGAGATAGAGAGTGAGAGTGATAGACACAGCAATTTATCCTGGTTCACCCCAAACTGTGGGCTACGTCCAGTCCTCAGAGTTTCTTATGAGATTTCCACTATCTCTTTCAACGTTACAAGTATTCTTTTCGAGCCTCTTCAAGTCTCTACAACCAGTATTCTTGCACACTTAGCCTTTGCAGGCTATCTGCACTACTTTTTCTCATAAAAGTGTTTGCACACTTGTTACAGTAATATAGCTCTCAGCTAATTTGAATAGAATACTTTTACGATCAAGTTGTCTAACTTTTTCTAACTTTTCTAACTTTGCAATCTTCGACTTCGACTTGTATTTATAGCCTTCATTTGTAACTGCTTCTTGATTCTTGTTTCTTGAATCTTTTAAAAAACGGTTATTCAGTTGAGTTCTGTAACTAACTCGAACTGACTCCTTCGTCTTCTTTTCGAACTCCGCAACTATTTTTCTTCGTCTGTATTTTATCGTCTGTGTTTCTGCGTCTGCGTCTGCTTCTTTCTATTTACGTCTGCATCTGCTTATTTCTTTCATGTCTGCATCTGCGTCTGCATCTGTGTCTGTATTAGTATTTGCATCTGCGTCTGCGTCTGTGTCTGTATTAGTATTTGCATCTGCGTCTGTGTTCCTTCGTCTGTATGACTTACTTCGTCTGTGTGTCTGACTTCGTCTGTATTTCTTACTTCTTTTTATTTTGCTCTTTTTTTATACATCAAAATCATATCTAAGTAAAGTCATTTGGACTTAACACTATCAAACGCTAAACACGATTCATTCAACAAATCAAGAAGGGATGATGCTTCTACTTACTTGTTTAGCTTCAATTTCTTCAAGATCGTTAAGCCCTAGCTTTCTCCTCTTCTCTTCTTCTTCCACGGCTTCCTCTCTTCTCTTCGTTTTTTTCCTTCTCATTTCTCATTTCCTTCTTTTATTTCATACTCTTAATGAGTGGGGAAAGTCCAGTTTTCCCTCCCATATAAGTCTTATAACTCTTAGACTTAAGTATTATGCCCAAATTGTTTTTTTATATTCCTATAACTTTCATACTTCAATTCAGAAATTGGAAATCTTCGGGACTGAAATAAAATTCGATTTCTTCAAATAATTTGTAGTCCCATGTCTCTAACTTATTTAGAAATTGCATCTCTGCCGATCAAGATATCATCAAAATACCTAAACATGTTCAGAAAGATATCCAACTCAAACTCTGAAATCAATCCTCTCACCTTGATTCAATCAATCTCAAAAATCACAAATTTTTATGAAGAGATAAGGGATGTCTTAGGAATTTAACGCTTCAACAATCGGATCAATCGGATGTCGGACAGAAAAGTTAGAAGCAAAAGAATGAAAGAGGGTTGGTCACCCTAACAGTAACAAAATTTCTAAAATTTCTGTCTTTCCATGCCAAGGTCCAAAAATGGCATACTTTATATCAATGAAAAGATCATAATATAATCTAAAACGTTCATGAAGAACTCAAAAGAAATTGCAACCTCTAATTAGGTTAATTTTTCAATCAAAGCTTCTGCTAAACATGTGTCACCCTAAAACACATCCAAACTTATAATATCATATCTCCCAGATTCCATAACCAGAATAACAAATTATACATCATTGAAAAGCTAGGATCATCTTCTATATCTTTCATGTAGATCACTGAACTCAATTCAATTGCCTCAAATCACATTACACACCTAAATGTACACTTATGAACATTTTCACAAATACTCAACTTTGACTGATCATAACTTTCATTCCCGATATTGAAAAATACCAAACTTTATGGCGACTCAAAGCTCTCAACAGGAACTACAACTTTCATAAAGATCATTTTCTCAAATTCTACTTAAGTCAAAAATTCAACTCTCTCTATTCCAAAAAGTCAACTTCCTCAATTCCTCAAATTCTCACTCTTCCACTATTTATTTCATACTCTTCAACTCCATTTCCATCAACTCATTCACTTAAATTTTTTTCTAATAAATATTTCATAATACACACAAAATTTACTCAGAACCTCACATCAATTTCATTAAACTCAAAAACACTCATTTCATGTATTAATCCCAAAATATCATCTTAATTTATTCAAACTAGCATTGTTCACATCAAACCTTAAACATAATCATTCAAATTCATGAATTTTCTCTTCCCTTACACATGATTAAGTCACCTCAATGTCCTCGTTTAATGTCAAATTACCATTCACAAACCTGAGAAAAGTTCGGGGTCCAACAAATACACATCATCTTCACAACAACAGTAATGGCAGAACATGCAACCTCAATTTTACCATTCAATCAATTGACCAATTTCCTTACATCACCTCTAAATGTGACGAATTACCTGGTTTAGTGAAACCAAGTCTAAGAACACCATTCTCTCCTCACTAGATAATCTCACATTGATATCTCATCTCCAAAATATGTCAAGTGGCAGAAGTTTGACTGCCTTATCTATTATTAACTTATGGCATCACTCTCCAACTCCATCATTCGTCTGGCCCTCGAGTGAGATACAACTCATGAGCTTTGGATTATGCTTGAACACTATATCTTACAGAATTTGTTACTTTGTCCCAAACTCCACAAGCTTAAGAAAGACACTTCCTTTGTTTCTACTTTTTGAACTAATCTCCACCATAATAGAGGAACTAGTGGACATTTGAGATATCATCTAGGATGATGACCTATTTCTATTAATCTAAAATGGACTCTCTACTGAGTATGAATTGTTCATCACTATAATCAAAGATCGCGACTCTCTTATTAACTTCTTAGATGTCAGACCCTATTTTTGGAGTCCAAGTTCGGAGTCATAAAGTGTGAGTGTATTATCTTGTAGGTTTATTTCAATAAACTCTCATTAGCCATCATCAGTTTATCTTCATTCTCATAACATCCCAAAAATTTCCTATTTTATCAATGGACATATGACAATCCATTCTTATGTTTGTGTCCTCAAACATCACCCTAATATATCACTCATTGGTGTTTTCACTACTAAGTACATTTTGAGTTCCATTCAAGCCTAAAATGTATTATAGAAAAGCATTAATGAGCCCACAATTCATAGCTGTACCTGTTTGGGACAATTAGCATAACTTTCACTAGAGATGTCAGATTAAGATGGTTTTAGGTTGTTTTGAAGAGGATTTCTAGATATGTAACTTTTGTGCAGAACTTGAAGAGAGATTTTGCCTCCAAAAGGGTCAAAATCACAATTTACTGTAACTATCCCTTGTATGTCTATTAAACGGACATACATCTCTCCTTAACGGACATAAATGGCTTAGGGGTGCTTTCCAGACCTGAGAAGGTCCGTTTAATGGACATGAATTGAGTTGGGGATGTTTTTAGACGTGAGAAGTTCCATTTGGTAGACTTAAAGTCCATCTAATAGATATTGGGGACATCAAAACCCCTCTAAAGCCTTTCCAAATGTAGTGCCCACATAACCCCTGGGATGATATGAAAGTGTCACACTCACAAACAGAACAAACAAACCAAAAGCAATCTAAAACTTCCTTAAAACCAAATCAGGAAATCTTACATGATATTACATTGATCTTAATACAAACTTGTTCAAAATCCAAATGTTCCTGAAATATAGTTATTACAAACTTATAAACAAATCCAAATTCATACACTTCATATACAAGCCAAAATCAAAACTCAAAATACATCTGTATTAAAACAAATCTTAGACTCTATTGGCCATTGCGGTTGTCCCCCACACTTAGCTTTTGTCCGTCCTCGGGCAAAACATCCAAATTAAGCTCAAAGACCCAAAACATTTACTCAATTTCCATATTTTCCAAGACAATATAATCATAAACAAAGATGAATGACTTTCAAAAATCATAGGAAGATATCAACACTCTAAGCATTTACTCATGATCAATCAACAGTCATCTTCTTCAAAAACTGAGTAATCTAATTGTAGACTAGGAAAATGTGTTTAACTAAAATATATCAAAGGGTACACTCAACACCATTCATGATCATGACAATCTACAACTTTACATATCATTTCATTCCTCCACTACTAATGTTCACATGCAAAATCATGAATCAAAGGACTTTTCAAGGTTGTAATGGGGGCAAAGGCAAGGTGAGGTATATTTGGGTCAAGTAACTTAAAAGCCATCAAAGCTAGTGAAACGAAAGTAATACTCATCAAAACTGGGTACCGTCAGCTATGACAAATGCAACAATTACATTTTACAACCCCATTTAGCTCTCATACACAACCCACATGAAGCATATACCAATCCGAAGGAATCACTCATACAATTTATGCCAATGAAATCACAAGAGTGAACCTTTCAAGCAAACCTCTACCTCATATTCAACATACTCAAATAACTCAACCATTACAACTCTAGGAAGATGCATGAATCATAAACAATTTTTAAACACATATACAATTCTTCCTTGATAAATTTTTTTTGTTCTAATAATTTTTTTTCTTTTTTTTTCTTTTTCTCTCTTTTTTCATTTTTTTCTTTTCCGTTTTCTTTTCTTTTCCTTTTTTGTTTTTCATTTGTTTTGTATAAAATAAAATAAACTACATCAACATAGGAATTTCAATCATAAGACATAAAATAACATCCTAAGATTATATCCAACCCTCACATATACACACCCCCACACTTAGAATTTTGTACATCCACAAACTTAACAATCACAAATGTTTCGCTAACTTTATGACTTGGGTAGGACATTTGGTTAAGTTTAAAATCATAAGATGTGGTTTACACAAAAAGAAAGGCTAAAGCTCAAAGGGGTTTATTAAGGGAAAAATTATGTCAATAGGTAGGTCATTTGGCCAATGTAGCTTATGAAAAACAAAGAATGCCTAATCATATCCATGTTAATGCATGTGTTAAAAATGTGGTCTCGAATAGAAATTCAATGCAAAATCAGGATGTATATGTCATGAAGGTCACACATTATCAAAAAGTAATGAGACTGATATAAATGTGTCAGTCAAATAAGGCTCAAAATCTCACCGGCTTTGTCTACCATTAGTCACTACTCTTCCAAAGATAATGCACATTGACCAATCACAAGAGCAAAAGTACATATTAAAGTTGCTATGAAATTTTCTAGTCAATCCACACTCTAATCATGATTATATAATCTTATAAGCAATAGAAAATGATAAAATGTTTGTTTCATTTATTTTATTCTTTCTCTCATTTTGATTGAAAACTTAAAAACAAGTAAATCAAACAAATTCAAAAGCACACATACATAAAATAAAGTAATGCAAAAATGTAAAGGAAAAGAAATTTACTTCCCTTGGGTTGCCCCCCAAGAAGCGCCTTTGTTTAGGGTCGCTGGCTCGACTTCTTTTTCTCCTTACGTGACAAAATTATGATCTTCGGGAATTACATGCAGCTCTTCCACTTGAGGTAGTTCCGGATAGGGCTTTAGTCGATCATCATCCTCCTTCAGCATCTTCCCTATCCTCAGCTTCTCAATTCCAACTGAGTCCATACATTCTGAAAATATTTCGAACGTCTCTTCACCTTTTTCTTCATCATTTAACTCCTCTAATCTGTAATGTAAAGGTAAAGAGTTAGTCTAAAAACTAATCATAGACTTAGTACTTACCTCTGAGCTAAAAGATGTGTCCTTTTTGGCTTCTTGCTCCTTCTCCACTTCTTCGACACAAACAATTCGTTAAGGTTTGACCTCAAAATTCTCAAGCTCCTCATCACTTTGCAAATTTTCTGCACAGACTTCAATTGGATACACCTCGAGTTGATACGGTTGCACCTCTTCTCGTTGCGATTCTAGGTGATCAAGACTTATTGCAATCTGACCCATTAGGTTTTCCACCCTCTGTTAGTTTGCTTTCATTTCCTGTTGGCTTGCTTTTATTTGTTGAATATCCTGGTGCAATTGCAAGTTGGTAGTAACAAGTTTTTTAACAATTTCTTTTAAAGATGCACTGAACCAAGTTGGCTCTCTGGATCTTAGGACTAAGTGTTTCTAAAAATTGCCCTCCATCCTTCTGGAATTGTAAAGTATTCTCCTGCAATTGCAACATCAACTCTTCCAGAGATGGACCGGAATTGTGATAGGAAGCTTCTTGTCTATACCAGAATTATTGTGTGTCCTGCAAACTATCATGGAAGTAATTCTGCTAATTATCACATCCATAACAAAAGTTAAGTTAGTCAGTCCAAACATTGTTATAGGATTGAGAATATGAATTATAAAAGAAATTACATCCGTCCATATCAATTTTTTTCACTCGAAACAAAAAACAAAAAGATCACAAAATAATAAAAAAGAAATCAATCACGAACAAATATATACAAAACACCAATTAAATCACAAACAAAAACTAAAACAGCGCACTCCCCGGTAATGGCGCTAAAATTTGACCGTGCATCATTACGCTAATCAAAATTGAAATAACTAGACTACTACTGTAGCGGTGGCAAGTCTAAGTCGATCCCACAGAGAGTGTGTGTAAAGTTTATAAAATAAAATTAACTGGTGTTTAGCAAAAAGGGGGTTTGGATTTTTCAAAGAAGAAAATAAAATAAAACTAACTAATAAAAACAAATTAAAGAAAACATGCAATAAAAAGAAAAAGGTGGAGAATTCGGTAGGGATCCGGTTCTTCGGTTCAATCTTGACCTACACCCTGACTAAGCATATTTTATTAATTTGTTGTTCTTTAACCTCTCATAGAAATTATTAATCTTGGGTTAATAATTAACCCGAGTTTTCCCTTAGGTTTTGCTTAATTAAGATACGATCGTTAATTAAACCTAACCACCTAACAACCTAGGATATGATCTCTAGATTTAATTAAGCAGTAGCATTATGAATTAGGAAAACCGATTAATCAAGGAAACAACCACATACGATGCGTCATTTAACCTAGGTCATGTTATCCCTAATGATTACGAATCATTAGTCGCTACACGTGAATTTCAACATAATAATTACGGATTATATCGAAATTCTAGCAATGGGCTTGAAATTAATGATTTAATGAACGCTTTAAAATCATCAATTCACAATATCCGACGGATTCATACACAAATAACCGAATAATAACGAAAATCTGATTATCTATGCACAAAACCCAAATCAATTAAAATAGGATAACACAATCAATTTCTAATGAGAGAAAGAAATAACAAAATAAAAAAAATACTTGACCCAAGTCGTTGGCGTCAATTTTACCTCCAAATCGGTGTCAGAATGCCTAACCCTTCATGTGTATTTTTCGAAAAAAAAATCTACTCATCCCTGTGTTGTGCCGACACTGTCTTGTTCCTCACTGTAGCTTTGTGTCTACTGTTCGTTGATGTGACCAATAAAGGTCGCCATCAACTAAAACATTGCTCTCCAGTCTTTACTCTCTCTCTCCGTTTTTGCTTGTTCTCCTCTACCGGCACTATTCCCTCTTTTCGACAAATAAACTCTTGAACTTTTTTAAAACCCTGCTGCGGCCTCCTGCTTGTGCGTTTTTAGCAAAACGCACAAGCTTCTACGTTTAACCTCCCATAAATTAATGAGCCGTGTGATGTGTCCTTAAAACCTTCTGGCCCTTTCTTGTGCGATGTCGTTCTCCTTGTGCATGGATGGACTGCTTCTTACAATATGCTATCTTGATGGGACAATTAAGTTGCTCTCCTTTTAAATCCTTTTGCTTTGTTGTCGTCGTCCCTATGTTTATGTCCAGCGTGGCTTCTTCTTACTGTTTGATGATGTGACCAATAAAGGTCACACATCAACTTAAAACATTTGCTTCTCTTGTTCTCTGTTGCTTGTTTATTGCATGTTGCCTCTCCTCTACGCAGCGTTTCCACTCCAGCACACTTAATTCACGTTGTCATTTGGACTGCTGCGTTTTATTTGCTTATTTCATTCTCCAGTTTTCGTTTTGGTCCTCCAACTGTTGCTTTTAAATTTTTCTTCTTCCTCCATGAAAGCAAGTTGATATTAATTTTCAAAAAATGATCCATTTGTGCTTTCGACTCACTTTAATTTCTTTGCTTCCGAATTGTACCTAAAATAATATATGAATTAAAATGAGTATCTTAAGCATTTTTATATCATTAATCGCTAAGTGTACATAATTAAAAATATCAACAATTAAGCATCTATCATCTCCGTTTGTCCAGGGGTTGGAACCACTCAAGAAAAGTCCACAAGAGAGACTAGGAAATGGTTAGATCAGAGAGATGACGGTAGAGATGAAGAGGCAAAAAGGCAATTGAACATGCATAAAGGGCAAACATTGCCCATAAATGCCATAAGGTGGAGTCATGGATATTATGATAAATATGATCCATCATTTCATAAGGTTTAATAAGATCAAAGAATCCAGGAACTGGTAAAATGTCATGCTGAAGAAGAGTGAGATGTAAATAATAAAACAAACTTTGATGTAAAAGTGGATAAAGTCCTACAACAGTAGTTGGAGGAGTAGAAAACAAAGAAAGAAACTCCCTTTTATATTTTTCAAATTGGGGAAACTTCATTAACCAGTATAATGGAATGGGAAGTTTCAAAGAGGAAGAAACAAACAAAAGAGGCTTTGAAGGTCTAGACAGATAATCAGCAAGGATATTTTTGTGACCTTTGATGTGTCGAATGGACTATTTATAGGAGGAAAACCATCTTATCAATGAAGCAATTGACTATTAGGAATCTTTTTCTTGGACTGATCAAGGATTTTAAATAAGGTATTATCCATTTCAATGACAAAGTGATAAGGAGTGAGGTAGAAAGTAAACTTTTCAATACCTCTTTTAACAACAAGAATCTCCTTATAGCTTTAATAGCGAGAATCTCCTTATAGCTGATATGATAGTGGCATTCAGAAGAACTAAATTGACCACTTGTCTACAATAATAACGTTGGTCATTGATTTCTTCAAGGAGTAAAGCACCCTAATGTGTGTCACTAGCATTAGTTTCTAGAATTCTTTGTCCTTGGTCAGGAATCTTTAAAGCTGGAGGATCCTGACATATTTGCTTTAGATGCTTGACAACCTTGGTTTGTTCCTTTGTCTAAGGTGGTGGATTATTTTTCAAAATTTTGGATAAGCTTGAAGTGTAAGCTGCCATGTGTAGAATGAACTCATGGATGTAATTAACAGTTCTGAGGAATTGTTGTATATGTTTAACCGTCAGATGTTCATCAAGAACTTGTAACAACTCTTTTGCAATATGTGGACCAAGTTCATAGAATCTATCTTTGAAATGCATACCTAAGAATTCAATTTCTGTAGTGCCAATAATGCTTTTCGAGGCCGAAAGCATAATGGAATACTGTTTATTGAGATCCAAAAATCTTTTCAAAAGGACCTGATGTTCCTCATGGGTCTTTGAGAACAGTTAGACGTCATCAATATAGATCAGTGCACTTTTGAGGATAGGCTCATGGATTTTTGAAACAGTGATGGAACAACTTTAAGTCCAAATGGCATAATAGTCCATTGGCATTGTGCATTGGGAATGTAGAATACAGTCTTATATCATTCTTTTGGGTCAATACCCAATTGTCAAAATCCTGCTTTCAGGTCAAACATGGAAAAGATAACAGCTTCTTTAAGAAATAGTTCCTGAGTACTTATCTTTGGTAGAGGAAACTTGTCATCCCGTAGGAAAGCATTCAGAGGTTTATAGTCAATGACTAATCTATTTTTTTCACATTTATGCTCTAAATGTTTATTAACATAGAACGCTTGACAAGCCCAATCTGACTTTATGGGTTTGATAAATCCTTGCTTCAAAAAGATTGCACACTCATCTTGTGCGAGCTTTAGATAATCAGGTTCATCCTTGGATGTGTGGCTTTTGTAGGATTGATATCTTCGTTTTTCTTAAAAGGTAGATTTATAAAGAAGTCAACATTTTTTCATAGAATATATGGATGAGTAAACTGTACATGAGATTCAGGACAGTATTCTAACAATTTATCTCGTAGTGCAGTATAATGTGTAGGAACTTGGGTAAGTTCAAACACTTTTTTGATTTCAATGTATGGATTGAATAGTGATCGATACCTGAGACCTATGATAGGATCTTCAAAGGTGACGCTTTATGATATGTATCCATACCAATCAGAATATCTGGCCAGGTAGATTGCTTCCAAGAATTTTAGTCCAAACTGTACACTGAGGAAAGAATCGAATTTTGATTCTTCTTCTAGTGATTAACCTAATCTTGAAAGAGTTACCATCAGTAGTAGTGAAATATTCTTCATGAGAATTCTATGCGTTAGATGATAAGATATTGAGCTTTACGATTGTATGACTAGATCCAATATCCATAAACCCGATAGCCTTTATAGGTTTATCATATTTGTCCTATTGAAAGAGTTGAATCTAGACATAAGGTCGTTGAATTGGTGTACGATCTACTTTTATGCAAGTCTACTATAGCATATAGAAAGAATCATCCTCTTAAGAATCAAAGGAAATAGAGGATTCTTCATCTTCTGATATTGATACAGAGATAGCAAACTTGGTATCTTTGTCTTCTTGAGATTTCTCCTTAATCAATTCTTCAAAGTTGTTAGAGGAATGAATAGGCATAATGGATTGCATCTGCTTCAACAACTTAACATCTTTCTTAGTTGCGTAAGGACATGTACGTGCAAAGTGTCCATGTTGTCCACATAGGAAACATCGAGTAGGCTTCTGTCAATGTGAGGACTTTTTGAAGAATAGAATAAATCTTCTCTTTGTGTCGCCATTTTTCCTTTCATAGGTTTTCTTCAAAGGCTTGTTGCCTTCCTTCTTTCTGTGGAACTTTCTTCGAGGGTAGATTTGATAAAGATGAGCTTTCTTCTTGCTATGACACTTACAAGTCTTTTTATCTTTGCATTTGATCTAGAGATAAGGCTTTTTGCAAGCCTGTTTGAGAACTGGACTACCTTTAATGATATTCTTGAACAAGGTATGCTGATCATATAACTTATCAAGAGAAGATAATCCAAGCTGATAGATTTCTTCAAGAGATATTGTTGACATATCTCATTGTAGAGAAACTATGGTCCTTTTGTAGTTCTGACTATAGTTCATCTAGAAGGGATGATATAAAAGTATAGCAAAGATTAACATCATTCCATCCATTCAAGAGATAATACCTTTCCGTCATTCGTTGGTAATGCTTCTAGATATCACACTTATCAGGAGAACAACATTTCATTGCTAAATATTCTTGACAGATTTGTTTATCAATGAGCTGAAAGTCACCAATGTATTCTTTGTGAATTATTCCAAGTGGTGCTCCGGCAGTAGTGACTTGAATGTACTGAAGGCGTTAATAATCATTAATACTTTGCCATAATTCTCGCAAATTACCAGTGAAACGAGATGTGAATTCAAACAAAATATTTGGCAAGTGATAATTTGGTCTAATCATTTATAGATCAATCCATGCACGAAATTCATGTATTCTATCCCTGCATTTCTTTGGGGGTAGATCATCGAATGTAAACCAAGGTCCTAAAGTAGGCTTAGTTGTAGCCTATGCAACTGGTTGAACTGTTGTTACTTGTGGTGCTAGTTCAGGTCTAAAAGGTTCAGTACATGTGGATTCCGCTTCACTAATTTTAGGTTCAACTTCAGTATATTGAGGCATCATCATCAGAACATTAGATAATTCTGATAGGTCAACAAACTCTGCTGAAGAATCAGTTGAAGGTTCAAAAATCTATTCAGATGAGGATTCAGATGGTGTTACAGAAACTTCAGATGTTTGAACTGAGGCTTCAGAACATGCTACTGTATTATATGACCGAGAACTTGAATCTTCTGTAATAGATTAGATGTTAGAGTTGCGAGGAACTCTGTCTGTTTAGCTTTTTCCTTCCCAATAGAAGACGTGGGAGACTCTGGAGGTGTATGAATTTGTAATGGTTTGCTCCACTGATTGATTGGTTCAAAAGGTGTATAAGAGGTGATGGCTCAAGAAACTCTAAATACTCATAAACTCTTTGCTTAGGTAGATCATCATATTTTGACTTTGGTTTTGACCTTCTTGGTTTTTCCGGAGTTGTCTGAGGATGTGTATACTGTCTAATCAAAGGATAATTGAATTTGAATACCTTTAAGTAGTCAGCTTCTTCTGGATACTTTTGAGGATAAGCTATAGATTATCCTTGATTATGCAGAATGCATATCAGCTTCCATTTGTTGCACAATTCCTTGTATCTTTTATATCTCACAAATTTTAAAATCGAAGTCAGGCTCCATGTAATGGGCAGAGATGTATTGTTGAAGTTCAGCATCAAGATGCTAAATTTGTGCTTTATATGACTAGTACATATGTTGGATTTGTTTAGAAATTGCATCGATTTTATGATGAGTAGCACGATTTTGTTGACTGATTCCATCCATCTTAGAATCAATTCTTTTTAGAACATTGTTTTGTGCTACTACGTTGGATGTTTGCCAGTTGAGAACTTCATCAGATGGATTTGACATAAGTGTTCCTTGTGAAGTGATTCCTGTGGGTCGGATTTAAAGGTTATAAACAACTCACGTTGATTCATCAGTACTCCTTATTAATATAGGAAAATCTTCCTCGTATGGCTTTATCATCATACAGGGTATAGGAGTAGGAGTCATATCAGGAACCTCTGGCATAGATCTATATATAGATCTACATATAGACGACTTCAGCATCTCTATAAGAGACTTAGTTATGGATCTTTCTATCAATAGACCTTTAGAATCGTTTAGATCTGGATCATCTCTAAGGGGATGATACTGTTGAGAGGTTGACAGTGAGATTTAGGCTTTTCCTTCTTCCTTCTTTTTCTTACATATCTCTCATCATCATCATCACTATCTGACTTAGGGTTGAGATAGATCTCACAATCAGGTTCATACATAGATGGGTCAATGTTCCATACAAAATGTCCATGATGATGACTGGCAAAGATTGGATCTCCATTAGATTTAAAGTAATGAATAGAAGGACCATATTTACCTTCCGTATGAGAATATACGGGCTGGATCATAAGGATTGCGCCAGATGTTGAAGGCCTAATTGGATCTTCATTGGGTCATGCATAGATGGACTTAACAGTTCCATCTCTCAATGTCTTCAGAATCGGAGGAGTCATCATATAAAAAGAATGTCGGTGAGGTGCATGGAACAACTTTTGGTAGTTGGTGATCCATTTAGTAGGCATCAACTTTTCAAGCTCCTGTGTTAGTAGTTGCTTCGGGATCAGAATGATAGTAGTCTGATCATTAGAATGATCAACGACCATATAAAGTGCATCTAAAGTGGAATTCAGGAAGTTAAGGTCCAAAGCATGATTTTGTAGATGATAGATCATCTGGTGATATAGAATAGCCATAACGGTTATAGGATCTTGATCTGCTCTAGTGATCTGGATCTGAACTTGTAGATGTTTAGATAAGGTAGGATCATCCAATCTAATGTTGAAATTAGGTGCTATGGCCAAGATGACACTTCCATTGTTGAGTGTTGTCAGCAAGGTACCAATAAGAACATTTTGGTACATTATGTAGACAGTTTCTAAAAGAGATATCCTGGTTGTCGCAGGTATTCCCTTTCTTCCATGAAAAGTAAGAATAAGTTGTATAGCTCTAATATGAAGATGTGTATGATTTTGCTCCCTTCATAAAGAGATCAGTTCTTTAGGAATTTCAAGCTTTATATATTGTTCTGCAGTCGTAGATCTGAGACCACACTGTTCCAATCTGGGACTCTGGATGATTTCTCGAACTTTAGGTCTAGACGTAGACAAGATAGTACGAATACTTCTCGTTCAAGAACGATCACGAGAATATATACTGTACGGACTCAACAAAGGTAAAGAAAACTCACAAATATGATTTTCTACAGGTACATGGGTAATTTCTACAAGATTTTATATTTTGTTTGATAACACAAGCTTCACACTAGAAGGTAAAGAAGATAAAGATAAAGTAGACGATAAATGAATAGGGTCAGTAGACAGTGTTTCCGTAATTTCGTATAGGATCTCTCCTTACTCACTTCTCTGAACAAGAGTCAATGTTACTTGCCTGTAAGATGCTAAAGGTTTGGTAGCTCCCTTTAGTAACCCAGTCACTAGCTAGTCAAGAGTATTACAAGACCTCCAAGTCTGTGGGGGACTTAGGACAACTACGGTTATACTTAAATATTCATTCTGGCTTTAATACACTTTTTTATCTTATTCTCCAAGCTTTGCCACATTTTATCCATAAGATATCTTGCATGGGACAGCTGGGTTTTTAATGTAACAAAATGGACAACTGGTGTGTGTGTGGTGTCTCATTCATGTGAGACACCGTGCACTCATGTTAGGTGTCTTCATCTTCCTGTTCTTTACTTCAGCCCTCCACTCATGTGTAGCTGTCCAACTCTTTCGGTTTCCACAATTTTTTAATGATTTTTTTCAATTAAATTCAAGTCCTAAATGCATACCTTTGCTTGCGTTATACCTTAAATGATTAAATAATTGGTAGCAACCCTCACAGCCATGTGAAAACATGCCCAACCGTGAGTGATAACTAATGGCTATGCAGGCTTTCTAACATGCTATGAGCAATTTGATCCTTCATTCTTTTATGCTTTATCTTGCCTTCTCTTGCTCTAATCTTCTTCTTTGTTGTTCCATGAAGACAAATGGATGTGAATCTTTGAAAAACAGCTCAATTATAATGCTTTCGATTCACTTTAACTCTTTTGCTTCCAATTTGTGCCTAAAACCACATGAGTCAAAGTGAGTATCTTAAACAATTTCAAGTCATTATTCTTTAAGTGTTATGGAATAATTATGCAATCAATTAAGCATATATCAATTTCCCTCACGCTTAGCTTTTGGTCATCCTCGGGCAAAACATCAAAATTATGCTCAAAAATCCAAAAACATTTACTCAATTCCCATATATTCCAAGAATACATAATCATAACCAAAGAGGAATGACTTTCAAAAATCATAGCAAAAATTTAACATCCCAATCTTTTACTCATGATCAATCAGCATTCAATATCTTTAAAAACTGAGTCATCTAATGGCAAACTTGGAAAATATGTTTAAACAAGTTATGTTCATGGATACACTTAAATAACATTCATAATCATGACAATCCACAACTTTGCATATCATTTCATTTCTTCACCTCTAAAGCTCACATGCAAAAACATGGATTAAAGAACTTTTTAGGGTCAGCAATGGCACCAAAATTAACTGCACATTGTTACGTTATTCAAAATAAAATAACTAAACTACAGCAATAGTGAGTTTAGGTCAATCCCATAGATAGTGTGTGTAAAGTTTATGAAATGAAATTAACCAGTGTTTTAACGAGGGATTTGTTTTTTAAAGAAGAAAATAAAATAAAACTAACCTAATGAAAACAAATTAAAGAAAATATGCAAAAAATGATAAAAGTGGGGAATTCAATAGGGACCCAATTCTTTGGTTCAATCTTGGCCTACACCGTAATTAAACATATTTCATTGATTTGTTGTTCTTAAACATCTCCTAGCAACTATTAATCATGGGTTAACAATTAACCTGAGTTTTGCTTTAAGTTTTGTTTAATCAAGATACAATCGTTAATTAAACCTAACCATCGAATAACCTAAGATACAATCTCTAGATTTAATTAGGCAATAGCAATAAGAATTAGAAAAATCTATTAATCATGGTAACAACCACATACAATGAATTATTTAACCTAGGTCATGTTATCCTTAATGATTACGAATCATTAGTTGCTACACATGAATTTCAACATAACAATTACGGATTGTATCAAAATCCTAGCAATGGATTTGCAATTAAACGATTCAATGAACACATTAAAATCATCTTTTCACAATACTCAATGGGTTCATACATAAATAATCGAACAGTAACAAACTTTTGATTATCCATATGCAATACCTAAATCAACTAACATAGGATAAAATAATCAATTTCTAATGAGAGAAAGAAATAACAAAATAATTAAAAAAAATACTTAACCTAGGTCGTCGGCATCGATGTCACCTCCAAACTGGCGTCAGGATGTCTAGCCTTCCATGAATCTCTCCTGGAAAAATGCTTCAGCCCCCATTCAATGTCCCTAGCTGAAGACCCCTTTCACTGAGCCTCTACTCCTTTCTCGCAAGCTCTCTTCTTTACTCTCTCATGCCACTATTCTATTCTCTAGCTACACTCTTACACAACTCTTTTACGCCTCCCCTCACTATTCTTGATGTGACCAATAATGTTTTTGGTCCATGTTCCTATTCACTTAAAACCCTCTCCTTCTATTGTGCATTTTGAATAAAATGCACACCATACGCTTAGAACGGAGACACGTTGTGCGTTTAACACTCAACATCTTGCCTGCGTTTAACGCACAATGCAACACATGATCCATGTACTGTGCGAAAGGCACAACGCCTGTGTTATGCGCAAGTGTTGCTGCTCCTATTCTTTATTTATTCAATTAGTTTTTGTTTCAATTTACTATTCACCCCTATGTTACTGTGCCCTTCCTCTCTTTAACGCAAACACTATGCATAGGGCTGTCATGTGAAACAACATTCTGCTATGTTTTATTCTCTTGTTTCCTTCTTCTGTTGTCATTCTGTGCTTCCATTTTTCTTGTCTTTCTTTTCTTCTTGCTCCATAGAGGCAAGTAAATATTAATCTTCAAAAAATGGCCCATATGTCGTACTTTTGTCTCACTTTAACTTCTTTACTTCCAAATTGTACCTAAAATCATATATGAATTAAAGTGAGTATCTTAAATATTTTTTTGTTAATAATCGCTAAGTGTTATAGGATAATTTCGTAATCAATTAAGCACCTATAAGAGCTGCCTAGAAATATATCAGAAGTAATGGGTAATATCAAATATTTGTAAAAGGATTTTCAATAATAACTAGCTCATTTACCAAGCTGTTAAAGAAAGGAGTTCAATTTGAGTAGATCAATCAATGTCAAAAGAATTTTTAGGAGCTTAAGAAAATATTGACTTCTAGCCCAATTTTGGTGTTACCATCGAGTGATAGAGGTTTTTAGGTATATGTTGATGCTTCGATGATGGGTTTAGGGTATGTATTGATGTAGTATGGAAAGGTGATAGCTTATGCCTTTTGTCAGATGAGATCGCATGAGCTAAATTATCCTACCCATGATCTGAATTAGCGACAATGCATGCTGTTAGGATTTAGAGACATTATTTGTATGGGGAGACATTTCGAATCCTTACAAATCAAAAAAGCCTTAAGTATATATTAACTCATAAGGAGTTAAACTTAAGGAAGAGATGATAGATTTAATTGTTAAAGGATTATGATTGTAACATCCCATTATCCCATAATTAGGGTTAGAACCCTAGGATGTTTTATAGAAGAATTTATAGAGAATTTAGAAATGCACTTCATGCATTATATGGCATACACATGCACGTGAAAAATGTTGTCATTCATGAAATAAATGTGCATGCATTCATTGACATTTTTCCGGATATAAGTGATTTTTAATGTAATTAAAGCATGAATTTTGGATTAATTGTGTTACAAAATTTATTTGGTAATAATAGTTATTATTTCAAAATTTTTGGTGAATTATGGATTAATTGTCTTGAAAATTAAATTTGGTGTGTATTAGAATTTATTCCGCATTTTTGGAGACATTTCAGATGTTGGGACCCGATCCGGGAACCGGATCCCAACCGGAAAGCGGAAACCGAAAACAAACAGAATCGAAAGCAACGGATTTCTTTTCGAATTCAAAGCGGAACGAAACGAAAGCAAAGCGGAAAATCGCGAATCGGAATGCAAATAACAAAGCTCACACAAATCGCAGCGAATCGGAAAACGAATGTCCGACATCTGGAAGAAACACAAAGTATGGATAACTTATCGCATTGGATTACCTCGACTAACCATCCGAATGTTGGGACCCGATCCGGTATAATTAATTTTTTTCTTTTTTTTTTCAATCTTTCTTTTCATTTCCTTAATCAACCTTATACAATCAAAACAAACTAATTCATCCTCATGCCAATCTCACATCATCATCTTAGACAAACATACACATCCTAAAAGTTTATCCATATACCAAAATTCTTATCTCATTTAAGATAAAACCTATTCTACTTCTTACTTTGCCATAACCCGATTTTATCAAAAATCGAGCAGCATAATGGCTGTATTTTGACAGCCCCAAAATTTCAGCAAAGGCAAAATACACTTCTAATATCTCAACCCAACAACACAAAACAACATCGGACCTCCCGTCCGGAATCCGAAAACCAGCAGAAACACACATCTATACCTAAAACTTCAAAAATCCTCAATCAATCATATAACCCAACCACATTCAATATCTCAAATCCATATGCGAAATTCACATTCAATATCCAATTACATACATAAAGCATAATCATACTCAATTATGACCATAAAATCAATATCCAAGTCTCGAATTCATATACATCCTGTAATAACTGCTTTATATACACAAAAGGCAATTTAAGCCAAAAACAATATCAATTTTGAATTTACACAAAAATACAAATGCGGCAAAATCGAACTTGACGCTCTTTACATTCTTTCATCCGATCTCCTGCTCGAAACCTGGAGATGGGGATGAAAGGGGGGGTGAGCTCGGAAGCTCGTGGAT
>JANZLF010000004.1:9418065-9428801 GCA_026546835.1 Erythroxylum foetidum | reverse complement strand
CGGGGTCCCCAAGACTCAGGGATGTTATATCTAAGTATTGACCGGTTCAGTTCCTTCACGGTCAACGTTGATGCCTCTCTTGGCGGCGCCTCCACAACCAGCCCATCTTTCCTTTCCCGCGTCGTAATCTCTTCAACATCTCCCAACCTCGACATCGCCATCGCCTCAGCCACAACTTCCGACGACCTCTCGTCTACATCATCCCTTGGAGAAACCTCACTCCGAGAACCGGTGGACGACATGCTCACTAAGGGAAAATTTAGAAGAGGAAAATGAAGGAAAGGGACGTACCTATTCAGTGGAACGAAATCGGAAATTTGTGCAACACCGAAGAAAACTCCCAAAAACTGAGAATAAGAAAGAACAGAGGAACGCAAGATGAAAGCAAGAATGAAACGAGCGTGAAGAAAACCAAACTGTCTGTCGACCCCAGACATTTATAAGGAAAATGTTCGAATTGCGATCCACTCAAAACTCGACGCGTGGAGAAAATCCGAGCTATAGCAGGACACGCGGCATGATCTGAGCGGAGATAATTAGGGTCAGCCGAAATCCGGAGTGGCGGGAACAGTTGAAAGGGCGTACGAGACAGCTGCACAACGATTACATTGACGATAAGTTTCAGATTCTGAAAGCTGTCAGACAGCACGCGCCATCTACAATAAATGCTCTGCACGCTCTCCAATGATAACCACCCGATCTGCTTTAACGCGAGCTGTTGCGCAATCAGAGCCGAGGCTGACCAGTTGGGGCACTTAGCCGACCGATCCCAATACGAGCAATCACGCACAACTAATCGGTATCCGACGGAAAGCAACCAACTTATGGATCCAAACGGTAACGTACAGTTCAGCCAAAATCCGACGGAACCAATATTAAATATAAATCTTAATCTATACCTTATTGTAAAATTTGTTTTTTTTTCTTATTGTTTCTCTTGAATTATTTATGAAACTAACTTATCTCAATTAGCATAATTGTATAAGTGTTTAAACTACAGAACATATTGACACAACTCTACAACCATTACATAAAGAGTTGGATAAGGAATCTAACTCATTTAGATCTTAAGTCTATTTACAATAGACTTTAAACATTTTAGTAATTTAATTAAACTTTAATTAGAATTACAATTAATTTTATTTAAATATTAATTAAGCCAAATAAGATTTAATATCCTATATTTATACTTATTTATTAAATATATTATACTTACTAATAAAGTTTCACTTTTTCTCTTTAACATGTTCTTTATATGTGACTCATTAAATTATTAAATATGTTGGCCATGAATATAAATATTAAATCATATTTAGAATTATATAAATTAAACTTTTTAAATTTATCTTTAATTTTTAATTAAATAATTTATCATTATAGATCAAAATTGACGTCTAGTAACACATTATAAATATCTAAATATTTATAAATATCAAAGTAGCTTTGATTAATCTTTTGTACATGATTTTTTTTTATATATTTCAGTTCTTTTATTGTATTTGTAAACTATTTATAAAGTATCATTCTATTTTATCAATAGATTTCTTGAATCAACACTAATTAAAAATAACAAAGCAATTTTTAATCATTTTAAAGCGATGAATCATGGATTGATCAATCAACTATCTTTATATAGTTTTTGTTATATCTAACGATTACTGACTAAACTATCCTTAGACTACGACAAGTCATAAGTAATATAAGACGTTATAATTACTATATGAGATAGTTAGACGGTATCAAATTAATGAATTATTTATATAATCATAATATTTCAAATATAATTTTCATATGATTGATTCAATAAATTTGTTATTTAATAAATACTCATATATTTAGTTAAATATTTTTATAATTTAATTTATGAGATTAACAATGTCTTTATAATTAACAACATCTTTTGTAAGGAAGAAACGAATATGCGTTAATTTCGACTCTTCAAGTGAAGAAAAGGGCAAGACGGAATCTTAGAATTTGAAGTGACGAATGCACGATGACTCGGATATTAATTCGATCTCAAACCCAAAACATTAATGCACGAAACGACACATTTCAAACTGTTTGTGTCACCATACAATATCACGCGCTCTGAGCCACGCTCTCAGTATTCAAGTGAACCTACATTTTTATCCACGCATTGGTCAACGACAGTCAATGCATAGTCCCGCGTCTCCTGTAGTTCGAGGTTGTGTTTGCCGATTGCACTTCACGCGGCGTTGATTGAATCTCTGTAATTGACAGCCGATAATAAGAGAAAAAAAGAGAGCAAAGGTTCCTCCAGGGAGAAGCAAAAGCACTGACTCGCCCTGGTCTATCTGAAATGGGCTCCTGTGACCGTTGCCCCTTCCTCATGTCTGCGTTGCCCCTTCCTCATGTCTGTTTATGCCTATGTAGCACGGACACGGTAAAATAGAGTCGTGTTCGCGTGTCAGACACATGTCTGTATCAGACATTCACTGACACACGGTGGACACAGTTGAGATACGTCTGGAGATCACTTAGATATTGCTTAATGAAATATATGCTCCATAGAATATATGCTTCATGTTTTTTTAGAGAGGCTTATAAAGTATTAAATATGTATGAACTATCAAGATGTTGGAAGTCTTGAGACACATCAACCAATATATATCATATTATGAATTCTGAATTTTTTTCTTAATTTTAAATTTTATAATATATATATATGCTGTGTCCGTATCCGCCAAATTTTAAAAATTGGTGTGTCTCCGTATCCGTTTTCGTGTCGTGTCACGTGTCTGTGTCCATATCTATGCTTCTTATGTTTATGCAAAAGTCCGCTGATACCTTACTTTTCCAAAAGTCTACAAGAACACTGGCAATTATGATGCGATCAACCCAATACACCACAGGTCACAACCAATACCTTAGCTCTCCCTCGTTTTCCTTCCACGTGTTGTGAATTTCGAAGTTGACATGCTATCACACCAAAGCTTGTTTTTTTCTGCTCGAAACATTAGTTAGCTTCTGCTCCACGTGCAGAGCCGCAATAATGTCATTTACAGCTTTTGGAAAGGGCTGGAGGTAAGCAAGAGAGGTTTTTGTGAATCTAAAGTCTGCATGGTTATGTTACTTCATACGTTGTGAATATTTGAGGTGTTTTTGTTGTGCTGTTCTAAAAAGCTCTCCACTCCAACTCAATAATATCTGAAATATGCAATAGTTTCTGGTCGTCAATATTTGAGGTGTTTGTGTTGTGCTGTTCTCAAAAGCTCTTCAACTCAATCTGAAATATGCAATAGTTTCTGAAATATGCAATAGTTTCTCCTGGTTGCTTTCTATTGCTATGTCATGTATGGCATGCACCACCTTGCTTCAATTAATGTGCTACTTGGTCAGCTTAACCAACCCTACACGTCTTCAAAGTATGGGTAATTGACTAGCATTGATTTGGATTCTTTTTAAATAAGGAGAGATGATCCATTATCCTCCACATCTGCGGCTTGCCTCCCAGCCATACAAATGCTTGAAATGAGATTGCTTTGCTTCTTTTAAATGGAAAAACAAACGGGAAAATATTAATTCTTTCATCTGATTTGTTTTTTTGGTGTAATTTATCATATCTCTTGGCTGTCATAGTACGTTCTCCTGGCTCTTATAAGTTGATTTAGGCATATCTATTTGCAGCTTCGAAACCTGGATGCTTTTGGAACTTGCGGACTTGGGGGTTTTTATACTGCAAATAATTTGCTATACTGCATTAGAAGAACTATAAGACTTTGGTGTGTCCGTCTTTTAAGTTTGTGTGCTTCCTTTCTGCTTGGCTAACTCCACAAGGTTCAACTCTTTTAATTGCAGTAAAACAATGGAGAGCAGATGGATAAGGTTTAATGACAAACACTAAGCTAACCCTCTTTTTGGGCCTTTGTACGTGATCCTTGGGGTGCACCCCAAGGCAAGCAATTAATTACTGGGACTATCCAAAGTTACGGATCAGTCTTCCATTTCCATACCCATTTTATTCTTTTATTACGAAACAAATTAATAGAAATAAGATTGATTTTTTTTTCTTATACTGAGTATGGCTTGGCTTCATCATTCTACAAGATTTTCTTGGCAATTATTTTTATATTAACATGCTAATCATATCTTTTCGTCTCAAAATGTTTCTGTTTTCTGTTTTCTGTTTTCTGTTTTCTTTTCTTTCTTTTGAATTGATTATGGTGTCAGTGTGCTCTCTTTTTGTTAAGAATGATGATTTACATTGTTATTATATTCTTTTCTGGGTTGTTTCATTTCTGCTGATTATAAAGCTTGGCAACAAAAACGCTGACAACCGTAGTGTTCTGCTGAAATTTCAAGGTGACAAGGAGGAGGTGTTGATAAGACCAAGCCAAGCACACCGTGAATTTCAAGTGGAATGTCTCACATGTCGTCCACATCATGGATCGCCTCTCTCTCATGTTCAAGCTCTATTGTCATGTCCTCGGAGGACGCTTCTCCTCCATTCATATTTCAGTGGCTAAGATTCGTGTTCCTATGTCCATGCCCTCAAAGAGTTCTCTTATGTTCAGTTGATCTTTTGTTCTTGCTTGTGCTATTCGCATTTGCAGTTCAGAAGTTGGTTTCTAGATTTACCTCCATTGGTCATTCCAGGTCTGACATCAACAAGCCTCTCATTGCTAGGAGAAGAGTCCTTGTTCGAACTAACATTTGGTTTAACTTCTCATTGATTGTGACAGCTCTTCTAGCCTTTTGTTACACTATCGTTTGTATTCTAGTACTTACAGGGAGCAGCCATTCGACGTGGAAGCGAGTTGATGAGTTGTTCTGGTTGGTTCAGGCAGTGACTCATGCAGTAATCGCAATCTTAATCATTCATGAAAAGAGATTTCAAGCTGTTTCTCACCCGTTGTCCCTTCGGATTTATTGGGTTGCGCATTTCATTTTTGTCACTCTCTTTATGTCATCTGGTATCATTCGTTTGGCTGGCCAGAATTCGAACTTGATATTTGATGATATAGTTTCCATTGCGTCTTTTGTGCTATCAGTTGTTCTTCTTTGGGTTGCTATAAGAGGATTAACTGGGATCACAGTTTGCAGCGAGTCTGAGCCAGAAATGGAGAACCCAAATAAACTATACGAACCCCTTTTGGACAAATCCAAAGTGACTGGCTTTGCTTCAGCTCCTATAATTTCCAGGGCCTTCTGGTTATGGATGAATCCTCTGTTGAGTCAAGGCTACAAATCTCCTCTCAAGATCGATGACGTGCCTACTCTGTCACCAGAGCATAGAGCTGAAATCATGTCACGGCTCTTTGAATCCAATTGGCCTAAGCCACATGAAAAGTCGGAACACCCGGTTAGGACCACATTGTTGAGGTGCTTTTGGAGGGAAATTGCCTTAACCGCATTTCTTGCCATTGTGCGGCTTTGCGTCATGTACGTTGGGCCTATTCTTATACAAAGTTTCGTGGATTATACAGCAGGGAAGAGGAGCTCTTTGTACGAGGGATATTACCTCGTATTGATCCTCCTTGCTGCAAAATTTGTTGAGGTTTTAACCGTTCATCAATTTAACTTCAACTGTCGGAAACTTGGAATGCTCATTAGATCTACTCTGATCACGTCTTTGTACAAGAAAGGCCTGCGGTTATCATGCTCTGCTCGTCAGGCTCATGGGGTTGGACAGATTGTTAATTACATGGCTGTTGATGCCCAGCAACTCTCTGATATGATGCTACAGCTACATTCCATATGGCTAATGCCACTGCAAGTTGGTGTCGCATTGATTCTCCTGTATAACGCACTTGGGGCTGCAGTAGCCACCTCTTTGGTTGGAATCGTCTGTGTCCTTGTGTTCGCGATATTTGGAACCAGAAGAAACAACACATTCCAGCACAATGTGATGATGAATCGTGATTCAAGAATGAAGGCGACGAATGAAATGCTTAACTACATGCGCGTGATCAAATTCCAAGCATGGGAAGATCACTTCAACAAAAGAATTCAAACCTTCCGAGAAGCGGAGTTTGGATGGCTTTCCAAATTTCTATACTCAATCTACGGTAACATCATTGTATTGTGGTCTGCACCCTTACTGATATCAACAATCACATTCGGAACTGCATTGCTGTTGGGAGTCCCACTTGATGCAGGGACAGTATTCACCACCACTTCCATATTCAAAATCTTGCAGGAGCCTATTAGAGCTTTCCCTCAATCCATGATCTCACTTTCACAGGCAATGATATCTCTGGGAAGATTGGATCGTTATATGCTAAGTAAGGAATTGGTGGAGTCATCAGTGGAAAGGGGGGATGGTTGCCAAGGTAGAACAGCTGTGGAGATTAAGGATGGAGTATTTAGTTGGGAAGACGAAGCTGAAGGCGAGGTTCTGAAAGACATAAATATAGAGATTAAAAAAGGGGAGCTTAGTGCTATTGTTGGGACGGTAGGGTCCGGAAAATCTTCTCTTCTTGCTGCCATTCTGGGTGAGATGCACAAAATATCAGGAAAGGTATAGGTTACTAAATTATTACTTACTTCTTACTCTCTTTTTTACAGAGTAATTCATAATGGCTGTTCTTTTTTTAGCACCGTTATGTTTATGTATCTCTAAAAAATTGTTGGTTTAGACTTGGTGTGATTTGATGAAGTTATTATGCTACTATTCTTTCACCAGGTCAGGGTTTGTGGAACAACTGCTTATGTTGCTCAAACTTCTTGGATTCAAAATGGTACCATTCAAGAAAACATCTTGTTTGGTTTGGCAATGGACAATGAGAAATATAAAGAAGTGATCAGGGTGTGTTGCTTGGATAAAGATTTGGAAATGATGGAATATGGTGATCAAACTGAAATAGGAGAGCGTGGTATCAACCTTAGTGGAGGGCAAAAGCAAAGAATACAGCTTGCTCGAGCAGTTTATCAGGATACCGATATCTATCTTCTCGATGACGTCTTTAGTGCTGTCGATGCGCATACCGGCTCTGATATATTCAAGGTGACTCTATTAACACATGATTCACTCTCTTCTTCCCTTGAACATTGTACACATTGTTTCTATCCGACATGCATTGCTGATATAGACTAATTTTCTTTTGTAGGAATGTGTCAGAGGGGCACTCAAAGGAAAAACTATCTTTCTAGTGACCCACCAAGTTGATTTCTTGCATAATGTTGATCTTATCTCAGTAAGTACACTTTGTTACTTTTATTTCTCTCTTTCAGCCACATATGTCATGTTACATGCTGAGGCTAATGTATTTGTAATTTACAGGTGATGCGAGATGGAAAGATAGTGCAATCAGGAAGATATAATGATCTACTAGAGTCAAGTATGGATTTTAAAGCTCTGGTGGCTGCCCATGAAACCTCTATGGAGCTTGTAGAAGTTGATCCTGTTTTACCAGGTGAAAGTTCCCCCAAAACGCCTATGACTCCTCACCCTTGTCCAAGCATTCGGGAGGTGAACGGTGAAAACAAGCATCTAGAACAATCAAAGTCGAATAAAGGAACCTCAAAGCTCATTGAAGAAGAGGAGAGGGAAACTGGTAAAGTGGGCTTCAAAGTGTATAAACAGTACTTGACTGAAGCATTTGGATGGTGGGGTGTCATAGTAGCGTTGCTTCTTTCTCTAGTATGGCAAGGTTCTCAGATGGCCGGTGATTATTGGTTAGCATATGAAACTTCAGTAGAACGTGCTTCCTCTTTTAAGCCTTCTCTCTTCATTTCTGTGTATGCAATTATTGGAGTTGTGTCAATGATTCTGTTAGCAATAAGAGCCTTTTTCATTGCTATCATGGGGTTGAAGACAGCCCAAATTTTCTTTAAGGGTATTCTTCATAGTATTCTACATGCACCCATGTCATTTTTCGATACCACACCTTCAGGAAGAATTCTAAGTCGGGTAAGGATTGAAACCACCCCTTGTGGCATCTTTACTTCATGTTTAGATTTGGATGTTAAACTACGACGGGAGTATGTTTAGACTGATGTCTTGTTTCTTCTTTTGTTCTCGTTCTTCAGGCATCAACAGATCAGACCAACGTCGACCTCTTCCTTCCATTTTTTTTGGGAATCATGATTTCCGCGTACAGCACAGTGCTTGGCATCATCATTATCACATGTCAATATGCTTGGCCGATAATCTTCCTATTGATTCCTCTTGGTTGGCTCAACTTATGGTACCGGGTATGGAGTTTCTTTGTCTTGTAGTTGACAAATCGTAATATATTGGAACTCTCGACGACATTGAAATTAATGTCTTTTCATTTGATTTCAGGGATATTTTCTTGCAACAACTCGAGAATTGACTCGTCTCGACTCAATTACTAAAGCACCTATTATCCATCATTTTTCAGAGAGTATTGCAGGAGTTATGACAATCCGAGGATTCAGAAAGAAGGATAGTTTCTCTCAGGAAAATGTTAACCGAGTTAATGCCAATTTGCGAATGGAATTCCACAATAATGGATCGAATGAGTGGTTGGGTTTTCGATTGGAACTGATAGGGAGCTTAATCCTTTGCACATCTGCTATGTTCTTGATTTTGTTACCAAGCAGTATTATAAGGCCAGGTATTACATAATAACACGTTGGTACCTAAAGAACATAAAAACACTTTCTTAGAGCCTCAAATTGTAATATATTATTGTCAAAAATATTATGTCGTATAATAACATGTTCACATAACTCTGCGATATGCAGAAAATGTTGGCTTATCTCTGTCGTACGGGTTGTCTTTGAATCCTGTGCTGTTTTGGGGTATATATATGACTTGCTTTGTTGAAAATCGGATGATCTCTGTCGAGAGGATTAAACAATTCACTAATATCCGATCAGAGGCAGCATGGGAAATAAAAGATCGTCTTCCTCCTTCAGACTGGCCAACTCACGGCAACGTTGACCTCAGGGACTTGCAGGTAAGTAGTGGCATATGGATAATGGATTCTGATTAAACCTTCATTCCAAAGGAAAGGAAAATGAAGCAATTAGATATGCAATGAAGATCTCATATGCTTTCTTATAGTTGATGAATTATTCTTAATTCCAACGAGTTCATCTTTGGCTGATAGGTAAGATATCGTCCAAACACTCCTTTGATTCTTAAGGGGGTTACTCTAAGCATTTACGGAGGAGAAAAGATTGGAGTTGTTGGACGTACAGGGAGTGGAAAGTCAACATTGATTCAAGTTTTCTTTAGGTTGGTGGAACCAACAACAGGGAAAATAATTATTGATGGTATAGACATCTCCATGCTGGGTCTCCATGATCTCAGGTCTCGCTTTGGTATAATTCCTCAAGAGCCTGTTCTCTTTGAAGGAACTGTGAGAAGCAACATTGATCCTATTGGGCAGTACACAGACGATGAGATCTGGAAGGTATTATAAACATGTTGTACTACTTTCAATTACATTCTTGATGTAGGCTATTATTGCTATGAATTGAATTCCACTGCAATATTACGTTGCAATCCATAATTTAAAACCATATTTATTATTTGTAGAGTCTTGACCGTTGCCAGCTACGAGACAATGTAGCTGCAAAACCTGAAAAACTGGATGCTCTAGGTCCGTGATTGATACCTGATTTTGAGTGATTTTTTAAAACTCTCTTGGACATGGTTAATGAAGTGGTTGATTTTCCTTAGTGGTGGACAATGGAGACAATTGGAGTGTGGGTCAAAGGCAACTTTTGTGCTTGGGGAGAGTAATGCTGAAACGCAGTCGACTGTTGTTCATGGATGAGGCAACTGCTTCAGTTGACTCACAAACTGATGCAATGATTCAGAAGATCATCCGCGAGGACTTTGCAGCTTGTACTATTATTAGCATTGCACATAGAATACCCACAGTCATGGACTGCGACCGTGTTTTAGTCATAGATGCAGGTAAGAAGTTAAATTTCATTTGTTCGTCTTCCTTGTTGCATACTATAGGAAATTTTAACTGCTTCATTACTTATGCCAGGACAAGCTAAAGAGTTTGATAAACCATCTCGTTTACTGGAAAGGCCAACTCTCTTTGGAGCATTAGTTCAGGAGTATGCCAACCGCTCTGCTGGATTGTAGATGAACCATTGTGTTAGTTTTATCTTTTAGTTCACGTTGTATAATATTTTATTGACACTGTCACCGTCCATTTCAGTGATCTTCCGAAACTCAAAATCCTGAGACTCACTCCAGTTAAGTTAACCACGCAATATTTTATGTACTAAATCTGAACACTTGCTCATTTTGCTTTCAAAAATGTTTAGTGATCGTCCATGTCCAACAAGATAAAAAATAATAATAATACTTTAATGATATAAGGTAAATATATAAATTTTGTTTAAATAAAGTTGTTTCTTTTGTTTTCGGGCTTCAATTCACCTTTGTCATTAACCCTATGCTCCCTGACTGTTTGTTTTCCGACTTCAAATTACCTGTGCTATTAACCCTATGCCCCTTGTTCCCAACAATATCCACCCCAGAAAACGAGTCCAAATCTTCTGTCTAATATCACACATTCTAATATAATTGTGTATAACACAACAAGCAATAACGATGTATTTTTGTTTCTTCATATCATAACTCGGCATGTTTTTAAGAATAGGGAATCTTGCTTTTAAAACGTCAAAACATCTTTCAATAATATTTTTTAATGAAGAATGCCTGTAGTTAAATAATTCCTGTGGACCTTGAGGTCTTCCTCCGCCTCTATAATCTCGCAAATGATATCTTTCACCTCGATATGGTGAAAGAAATCCAGGCATATTAGTGTAGCCCGAGT
>JANZLF010000004.1:9387293-9397994 GCA_026546835.1 Erythroxylum foetidum | reverse complement strand
TATAGTACCTGGACATTGGTTGGGACATGACTTGGCATCCGCAGACCCTGACAGCTCTTGATGCGATTCAAAGTCTTTCCTACACTTCTTCAAAGTCTTTTTAAGGTTCTTGAAACCAAGCCCAGGTAGTTCTTCCCGCTGGCCTTGCATGTACTCCTGATATTTCTTGCAAAACTTCATCTTCTCGCACGTTTCCACAAACCACTAAACCCTTTCTTAATCCGTGAAAGACCCTCATATAATAGACGCTCGATTCTTAAGCCTGTCGACCACAGATTAGTCAAGGAGTGAATGTTGTCGGATTTTATGAACTTTTTAAAGATTATTTCCGACGGGATATTCACGACAACGACCCTATCCGCCCCTGCTAAGATTTCACCTGTCTCTGGATGGTAGCCGTAGTTCGTGTTCTCGTAAACATACATATATATTATATATAGATATCGACAAATATGAGGGTGGCAACAGAAAATGTCTATTTCTTGGTAATTTCACCTTTCAAGTTTCTCTTCTCTTCACTTTATTTTATTTATTAAAAAGAATTGAAAATTTCTTATTACGTCATTTTCACTTTGCTTTTTTTTTTTTGGGACCAGATCCTTTATTTTAGTTTTATATAAATATATAATTGAGATGAAATGAAATACAATTAAAATAAAATAGAAAAACAGAATATCTAGGGGACATTTATACGTAAATGAGAATGAAAGTGAGAACTTATATCCCTTCTTGATAATTTATATTTATTGGATGTTATAATTTATTTTTAATATTATTATAAAAAGAATAAATAAGAGAAACATATCCAACACAGTAATGGCCCGCAAATCTTCAAACTTCCGTTTCACGCAAGGGCGTGGCCTTTACTCTTCAACTGAAAGTGCTTTACGACTCTTGAGATGCGTGATCATCCAACTCCATATTTACTTCAAAAGCCTCCCCTCCCTCGCAAAAGAAAAACTGGATACAGCTTATCTGCCACGTCCTTGTCGGTGCCACGTGTAGAAAATATATTTGTTCAGCGTCACAAGTGATGAGGATTGAATAGGTGAAGGAGCTTTCTCCTTTTCTGGGTGACAACCAGTGAGCCGAAGCAGTGGATGAACACGATTTGGACAATGTAGATGAACATGGTTATTGGTTTGGAAACTCTTCCCTCTCTCCTTTTTTTTCTTCCTCTTTTCTGGTTGTAAAATAGCTGAAACTTAATACAGTAACGAGTATGAAAATCGATTCAAGACGTCAATCCACCACCTCAATTCCTAATTGAATTCAGACGTCATGAACAGTTGTATTTTAGCGTTGGGAGATGTAAACCGTGAGTTCACCTTTGTTGTCAACTTGGATACAGTAAGCGTTACTACATTTTGACCCTATAATATATGAAACTGGCCGGTTGAGCACTGGGGCCGTCACAATCAGATGATAGGAGAGAGAAAACAATACTACCAATCTTTGGAATTTCTTTTTAAAGGTGACAAGTTCATTAGTGGACGATCCACCATGATTTGTCGAGCAATCAATTACAATGCAATAGGTAAGTAAGGAATAATAATATATTGAAGTATGTTGTGCTTTTTTTTTTTTAAGCCTGATATGTTTTAGGAGGGTCTTAATTTATGAGAAGGCGCCTTTAAGTCATTCATTTTTAGACTAATTTTCGCTCACACCGGGTCAGCCTGTAAGGAATAAAGTACTGGTCAAATAGATTTTTTCATTCTTAGGACTTAAATTTGAGACTTATAAGAGTATTGAACTACTCACACTAACCTATTTGATTAGTATGTTGTGTTTGTTTGATCAACCAATTAAACTACATGTGAATGCGTTACTTGGAATTAGTTCCTGTGGCACTACCATTACGCCGGCTTAGTTGTTGACTGGTTCAATTATCTTCTCCATATCTGAAATCTTTAGTTGAATAAAAATTTTAAAAGGAAATCATTATATATATTGTTTACTGAACTATGATAGGCCTCAGCGTGGGAATAGCCCAAAAATGGGCGATGTCCATTATCTAATGAGCCCAAAAGATGCGCGTGCAAAATAGTGACGACTGACGAAGAACCAACGCCAGGCGGCAGCGTCTGACAGTCGCCAGCTGAGCATTTGATTGGCCAGGTGATAGAGGACCAATCATTATCTCTAGTTCCTTTTGTAATGTTCTGTGCCGCTCGGACACGCTAAGTCAGATACTTTTATCCCGCAACTTCTAGACTTGAAACACAGAGAGAGCCTAGTGCTGTGGTTGTGGTAGAGAGAAATCGAAGGCGATGGAGAAGCAAGTGATGGTGGTGGGGATAGACGATAGCGAGCACAGCGGCTACGCTCTGGAGTGGATATTGGAAAAGTTTTTCGTTCCTTTTGGTGCCAATTCTCCTTTCAGGATCGTCATAGTTCACGCCAAACCTACGGCTTCCTCTGCTGTCGGTCTCGCAGGACCTGGTTTGCTAACTCCCCCAACTTGTTTGCACCTGGTTTAGAAATTAGAATTAGTAATTTGTGTTTTTTGTTTCGTTTTGCTTTGGGTTTTAATTATAAGTAGTGTATAATATAGGGGCGGCTGAGGTTTTAGTATTTGTGGATGCGGATTTGAAGAAGATAGCGGCTAGAGTTGTCGAAAATGCGAAGGCGATGTGCACCAGTAAATCGGTACCGGATTAAATCACTCATTTTGTTGCTTATAATTCTAATTATAGTTATTGGTAGACTTAAGTTATCATTTGATTTGTATATCATAGAGGTAGGTAATTGTATTCATTTATCATGTTAATTGGGATATCAAAATTGAATTGGTTTGACCAAAAACATAAAACTTGAGTTTTAATTGGTAAAAATGGAATGAGAAGATCTAATGTGGACAAATTTAGACCTTATTCCAAGACTTTTTGCTCATGATTGCTCATCAATTTTGTTGTTATGTCTATGACGTTAAATCCCATAATACGCTCATTAAAGCTATGTCTAAAAGACATTGTTTAGTGATTAACAATTTGTGACATATGACAATGGATTTTATCTGTGATCAGGCAAAATTGCATGATTTGGAATAATTGCTCAATTATTCAGTATCTTAACAGGTGAACGATGTGACTGTGGAAGTGGTGGAGGGGGATCCCAGGAATGTCCTCTGTGAAGCTGTGGAGAAACATCATGCTTCGGTGCTGGTTGTGGGTAGCCATGGTTATGGCGCTATCAAGAGGTGCCTTATCCTGTGACCATTTAAAGGCTATAATCTCCCCGTCAAGTTATCAGTTTTTTTGTTTTCAATCTAATTGATTGATCTCAGTGATATGGAGCTGAAGGTTATAACCTCGAATTCCCTTTGATAGTCTTTGAACTTCACAAATAGAATCAACAAATCCAAAACAGCTCTTTTGTGATTCACAAAGGCAGGAAATACACTCTCAAAGCAGACGGGACCAACAGATGTAGCTTAAGCCTATTAATCTCCTTGTTTAACCTACCAAAACCTATACTAGCACCTCCCCAGTCGTATTAACTACCAATGAAGAAAACTTCCTATTTCTAATGGAGCTTGAGAACTGAGATAAAACACTCACTTATCAGACATTTAGTGACTTAAACTATCCTGACACCCTAAGCAATAGGATAAAACGATTTAAGAGGGGAAGAATGCAGATGATACTGATCCACCTAACCTCTGTTTTCTTTATTACAGGATGCAGATTTTGATAATCTATAGTAGTCTTCTAATTTGCTTACTGTTTGGTACTTTAGCTAGTGAACTTCCGGAGCTTCAAGCCTATATGAATGGTAATACGAGGATGCTAGCATAGATGTACCCTTGGCCAAATATTATGTGTGTAGACATTATATTAGTAGACCTTTAGGTGCTGTGGGATTTCATATTTACAACATCCTTTGAAAGAAAGGAACTAGACACTTCTTCGCCTATGATGTAATTGTGTTTTATATTCACAAATCACTTTTCAAAGTGGTGAAACCTATTGGGATTATAGTGAAACCCCACTGGGTTTACCCGAGTCTACTGTTGCATGTCAAAAAAATTTCTGAGAATTTTTTTCTAACAAGAAATCTTTGTTCTTGCAGGGCGGTTCTTGGTAGTGTGAGTGACTACTGTGCTCATCATGCTCACTGCAGTGTGATGATTGTGAAGAGGCCCAAGATCAAGCACTAAGATCAGAACAGAAGTATATGTAATATAACAGCGTATTGTGAACAAGAATGTTGTCTTAAAATGTCACTCAAATATCGATGTTGATGACCAGATAATAATACCATGTATTTATAAACGCAAACCTTAAGGGGTTGATTTGACTTCCCCTCAGAAGATGTCTTGCTCTCTATTCAAGTTGCATTTTCAGTTTTCAGGGAGTCCATTCAAATTCTTAGCAGGGCCCAGGAACGAAACAATTCATCTGCTTTCCAAGGTTGAAGTAAAAAAGATATCAATTCATTTGTGTCCGATAGGTACCTGGGAACCAATTCCATTTCATACAGATGTTGAAACACCATCCACGTGCAAATATACACATTGCTCGACCTCTGACATGCGATAACAAACGACAGTGAATGTGCAAAGTAACTTGGAAATGCGTCCTGACTCTCCAGAAAGCATTGTTAAGCTGTCAATTGTAACTGTAGATGGGGATGCCAATACAAAGAAATGATTCGGTTGAAGCACATTACATAGTTTCCAACATGACACTTATGCTTTGCTTCACTTGCTGGCTCTTCTCCTTTGAGTTCGACAGTCAACTGTGAACTCTCTCACTTTAGCTGTCATAAAGACTGTGATAAGTATACAGCTGCACCAAAATCATCACAAGAGAATTGAATTCGAGTAACTCAATTCAATTTTACGGAATCTTTTGCATTTAGAAGTGTTCTGCACAAAAAGTTTAGAAAAGCAATTGCATTTACTTTAATAAATTAAATCGGCAATAAAATGAATGAATACATCAAAATTGTTTTTACCCTAAAAACTGCAAACGATAATAATTGCAACTACTTACATTGAAAGTAGTGTTCAAATAAGTTATATTTAAAGGTTTATTGAACAAGAATACAAGAAAGTTAGTAAAAGTCTATTAATTCAGTTGGTGTTTGAAATTATTAATCGCTTAATCATTATTTTAATAGATGACTAACACCTCAATATAGTAAGTTCATTACTTACGCGGGAGGCGCTCTTTGGGACTACAGTGGGACTTGACGTTCAAAATGTGGGCTTTACTACCTCGGTCTATGCGAAACTTTGGGGTGTATTCAGTTATGACTTGCATGAGACTTGGGCTATAAAAGGATAGAACTGGAGGTGGATTCTCTTGTAATTATTAATATACTCTCTTCGCCAGAGAAACAACCGGGTATTCGCAATTCATTAGTTAAGGCTATTAAGGAGTTGATTGCTAGAGATTGGATAGTAAAGTAGAGACACTTATACAGGGAAGTCAATCGATGTGCGGATTGGCTGGTTAACTACACTCAATCATTTGAACTTGGGATAATCACATTTCAACACCCACCTTTAGATTGTATTCAGGGATCTCTTTCCTTTGTTTTATTTAGCAACTTTTGATGTAATTTCCTTATAATGCAAAAAAAAAGGAAGTGAAGTTTTAATATCCATTCTTTATACTCTTTGTTATACTCTTTCTTCTCTTAAACCACCAATTTTATCTCAGCACTCATAATCTCTACAAGTTTCAAATTAATTTGGGCATTGTCCAACCAATACATGTATACAGTTCCATCAACGTGACTCTGCTTGTTGAGCCCTTTTTGGTATTTGGTCTATTCAATTGCGCTTATAGGCAGACCACCTCAACATAATCAAGTCAATCAATACACCAATAGTTTGTAATTATTAATTGAAGCTCGAGCTTGCTTGATCTTACATGGTGTATATGGTTCATTCAACTTGCCTAGCCTATGTCATAATCGTGCTAGTATTTAGTCAAGGCTCATCAACAATTAGCAAATAGACCTACATGTATTAAGGGATTATCAAACCATCTCCACAAATGAATATGACGCCCTTGTCGAAAGAAGCTAAGGAAGTAGTTCACAAGGTCTTTAATGATGCACTGAAGAGAAGATCCAATCTAGGTTTTGGTGATGACAAAATATAGTTACTATTAATGATTTATTTTTTATGTCTAAAAAGATAGTAATATGGAAGTTATTTAAGTCGCGTATTAACGAAGTCAATAGATAACCTATGAAATTCACATAGAAAAGTGGGAGATCAATTTTTTATAAACTTCAAATCCATTCAAGTAAAGGATAAAACCAAAACCAATGCATAACAAGTTTATAAACACACCTCCTACTTAGTTATTTTTATGCTTTAGGGCCTTATCATGCATAAATATATTATCTTTTCATCTTAACCTTGTATTTTTTTGTATTTTGGTATATCAGATGGTACAACTTAAAAATTTTCGGTACAATCCAACATGAAATGTTGATATGATTCAAAATAATTTTGTTTCACTTTCTAATGAATATGATTAGTTTTGGTTATTATGATATGACAATCAAAATTTTGATTTTACTCATCACACATACTTTTAAAAAATAAAACGTATCATCAAATTGTTGGTTTATACCTTATAACCAATCAGTTAGTTGTATTTCAATAACATAAATATTTAAATGAATTCTTTATATATTATAAATAACATATGTAACACCCACATATACCCCCTAGGAGGATATTACGAGTGTCACACACACAGAACACGAAACATTTCAAAACATACAAAACACTTTATACATGTATTACCAGAATCTTAACAAACATACATTGCATATCATAATTTCGAAAAGCAACCTGAATTAAGGTTATTATAACCCATCAAAATAAAAATTCAGGAATTATAGACATCAAATACAAGTCCAAAAATAATCTCAAAATACATATGAACAAAACAAAAATCAAACTCCTTTGGCCATCGTGGTTGTCTTATCTTAGTTCTTCCATCCCTCTTTCAAAACCTACACGGGGCAAACCTACCGTGCTAAGCATATAGCTTAGTGAGTAATAACTAAACTATAAGTCAAAAACAGATACAGAAATTTAGAACAAAATAGAGTTTTATAAATAACAGAATTGCTCAACACAAGAGGTATAAAGCCTTCAAAAACAGAATACAATGTAGCTTATGCCAAAATCAAACTGATATCAGAGTATAAAATCATAAGACTGATAAATCTATTTGCAGAAGTGGGTAACGAGACTTATACAGAAGATACCATAATTGGTAACATATCACGGAAGGACTTACGCCTCAATAACAAAAGACACTTAAGTGTCAACAACAGAGGACACCGAAGTGTCAGACACCAAAGTGTCAATAACAGAAGACATCGAAATGTCACAGAAGCAGTTGCAGACCCTTCTAGGCATGCCTATTTACCCACAATTAGGACTTAACAATTTTAAAACAAAATAAGGTCATTTCAGACATTTCATATGCAAAGCAAGTAGTCAATCATATTCAAATGCAAGTAGTACTTCCAATGATATAAACATGCATCAAACGCCTCAGAAAATTAATTTCCGAAATTCAGAACACAATTAGCATAAATCAAATTCAACAAGCAAAACAAAGTAAGGTAAGTAGCACTTCAATATCACATTCATCAATCAATACCTTAGACCTTCGTGTCCAGAATCAGTACACAATTCAGTACACATTCATCAATATCAAATTTAATTCAGTAATAAACAAAACAAATCAAGGTGAGACCATCTTAGGTTACTTACAAAAGCTCCATGTTTGCTTCTCGAAGTCCCGGCTATATCTAGAATCGGTTGCTATAAGGATTCCTCTAAAACATTCAATATAAACATATATCACTATTGTGCACAATTATTAATTCAATTATGCACATTCATGTATACTGAATATGTATGATGCATGTTCATGTCAAAAATTTGGGTTTCTTATCCTTAATCTTATCATATTATCGATCATGTGAAATCATACTCAATCCCTCGATCTAGATTTATTTCACAATCTACCTTCTGGTCTACTTTTTTGAATTATTCTCATTAGGAAGGTAAGGCAATTAGGTAATACTTCCTTCTAGAAAGTTTTCCCTCTTTTTCTTAGGTTTCCAATGATACCAAGTTCATCCTATTTGGTTTAGTATTCAATGAGTTATGCTTAAAATACCACAAACTGTGTATATTTGAAATTTTGACTAATGCATGATCATGCCTCCAAGTTATACACCTCATAACTCTCAATTCTAATATCCAAAAATTACAAAATTTATACCAATTTAAATCTAAGAGAATAAGCTTCAACTTTGGTAAAGACACCTCAGTCTAATTCAGCCTACATCAATATAGTTTATTCAAAAACCACAAGATATGATTTCTGCTCCTGGTAGTGCTACAGCCTAAGTCAAGACTCAATTTCATGCCAAAATTTGAAAATCTTAGAGATAGAATTAAAATTTGACGTCTTCAATAAAGTTGTAGAAATATGTCTATAGTTTAATCTGAATTAAGAACCAACTCAATTGGAGATCCACAGTTCAAGTTATAATGGAAATACTAAAGCAAGTTCAGTGAAAACACATATTTCAGCATTTTCTTCCAGTTTTTTCCCAAAACAGACTTTCGGGTCAATGTTACACAGTCATTTTGACAATGAAAATGAAGGATTTAGGCCAAAACTTCTTCTAAACATTTTTTCCTTTATATCTTGACTTTCTACTGACACCAATGTTATGCAATTTGGTTCAGTATTTTGAAAATTATCCCCAAATGACTACATACTATTCACAAACAGTGACAGATTTCAGATACTCAATTTCAAGCCAACTTTTGACACACTTAGTGACAGAAATCAAATTCAACGCCTTCATTCAATGGATTTCGATCTTATAATACTATATGCATGAGACTCACATTCATTCTTATTGTTGTGACCGAGTGCTTATCACAAACTTATACAAATACTAGCCCATAAGGCTCAGTCAGAACAAAATCACGGAGCACAGCTCTACGTATAGAACATATATCATGGAGCAAAGCTCTACTTGGAAGCACTTCATATTGGCTACTCAAGTCACAACGCCTTTATCTAAGCATGCATTTTACGAAATGCATCAAATACTGATTAGGTCATATCAGATAATCACATATGATGTTCAATCAGAAACTCATTATCATCAAACTTAAGTCCGGAATTCAACTTTCGTTGAGAATTCACATATCATACAGGATTTTACATCAAATCAAAGCACTTCCAATACACGCCCAACTATTATACTCCTCGAACTTCAAGTCTGGAATTCAGAAACAGATCATAAACAATTCAATAATATTGGAAGTGTAAACGAATCAAATCAAATCAATCCTAGAAAATCATCTAGGTTGACTCACAGTATGCTCCAATATGCTATTTCCTGGGTGGTCTGGTAATGTTTAACTGGTGTCCAATGAGTTCCTCTATATCATGTAAATGTGTGGTCTGGTAATGTTTGACTGGTGTCCAATGAGTTCTTCTATATCATACAAACATATTTACAAAGATCACAATTTTGCACAAATGTAAATGTATTCTTTGATGTACATCGATGTATAGAAAGTATGCATAATGCATGTTCAGTGACAATCCTAGGTATCATATTGTGTTCCTTATCATCAATTCATTCAGATATCCAAGCCCTCATTAATACCATTTGTATTCATAACTTGGAACATAATTAATCAATGTGAAACCAATTACAAAACTTTATTGAACACCTCAGATTTTGGGTTTAACATACATATGGGTCAACTTTACATAATTAATATGATAAGGAAATTGTCAAAATTAGGCAATACTTTCTTTTGTAAAGTTGTTATCCAATGTTTTAAGTTTCTAATGATACCCAGATCATTCAATTTTGTTCATTATTCTATGATTTATGCTCAAAATACCACAGACTGTATGCATTTGAAATTTTGGCTAATGCATGATCATGTATTCAAGTTGTACACCTCATATCTCTCAATTCCAGTATCCAAAAATTACAAACTTTATACCAATTTAAATCTAAGCTAATAAGCTATAAATTTTGTGAAGACATCTTTGTCTGACTCTGCCTATATCAATACATTTTATTCAATAACAACAGGAACTGATTTCTATCCCTGGTAGTGCTACTGCCTAAGCCAAGACTTACTTTCAAGCTCAATTTCAATACCCTTAAGAACAAAATCCAAATTTAATCTCTTCTTAAGATTTGTATCCAAATGTCTCTAGTTCAATTTACATTAAGAATCATTTCATTTAGAAACCTACAGATCAAAATATAGCTAAACTACCGAAGCATGTTCAGTAAAAACATTCCAGTTATCAAATTCCAAGACACCTCAGCATTTTCATCCTAACACCCCCTTTCGAGATAACTTTGCATGATCATTATGACAAGGAAAATGGTGTATTTTAGTAACACTTTCTTATAGCTAATTGACAGGGAAGTTTTAGACATATGTCTCTAATTTATTCTGAATCAAGAATCAATTTATTTGGATATCTACAGTTCAAGATATCATCAAAATACCGAAGTCTGTTCAATGAAAATTCTCCAGTTCATAACAATCCAGCATACATCTTCACCAATATCTCATGCATTTCAGTTCAATTCACACATCATTCTCAAACCATTTAATATGCCATAAACACTTATCTTTTACTTACTTGTTCA
>JANZLF010000004.1:9374548-9387193 GCA_026546835.1 Erythroxylum foetidum | reverse complement strand
AGGTACTCGTGTCTTTTGTTAACATATTGTTGAGAGTTAATGAAAGAGGTAGCTTCGGCTACATTTAAAAATCTCTGGTTGATTTCTTTACTCTATTACACTCGTGTTCTTTTTGTGTGTAAGGGAAATAGTTAAACACTTGTGTGTATATGAGGTGTTTGAGGGCTAATGGAATTATTCGACGACATTCACGTGAGAAGGCTGAATCTTTGCTTAAGCGGATCTAAGTGGGATTGTCATACGAAGGTGGGCGCGATTGGCAGTGAAAGTTCGAGTCCAAGAAAAACCTTTGTAAAATGCACGATAAACGTGCTAAATGCAATTGGAATAGCATGGTGTTAAATGGTATTTAAAAAAGTGACATGATCATTAGTGTTATTAAAATTGTTTACTAACATAAAATCTTAACCTTTAAAATTATTGATATTTTGATATAATATATGATATTTTATCAAAAAAAAAATCCAGCTAAGTAGATAATAATATTATTTTGTTTACAAGGAATGACCTGATAACCAGGTAACTTATAGTTTAGGGATAAATAATATTTTCTATGGCATATAATGCATGTGTGAGGAAAAATTAATTAATTTTATACTTTTGGCCTAAACTACCTAAGGAGTATAATATTAATTAATTCTCCATCACTTGGATGGAAAAATTAAATTATCCTAATAGGAGCGACTTGACAACCAAAGAACTATATAGTATTGAGTCTACTATAAATTTTATATGATAAAATAGGAAATTATTATTCTTTAATTATGCATGAGTAACGACTTAACAACCAAGGGATTCATTCATATTTTAAAGATGTTATATTATTTATATAAAAGTTCATGTCTAATGATATATGATTGTGTTTTTATTTTGGTGTTTCCTTTTATTAGATTTCTCAAAATGTCTACCATATCACTGCGAAGTATTCTTGATGCTAACAAGCTAGCGGTTAACAATTTTGATGATTGGTACCGCAATCTAAGAATTGTTCTCATGTATGAAAAACTTATCGATGTGATCGATAAACCCATGAATGAAGAGCCTCCTGAGAGAATTGATTATGCTAATACATTGGATGCATATTTTAAGTACTGCCCAGAGTATTTGGCTACTTTGAAAGGTAAGAAACAAGGTAGGACATTTATGAAAAATGTTTTCATGATTTCTTTAACTACTATTGATTCTACTAAATGGATATTAGATACCGGTAGTAGCTTTAATATCTGCAATATGTTGCAGGGTCTAAGGATCAGTAGGAGATTAAAGAAGGGAGAAATAAAGCTACAAGTTAGGAATGGAGCAAGTATTGCCGCTCTAGCTTTAGGAACTATAACTTTTGTTATGCCTACGGGAAAGATTTTATTATTAGAAGATTGTTATTATGTTCCTAAGTTTGTTTCGAACATTATTTCCATTTCGTCATTAGATAAACGTGGATTTCATACAATCTTTAAGAATAACTAATTTAATATATTTCATGGTGATGAATTATATGTGACGCCCTAATACCCCCTAGGAGGATACGGGGGCGTCACGCAGACAACAAAACATATATACAGAACCGAGGCAAATCCAAGCGAGACAGAACATTTCATACATGCATTTCAGAATCTCAAAGCAACCATACAGTATATAACATATCATTCACACCGTGCCTATCATATTACATACCATAAATTCAAAGACCAACATGTATTAAGGTTATTACAAACCTTCAAACAAATTGAAATGTTATACACATCAGATATAAGCCCAAAACAAACTCAAAATACATTTTTATCAAAACAAGACTCAGACTCCATTGGCCATTGCGGTTGACTTGTCCCAGTCTTTATAATCTTCTCTCTGAACCTACACGGGGCAAATCCATCGTGCTAAGCATATAACTTAGTAAGTAATAACTAATCTATACATGAAGTGACAACTCATCATACGGAATCATATAATAGGATAAGCATGCATTAAAAGATTGCCTAACATTAAATAAGATATAATGCATTTCAGAACAGATTTTTATACTTATCAGAACTGAATATCACAAGAAGGTATAAACCCTTCAAAATCAAAATACAATTTTTTTAATGTTAGAATCAAACATATATCAGATTATAAAATCAGAGCACTGCAAATCCATTTACAGAGGCGGGTAATGGGACTTATACAGGAGAGATCAAACTCTCGACACTAAAATGTCCAGGAGAGACCGAAGTCTCGACATCGAAGTGTCGTAAGAGCAGCTGTAGACCCTTCTAGGCATGCCTATTTACTCACAACTAGGACTCAACAGTTTTAAACTAAAACAAAGTCATTTCAAACATTTTACGCAAAGCAAGTAGTCAATCATATTCACATCCAAGTAGCACTTCAATATCACATTCATCAATCAATACCTCGGACCTTCATGTTTGAAATCAGTACACATTCATCAATATCAAATTCAATTTAGTAATAAATAAAACAAAACAAGGTGAGACCATCTTAGGTTCCTCACAATCGCTCCCGTTTGTTTATTGTCTTGAAGTCCCGGCAATATCTGGAAGTAGTCACTCTATACGTTCCTCTATAACATTTAACACATATACAAATCACTATTGTGCATGATTAAGAATTCATTTACGTATACTGAGTATGTATAATGCATGTTCATGACAAATTCTCAAGTATATTTTCTTACTAAATTGATGTAAACATCAATTGTGCTTCAAAAGTTTCAAAATTCATACATTCAATTACTATTCCAGCTTTTGCTGGAAGCACCTCATTCGGGTCAACCTTGTACAATCAAAAAGATCAAGATACTGATGTGTTTCTATAACAGTCTCTTCTAGAAAATTGTTTCTTAGTGTTTTAAGTCTCTATTGATACCAAGATCGTTTAATTCCATGAGTTATTATCAAAATACCACAGACTATGTACATTTAAAATTTTGGCTAATACATGATCATGCCTCCAAATTGTACACCTTATAACTCTCAATTCCAATATCCAAAAATTACAAATTCTATGCCAATTTAAAGTTAAGATAATAAGCTACAACTTTGGTGAAGACACCTCAGTCTAATTCAGCCTACATCAATACAACTTATTCAATAACCACACGACATGATTTCTGTACCTTGTAGTGCTACAGCCTAAGACAAGACTCAATTCCATGCCACTTTTGAAAGTCTTAGAGACAGAATAAAAATCAACTTCTTTAAGAAAGTTGTAGACCTATGTATCAAGTTTAATATGAATTAAGAATCAACTCATTTTGAAATCTAAAGAGCAAAATATAAGCAAAATACTGAAGCATGTTCAATAAAAAACAATAACCTTTTAATAGCCTCTAGGCTTTCATCCGAAACTCACTTCCATTTTTACACCAAATTCATTTCATAAAATCAATCATAAACCTATCAATTTTTCAGATTTTTATCTTAAGTAGATTTCGGGTCAGATTTGTATGACTATTTTGACATAGACAATGGGGTATTTAGGCAACATATTCTACTAATAAAATGTTCCTCAATGTTTTAAAATTCTAATGACACCAATATCATGCATTTTAGTTCAATATCCTGCAAGTTATAATCAAAAATCCACAAACTGTTTTCATTCCTTGACAGAACTCCAATTTCAACTTCAAGCCAAATTTTCAGATTCTTAAGGGCATATTTTGATTGTGATTCTTTCATGAAAATTGTATTTCTATATCTCTAGTTTACTATAAATTAAACTCCATCCAATTTAGATATTCAAAGGTCAAGTTAAGCCCTAAATACAGATTTATGTTCAGTAAAATACTGCTTATATCATATGCCAATGGCTATAATCCTTCATCTTGTTAATTAATCATCGTTTTTTGCTTCTTCTTTCACCACCCACACATGCATCAACACCATTTACATATGCAACACTCGCCAAGCATGAAAATATACACCATTCATGCATGCATTCAGTTACAAATATTAAAACCTCAACATAAATCATTTACATTATCATAAAACTTAAAGCATTACTTACTTAGTTTATACTTTAGAAAAATTCCAGAAATGGGGAGAGCAAATAAGAAGGAAGATAGTGTAGATGGTTTCGATGAAACCAAAGGGAAAGAGCTACAGAAACATATTTTATTTTATTTTTTTAATGCCTAGGTGTTTCATTAGTGTTTTAACACATATCTTCATTGCATATCTTCCACTTGTCTACTAGATAAGCTACCATTTGTCTCATAGCTATAGGTTTACATGTCACACATGATTTTATCCATTTATCACTCCATAATTTGTCCTTTGTCAATTAATTTCTAATACAATTGTCACGCTTTTATTTGTCTATTATTTCAATATTTTTCTTAGTCTAAAATACCTCAATTTTTTGATAATTTTCCTAAAATTCACCAAAATTTTGAAATAATAACTATTACCACCAAATAAATTTTGCAACACAATTAATCCAAAATTTACCCTTTAATCGCATTAAAAATCATTTATACCTGCAAAAATGTCAATGAATGCATATACAATTATTTGAATATGTCAAAATTCATATGCACATATCAACGAATACTCAATTATGCAAAGCAAATGATGTACTGGAATTCTTTAATTTTTTAACCCCTAATATGGGGTGTTACAATATATGTATACAGTAAAATTCATAGGATATATATACATTGCAAATAAAATTATGATGAGATTATAACTATGAGATTCATATTGCATTTATTTATTATCCCTAAAATATTTCTAGTCATTATTTTAATAAAACTAGACATTAATAGAACATAAAAAATAGCAAATATTATGCTTTTTCTTTATGAACTAAGTAATCTATCTCATAGATTAAAGTATGAAGATACTTAAACAAATTTATGATTGCTTACTATAAAATAAATTCACTAAACTTACTCCACATAAAAAATTCATTTAGAACATTACTTATATGCCTATGAAAATTCTCATTGTAATGATTGTACAAGCGATTCTTTACTTAAGATCTCTAAAGTTATCACATATAAGGATTGTTATGTTTTGATACTTATTATGACTTATTCTAGTTAAGAGTAGCTTAGTTGATAGTTAATGGATATAATATAAACTATATAGGAGTAGTTGAGTAATTAATACATGATCACCCTAAAGTAATTAAGAATAATATTTCATTTGTTCTCGAGTAGTATTGATTTGAAAGTTCCTTTTCAAAGGTATAATGATACCTTTTTTGTGTAAACCATCCGATTTTTAACGTCACATGAGCAATCAACTAATCCGGATTCAAGCCGGATTGGACCCTGATGGGCGGCAAAGCTCTCCCTCACGAGTGCAGCTTCATTTTCAAGACTCAAAACCGAGACCTTGGTTAAGGGAGGAGGAGCCCCAGTCACTCCACCACAACACTCGCGGGTTATAATGATACTTTAAAAGTAGTTTTTACATGTTATTAACAGAATAAATTACTAATGGTGAAATTAATATATTTAGACTCAAATAGAGTAAATATTAATTTCATACTTATGTCTAATTGGAACATAACATGATGGAAGGATTGAATTATACAAAAAAGATCATACAAAAAAAGGTTAGTTAAATTCACTTTAATATTATTAAATATTTAGCTAGTTATGATGCATTGCTATACGTCAATCTTGATTTATAGATATAACTTATTTAATTAGAGAATTAAAGATAAATTAAAGGAGTTTAATTTATTTAATCCTAATTTTATTTCAATTTGATTTAGATAATTTAAATTTATTTTTTAGAGAATTATTATTCTATTTATTTAAAAATAGTTTCTTTATTTGTGATTAATAAGTTTCTTGATTTATTAAAAAATGTATTTCTTAGATAATTTAAATTTATTTTTTAGAGAATTGTTATTCTATTTATTTAAAAATAGTTTCTTTATTTATGATTAATAAGTTTCTTGATTTATTAAAAAAGGTATTTCCCTTGATTAAGTTTTGAAAATTATTTTCATTTATTAATTAGGAAAAAAATATTTCTTTAATATTTTTAAATTTATTTTCTAATTTATTAATCAAATATTTTCTAATTAATTAAGAAATCAATCTAAAAATAATATAAATAATTTCTCAATTAAAATTAAATATTTTTATTTAATTTTAAAAGTCGATTCATTTTTAATATTAGAAAATAATTTTCTAATTAAGGAAAAATAATTTCTAATTAGATTAGAAATAGTTTTCTAATTGGATTACAATTTCTTACTTGTTGAATTTTGAAAAAAGAGTTTTTCTAAATTATAATAAGTAAGAAAAATAATTTATTGAAAAGTTTTTCAATTAAATTTTGTTAAAGGAGTCACAATAATTAAAAATATTTTTCAATTGTATTTAAAAAATATTTTCAAATCAAATTTAATATCTATTTAGAATAGAAAATTAATTCATTTAGGAATCAATGAGTTTAATCTAATTTAATTATCTAACGAGTTGGGAATATTATTTTAGATTATGGATATCAACAATTAGAATCAAATGAAACTTGATATTTCATGCATATAATTTGATTATTTTTTCATGATAAAATGTGTTCTTTATGTATATGTTTGATATATATGTGTTGGATGTATATTAATGATATGTTTTAGATATATGATATTTTGCGTGCAATTTTATGTTTGATGAGTTGGACAAAATTAAATATCTAGTTAAAATAGTAAGTACACTTTGAAAATGTGATTTTACCTTTCATTATTTAAGTATAAAACTAGAGTTATGCTTATTGTAAGGTTTGTTAAGTGATTAAAATCCTACTTAACTGGAATTTTTTTTTTAAATTAATGAGTCCTACTTAATTATATTTATATAATTTGAATGAGTGGCTTATGATCATATAAATTTAATGGCAAGGTTAGAAATAAGATATGTTTTGACAAGAGTTGTCACCTAATATATCCAGGAGTCAGATGAGATGTGATTAATAAGGATATTATCTACCTAATTTAAGTTTAGTTGATTTGTTGAGTGACTCAAAGTCAACTAAATTTGAATGAGATCCTAGCTCATTAAAAAGATTAAAGTAATCTTTCCAAATAATATTGAGGTTATTATTTTGAATAAAATAATGAGAGTAATCAAATACATTATTAAAATCTTGATCTTATTTGGTAGTCATAAAGTATAACGAATACTTGCTTTTCTTACATTTATATTTTATTTTAAGAAGAAATTACCTTTATTTAGAATAGTTGATACTAAGTCTATGAACTTAATTTTTTGGATATAGGACAAGTTTAAAAGAAGTTCTTAAAATCATATAGAAAAGTTATACATCCATTATGCAATTTTGTTATTAATCCATGCTAAGGATTTGGTATTAAAGCTTTCAGAGATATGTCAAAATCATATGGATGAAAAAAATTGTTAATATTTTGAGTTGATTATTATCTTGTTAACTTTGATGACAACAAGTAAGATGTATGTTAACACCATAATAGTAAGATATAAAAGATTGCATGGAGTATAACTGAAAAGTGGAGGCCTTAATGAAATTATTTCATTCAATTTATCCTATAAAAGTATAAATGTGGACTACAATTGAAGGCATTTGCTATAAAATGATAATAAATGTCATTTGAATAAAAATGATTGTACGGTTTTTTTTTGTTTAAATGTGTGATATAATAAAGATCATATATATTTCTAGTTCATGCTTATGAGTATATGATACTAATTGTGAATTCAATGTCACTATGATGTTTAAGGCGTGATAAGAAATAGATTGTTAAGTAGTAGTTGCTCTAAATTTATTCAAATAGTATGTATATGTTAGATGAAAGGAGACTTGTTCTTAACATAAATGACAAGAATGCAAAGTTGGATAATGGACACTATCCTTTTATGCCGTGATGGCTAAATCAACATGATGAGAATCATAAAGTTATATATAAGGATATATGTATCCTTTTAATTATCAATCATATGCGACTTGTGAAATTTATTGAGTTGAAAAATAACCAAATCAACTTTTAGTAAAATGATGGATGTGTTGGATGTGATAACAATTAATAAAAGGATAATACTTTTAGTTCATTATATTACTCATGCCACGAACTGGCAAAAGGCACTGGAGGTATATGAGGAGATTAAAGCTTATAAATTGAATCCAACAGTCTCAACTATAAGTGTTTTGATTACAGCCTTATGTAAGTTAGTGGACATTTATCGTTTCAAAATGATAAGAAAATTTTCAGTATAAGGGCCCATTCAGTGTCAATTAATTTAAGCTTTCATATATTGTTATTTACTGTCAAAATTTTTTATTATTCACTCTCAGGATATTTTTCTACTGTCAAAATATTTTTTCAAAAAATTTTCTTATGGGTCATTCGAAAATAACCTGTTTAAGGCTACATACATTGAACCTCCTTAGACCCCACATTTAATAGATTTTTACTAGATTATTATTGTTGTATTCATATTTATTAAATGAAGTATTGATTCAAAATTTTGGAAAGTTTAGATTGTTGATATCTAAGCAGAAATTTAAAATTGAATATGCTAAAGCACTTCGATAAGATCAATGTGGTGAGATATAAAATTTTTAGTTATCTAGAGGAGATGATATTCTTGAGTAGATACCTCCACAACTAAATTTTATAATAGTATAGATTTATATAAAGAGGAATATATAATATGAGATATTTTATTGATCTATTATTTAATTTATAAAATATTTATGCCTAGTACTACAACTTAACTTCGATAGCTCTAATTAAATCAATTAGTAAGATTTCATATTAAATATGAAATGGTAAGACTTTGAAATAATCAAAATTAATGATTTGGGGATGTGATGCATAATTGAAGTATATATTATCCACTAATTTGAGAACTAATTAAATTGGATAATAAAAGGTTGGGAGATATCCAAAATGTTGGATATAATCTTACAAACCTATTGAACACATGTTTTGTTTCAGTGTATACTTTTAAAAGAATGGTTCTCAAAATAAGTAGTGAGAGTAAGATAAAATTTAAAAAGTTCCAATTTCATAACAACACATCAAATTGGAACGAATGCCTTTTTGATACATTTGATGTATAATTGAAAGGTAATGAGATGTTGAAACATTCATTTTTATGATAAATTCAAAGAGTTTGTTTTATAGATGAATGCGAATTTATCATATCTACAAGAAGATTAATGAAACTATAGTTGTCCTCTTTACTGGAAGTATATAAAGATATATTGCACATAGAGAACAAATTTTGTTTTTTGAATTGTTGAAAATATAATTGTCCATAAAAAGTTCATATTGGATGTGAAAAATGTAATAACTCAATTATGGGAATTAGATGTATAGAGATAAATATGGAAGTTGCTTACCTACTCTACTCCAAGTACATAAATAAGATGTTTAATATCTGACATATCTGATACTTGTAAAGTATTAAAGATATCTATTATTCTATATATGATTCTATATTTTAAGTTTAAGATTATATGGATATTAATTTATAAGTAAATCATAATTAAGGTCTATTTTATGTAGAACAATATTATTTTGATATCAGGAATGTTACAATATAGCATTGATTGCTAATTAAGCCATATACAATTTTTAATTAGTGGAAATGATTAATTGGATTAAGAATTTCTTTAATGAACTTGGTAAAGTTCCATTCATTATTTAAACAGAAATATAATGTAGAACATTAGAGCTATTAGGCATGCGAAAGGAGCTAAAGTCTCATCAAAGATCAAAGTATATATTCAGGTAGTTTCTCTTAATTATGATGATAATTAAGATGAAAGTTTTAATATTTAAGCAAGTTCTTACTATAGATTATCTTGTAAACTTCTCTTACTAAACCATTGTCCTAGCAGTATCATAATCATCATATGGAGATATAGTTGAGGATACTTAAATGAGCGGCTTAGTGTAAGTGGGAGATTATTGATTTATGCCCTATAGCCAATATGTTGATTGTAGTTTTGTGACATAATTATTTAAAGATATTCTTTATCTTATATATATTTAAATGTATAGATAAAGTCTATAGGAGGACAAATATATATTGAAAAATTATGATGAGATTATAATTATGAGATTCATATTGCATTTACATATTATTTTTAAAATTTTCCTAGTTATTGTTATATTAAAACTGGACATGAATAGAACATAAAATTATTATCACACATTATGTTTTTCCTTATGAAGGAAGTAGTTAATCTCATAGACTGAAGTATAAAGATATATAAATAAATGTCTGGGTGCTTATTAAAGAATAAATTCATCAAACTGACATCATATAGAAATCCATTTGGAACATTACTTGTATGCTTATAAAAATTGTCATTGTGATGATTATATAAATGGTCATTTGACTTAAGATCCCCAAAGTTATCTAATATAAAAATTGATACGTTTTGGTACTACTTATGACCTATTATAGTCAAGGTAGCTCAGTCGACAGCCATTGAATATAGCATGAACTATATAAAAGTAGTTGAGTAATTAATACAAGATTCATCAAACTAAACTGATTAGAAAAAATGTGCCATCATTCTTGATTATTAATTTGAAAATGCTTGGCTAAGGTAAAATAACAACTTAAGAATAATTTTCACATGTTATTAATTGAGTCACTTATCAATGGTGAAAAATCAACACGGTTGGACTAAAATAGAGTAGACTTTAGTCTCATGCTTTATATCTAATTGAAATTTTTTATGAAAAAATGACTGAATCATACGAAAAACTCATGCACAAAAATATTAGTCAAAATTACTTTGATGATCGTAATTATTTGGGCAGTCATTATGAATTACTAGATGTTAATCTTGATTTATTTATATAAATAATTACATAATTAAAGGAGTTTAATTTATCTAATCCTAAATATAATTTAGGATATAATTTATATCCATTGCCAACATATTTGAGAACCTAATGGGTCAAGCATAAAGAATGATTTGAAGAGAGAAAATATACTTTAATCAAGTTGGACTTGATTGTAAAGTTTGAAAAACTTTATGATTAAATATCATATATTTGATAAATAAGGATTAATATGAGATATTGGATATTATTTGGACAAAATTGGTATTTAATTAGAATTAATTGTAAAGGTAATTAAAGTTTAATTGAAATTATAATTTAATTTCAATTAAATTACTAAAACTTCCAAAATCTATTATAAATAAGCTTAAGCTCTAAGAAAGCTAGCATTCTTTGTTTAACTCTCTCTGCAACAATTGAATAGTTCTCCTAACTTACTTTGTAGATATCATAGAGATCAAATAATTGTGCTATTACGGTGATTAAGATAACCAGAAATGATTTGAAAGAAATGACAAATAAAATGATCAAGCTTCGGAATAAGATATGAATTTCAATTTATACTTTATTATGATTTATGTATTGATCATTTTAAATAATTTAAGTGATATGCTTTCAGAAAATAAAAACTAAAAAAAATTGTTATTATTCTGTTGCATGTGGGATTAGATCTAGCCCTAATTTTTAACATAAATAATAATAAAATGAAGGGAAAAGTGAAATTGGTTTTATTAATCAAACAAAAACTTGTATTTTTGCTTTGTAATCAATATTAATTGGATATTTACTAATTTGGAAAGGGTACCCCACTTGTAATTTTGACGGTTAAAGAATCATTTTAATGAGTTCTTATAAGAAAAAAAGGGTAAAAGTATTGTGGTTTAGCTAACTTGAAAACAATTCTTAATCTTTAAAGTTTTCAAAATTTTTATAGTTTTTCATTTTTCAAAAAACATATTTTTTTTGATAACTTTATTAAAAAAACATTGAAACATCCAAGGTATGAGATATACAAATTAACCGATAAAATATTACTCATATAGCAATCCAATTTAGCTCTTAATTTAAATATGATATTCATGTTAAGTGTATGTCACAAAATTTTCAACAATAGTATAAAAGAAAGATTTTAATAATTTTAATTACTTAAATCGTAAAGTTTACTCGACATACAAATTAAAATAAAAAATAACCTTCTTCTTGCTTTAGTTTTTTTTAGTTACCCACGAGGTGTCCTAGGAGGGTCCTAATTATAGGAAGACACCTTTAAGTCATTCATATCTAGACTAATCGCGGCTCGAGTCGAGTAGGTCCCTTGCGGAAGGTAAAGCTCTAGTCTCAAATTTTAAATGATTGTATATATGACGAAGGTTCGAACCCGCAACCTCACTTAAACTAAGAGAGCCCCTTACCAACTCATATGCGCCTTGGAGTTTCTTCTTGTTTTAATTTGCTCAATAGGTCGGTGGTTCATGTTAGAATAAAGTTTTGATCTCGTAACATTTCATATTGATGTTAAATAACCAAATAGGTTGGTGTGAGTGGTTCAGCACTCTCATCCCTTAACTAGAAGTCTCAAGTTCGAGTCCTAAGAATGGAGATGTTGGACCCCGATCTTTTATTGGACTTTAGCATTGGTAAAGGACTCTTAAATGAGGAATTGGGTAGTAGAAGCATGAGAATTCAAGGATTTCTTCTATTGTGTATAATTGTGTAACTTGTAGGCCATGCAAGAAATTTTGGAAGATGTGAGAAAAATTGATTTCGGTTTTAATGATTTTGAGGGAGCTATGAAATTTATAGTAAATGGATTTTTTTAAATGGAATTGAAAAGCAAGAAATGAATAG
>JANZLF010000004.1:9362283-9374448 GCA_026546835.1 Erythroxylum foetidum | reverse complement strand
ATGTTTTTAAGTTAAATTATTGTAAAAAATAAGAGCTTAGGCATATGTTGAATATTGTGGAGATTTTTGTATCTTTTGTATTTGGATTTTGATAATGGGATTGTATATGGCTTGGAATGCCATGAAAGTTTGTAACAATTATTTTCATGATGGAAATGAGTTTTGAAATTGTATATGGGCTTGAATTATGAATTTGTGTATGAAATTGGAATGTAAATTTGTGTATGGATATGATATGTGAATGGTATATGGATGAGATGAGATAATTGTGTTGATTGATCTGACTTATTGAAGTGCTATGGGTATGAATGTGATTGATTGTGTTTGGATTCTGGACAGGAAATCCGATGATTGTGATGATTGATTTTGAAATATATAAGTACTCTTTGTGTATGAATCTTGGGTATATAGACATGTGTGAATTTCGCTGAATAAGAAAGATAAGTTTGTTTTTACAGATGAGATATGAGATATAATTAAATATGAAGAATCAAGTGAATTGAGGTTATGAAATTGATGAATAAAAATTAAATTGCTTTAAATGATATTGTGAAAAAAAAATACCGAATTAGATTGGTTTAGACCAAAAGTGTCCTTAAGGGTTCCAATGTTTGTCTAAGGTATGCGTTTTCGGATGTCAGAATTTGACCTTCAGTTTTTGTCCTTAAGGGAATTGTTTTCTTTGATTCCGAGCCTTTCGTTTTCTTTGGTTCCTTAAGCTTTCGTTTCTGTACGCTTTTTGATCCGATTTGTTTTTCGTTTGCTTTTGACCCACTTTCGCTTTATGATCCGTTCTTTCGTTTCCGCCACTTTATTTTTCGATTTATGTTTCCGAGGTTGGGTTCCAGAAACGGGTCCCAACAAGAGAAATCTGTTTGACCAGTATTTTACCCCTTACGGGCACACCCGGTACAAGCGAGGATTAATTTGAGAATGGATGACTTAAAGACGCCTTCTCTAAGTTAAGATTTTCCTAAAACACCTCGTGGACTAACAAAAAAAATTTTAAGCGAATTCTTTTTTGAGAGATGAGTTGGATTTTTACTTTACAGGTTATCTATTATTTGTGTTTTAGACGACAAAGAAGTACTAATTTTTAGTTTTTATTAAAATTTTATGAAAAATTGTCATGCTCAAAATATAATAAAGTAAGTAGGCTAATTAATTTCTAAATAATTTTGAAATAGAAATTAAATTAATTATGACAAAATTTAAATTAGTTTCGTAATATTTTAAATATAATTAATAAAATAAAATATTTTTGTATGTTGCATAATTGTAAAACATGTCAAAAATTAAATCCTTTCAGTAATGAGAGAGTCAAGGGTTTTGACTTTTTATAATTATTTTTAAAAGGTTATACAATACTTAGGAATATTCATTAAATATCAGTACTTACAAACACATGCTTATATTCTCAAAGACAGTCCACGACAGGTCCTAGCATAGATACATCTGCCCTGCCCCAACTTGGACACACACAAACACATAAATATATGTACAAGATCAACAAATGCGAGAGAGGAGAAGACAGAGTTATTGAGATTTGTCCTTTTATTGCAACTTCCTAATCCGCGGGTTTTGATTGGCGGAGGCTGGACGGAGGAGGGAATGCCGGACTCTGCAAAAGCCACCGTTGATCATCATCAGCATCTTAGACGGCAACAACGTGACGCAATGGACGGCGGTGATCCTCGTTATCGCTCTGACGGTGGTGATCATAGACACGACCCTCCCTCTTCTGGGGTTTCTTGCACTATTTGCCTTGAGTTGGTGTATGACAATGGGGGTAGATCCAGGGCCAAGCTCCAATGCGGCCACGAATTTCATCTGGGTATTTTTTTTTTTGCCTCCAAGTCTTTTTGGTGTTTGTGTCCTTTTCTTTCGGCTTTTCCATATGGTGTTGAAAATGGGAAATGAAAAAATGGTAGCTTGAGCTTGGGTTGTTTGCGTTGACCCCGTCAACCAGTTTCTTATATGGTTCAGTAGTTGAATTTGGCTATTGAGTTTCCCAAACGAAGAGAAAGAAGACGAAATTACTCGATTGGGACGTTTGTCTTCATATGACTGTTATGTCGGAAGACGGAAATTTTGAATGTCAGAGAAAGTAATCAAGACTATCAACACAAGCAAGACCTTTTCTATGGATGTCTTTGAAGTATCTGTGGTCCGAATTTGGATGGCTGAAAGCAATGACCTTTCATTTTTCAATCTAGTGTCTCTAACTGTATATGTTTAGCTGGTTGCTCGGTTGTATTAGTGATGTAGGACGGACAGAAGGACATACCAAGGATTTGTTAAAACCCTTTTGTACTTGTAATTCTACGGCTGCTTGAAGTTCTTATATGTGCTGGAGTATAGAGTTTTAGGGGCGGAAATTTATAAATAAGGAATTGAAACAAAGGGATAGGTTTAGGAGTCACTTAGATCTTTAGTATTCACTCTTAATGTAACAATCACTTTTATAGAAAATAAAACTTCACTCTTTGTATTTTTAAATTTATATAATCAACAGTCTCTTTCAAAAGACATAAGCTAAAATAAATATGAAGCCTGTTTTGGCTGCTGCTAATTGAAATTAAACTTTAACTAGATAGATAACTTATCGATAGCAATTAAGTTGGACTAATCTACTGCTAGTACCGACTTATAAACATAAGGAAAGTCTGCCTATTCTCCATCTTGTGGCTGGAGAAATGCACTTTTAGTTGATTTTAGTTCCTATTATTACTGCTGTAAGCATCAAATGCACACTAATTTGACCTTCCTTTATTGTTAAGTTCTACTACTTGCATTCCATAGGGCCTCTGCATATAATGCTCATAGCATACATAAACAGAACATAGTTTGGTGTAGGTTGATTTATTATTCTTCTACAGAATGGAACGAAGGATACTTAGGTGTTGAGTCAGGCTGATTTGCATGCTTTTGACCCTATAACACCATCAGTTGCATTTTATTTGTTTCATCTAGTAGCCTGACCATCAGTTGCATTTTATTTCTTTCATCTAGTAGCCTGCTGGTGTATTTTATGTATTTGAGTGCTTGGGTTTTTGGTCCTTGTGTTAGCTTGTCTTGAGAACATTCCTAATTCAATTTGGAGATACTTGCAATAACTGAAAGGTTTACGCATTGATGCTTAAGTAGTGAACACAGAAGACAAACAACAAATTGGGTAATTTTGATGAATATTTGATTCTCTATAGTCCTCTTCATTGCAGATTGCATTGGATCAGCCTTCAATACGAAGGGTGCAATGCAGTGTCCAAATTGCCGAACAGTTGAGAGAGGTCAATGGTTGTATGCAAATGGCTCTGCTCGTTCATCCAATGAGTTCAACATGGATGATTGGATTTCTGATGATGACTTCTATGATTTAAGCTACTCTGAAATGGTAAACTCCATCTTATTCTCAGGTGTTTTCTAGATCCATTTGCAAAGCAGATGCCATTCAGCTTCTGCTATTTATCACAACATGTTTACCTTTTTCTGTGATGTTTGCATGGCCACAGGTGAAATGCTAACATGCTTATTGTTCAGGGTAATCGCTTCATATATCATGTCTTCATGCATCTTTACCTGTGACATTAGAAGTGTGCTATGTTATAGACCTTGAAAACATTTGAAGATTAGATGAATGGATCCCTTAAAATTTTATCCATGTGGGGGATATTAGTATCTTTTATGGAATTTAAAGAATACTCTGGTACTTATAGTATGTTCTGAAATTCTATATGCTAAGCCATTATAGGCCACTTGACCAATGATCAAGTCCTCAATTTACTGTTCTTTGTTGTTTTGGGCCAGGGCAGTCGTCAGGATTTACCTTCAATTACATACTTTCACAATCTTTCCATGATTGAATAAGAATTCCACCTACCAAAATAGATATTCAATAGCAGTTAAATGAGTTGAATAATGTCATAGTTTGTCAATACATCAAGTGTAAAAGGGAAGATGAGACCACAATTGCTATTGTTAGGCAACTAAGTTGGCACGAAGTTGTTGTCCCCAGTAATTGTTATAGTAGATGGGGGCGAGAACCATCTTACTTTTGTTCTTGCCTAAAATGATAGTTTTGTGTATGTAGTTGAGAATTTTACTTTTGGATGTTGTTTTTCATGAAAGGACCTTATCTTTATTTGGTTCATGAAGTAGCTCATATTGAAAGCATTAAGTTTGGTTGGGTTAGTTTCAAACTTGTCAACACTTCAAAAGACAATCAATGTTAAAAGAAAAGAAATAGTTTAACGTAAACTACTTTTTGAGAAAAGACGGCAGAAACTAGGTTGGTGACATTTCTATTGCACTCAAGAAAGAACAGCCACAAGAAAGGGGACGAACAGCTATCCAATCACCTAAATATGATGAATATAAAATCAAAATTACCTAACTGCATTTTCCTTATTCTCCTTTCAGCCATTTCGTGTTCATTGGTGTCCGTTTGGTGAATTGGCACGACTTGGCTCATCATTCGAGTAAGCAAACTATCTTCCTTTTTTTATTATTTTATTTCCTGAATTCAAATCTTCCATAGTAACAGATTGACTGCCTGCTGGCATGCTTCAATTTCTGTGGTATCATCTTTTGCATTTGGACTCCATTGCATTCTTATATAGATTTTAAATTGTGGTGCCCCAGCTTTTCATATAATGTTTTCTCCATGGAATCATTATGTAAGCTATCCTATATATTTGGCATGTAAGTAACTATTTGTTGCTTCAATCATATAAGGGATTTACTGATTCCCTCTAATTGTAGGGGCTATGTTCACTTATAATTGTTCTCAATTATCTCATCTATTGTACTTTAGCAACTTCCAAAAACTCATGAAGGTCATTTGTTTGATTTCCTTGAATCAAGGAAGACAAGTAACCTACAAGTTAATAATAGTAATTAGGCCACAATCTGCAAAGCGCATTCCAACCATGGCTGTGTTCTCTGTTGCTTAACATAAGCATACACCATTACAACTACTAATGAGAACAGAGTGATAGCTACAGTGGATCGAGAAGCTGGTTTTATCATTGTTACTGTTACTTGCTCCTGCCTCTCTCTATCCTCTCTCAACTGCCTTGGTTTTTATCATCTGAGTTCATCTTTCACATGATTCATGATTTGTTTAATAGATAAACTTTGCCTCCTGCGTGGAACAGTAATTGGAGTTATTTAAAGTGTGTGCTAGTGCTTTGATTATGTGTTGGACGAGAGAGAGAGAGAGTCAACAGTGTCAATAAAAGCAACATAGCAATTATATACAATTGTTACTATCTGTTTCTGCTCCATTTGTTATTATAAAAGATGCATCTTCATTTTTACAATTGACTCTGGTTCTAATTTAAGATGTTAGAAGCAAAATGCTGGAGAGCTTTTATGCAATTCCTGGCATAATGATTTATGTTAGAAACGAATGTTGATGGAATTGGTTTTTTATGCATTTCAGGGAAGGGGAGCCTCCTTCAACCACCTGTAAGTATACTGTTAGACAAATTTGTGATGAAAAATTGTGGTGCCTTAAGGATTCTAGTAAAATAGTCGTTTTCAATGTAGATCATGACTTGAGGGGATATCATTCCCTGTATACTGAACTATCAGCTTCAGCTTCGGTGGCTAATTCATACATTGCATATGTTGGGCCAATTTTGCCTGCCTCTTCAAGATCTACTGAAGGTGTAGATGATATGAACAACCACCACTCGATTGGCTTATCTGGAAGAAATGAGGTCTTCAATGCCCACACTTTTCCTGCCACTAATATTCAATATCATAGTTGGGGCCTTCATTCCCCTTCCTTCCCTGTGCCCAATAGCCATATAAGTATCACAGATCCAGCTTCTCTTCCTCCTTTTGCATTGGGGTCATCTAATGTTGATTCTGACACTGGAACAAGGCCCACGTCTTTTCCACATCCAACTCTTTTTGGTAACGGGTAAGCAATATGCAATAATAAGCTCACTGTTTCTTTTCTTCCTTTATTTGGACGTTTATGTGGATCTAGGGAGTTAGTCTCCAGTCTCCATTCTTTCGTTGGCAAGGATGAAATAAATATGTGCTGTCTGCTAGTTGTTGCTCCTGATCCAAGAGTACTTGCTTCAGCAGATGGAAAATTCCAATTGAACGGCCTCCACAACGTATGATGCTAATAATGCTGCATTTGTCTACTACAGGTCTGGTCCAGCAGCTGGAAGCTCATTTGTGTCTTCAGTTGTTCCTCGTCATCCAGTGGGTAGTATTTGGAATCAAGAAAGGATGTCAATTTCCCATCCTTTCCATCATTGGGTACAAACAAACAATTCAACAGGAATGGCAGCTCCTTTAACTTATGGTGTCAGAAGGTTTGATGGTCCAAATGGATTACATATGGTGCTGCCAGCCCTGCCACCTTCTCAGGAGCAAAATGTAGGCTTCATTGTGGTCCCTTCGCCAAGTTCATCGGTCCAGGCTCTTCATGAAGCAGAAAATCCTTTGCCGAATCATTTCCAGGTTTGGGAGATGGACCATCTATCTCGATTGCAGCATGCAACTGTTGATGGGGACTCAAGGTTTCATTCATTCCATCAGCCTACCAGGGGCTCGGATTCTGGAAACAGAGCCGCTGGCTTCTGGCTTAGGCACTCATCTTAATGCTCACATACAAGTATGGTTGCCAAAAACGCTTTAAGAACTAAACCTGAGCTGCTTGCTGAGACATAATTATGTTACCCCGCCGGACTAAACAATTACCACAACTGTTTAAAGTCATTTCCACTTTTGTATATACTATTACTAGAATACCTGCATGGCTCCTGGAATTGTACAGTTTTAACATTTCTCAATCATGTTTTCTAATTGACGAACTGTTCTGTTCCTATTCTCTGAAATGTTATCGTTCTTTCAACTGCGATCATTAATAACATAAACATTGATTCACGATGAATTGTTTGGGCTTTTGCGCCGTCAATTATTGCTTATAAATGAATTATATACGGAAAATGGAAAATTAAATGATTTTCATGTTTTAGAGTATATTTACACCCAAGTAAATTAATTACATTTGCCCGATAGCCTGTAGTCATCAAGCGGAGTGTTTCACTTCCTGAACAGAGAGTTGCTTTCTCCTACTTTTCATGCCCAACAGGTCATACCAGGAATCATCGTTTTGATGGAAGTTTTTGCCTGTGAAGAACCTTTTAAGAAACAAAAATATTCTTCACTTTCCCACAAGTTTACGCTACAAAATAAATGTCTATCATAATGGTACGATTTGGTTCCGTTGCAAAGTGATTGGAAGGAATAAGAGTATGATTGGCTTGTATATATTCCTTGGACTACTGAACAGAGTGGCTCCGAGGAAGGCTTAAGAAGTCCTTTTGCAGTTCCATAATACCATCTATAGAGACGATTTTTCCCTTCAACAAGTTGGAGTACCAGTGAGCAGAGAGCTTGGGCTGTCTTCTGAGTTCTGGATCATCCAAATCTACATAAAATAGACCATATGCTGATTCATAGCCATCCAATAACTCGAAAAGATCCAGCAATGACCACATAAAATACCCCTTTACATTTGATCCATTTCTGCACAAAATTTCGGTGACCACAAAAGGGAAGTAAGACCATATGGGCAAAAGGTCATTATCATGCTTGCATGCTTAAGTAGATGAAGTAATTGTTAATTCAACTATTCAAGACTCCAACTATCATTAAAAGGGTCAAGGAAAAGGTCCAAGCGTTATGTAGCCAAACCCATTTTATCTTTCCTTCTATATAAGAACTTATTACATTTTAGATTAGATAGTTGTTTAACTTGCTCAACTTTCAGGAGTAATGAGTTATATTATGGTAGTTTCGAATTGCACCTACCTATATAGATGTAAAGTTGGGAAGTTCTAATGCAGATCCGGGAGTGGAAATGGTGAACATATATCTATATATACCTGATTGTATCAGCCAAAGCCCCTATATATGCATGCAAATATTTCACCCTTGAAGTGTCTTCCAACGTTGAGTTGCGTATGGTCTTTTGACCTGCCAAGAAATGCCATACAAAGCTCAAAGATTAAAGGCAGGACATGGTACTTGGTAGAAAGATTCATGTCCAAGTCCAACATCAATACCAAGGAATGAAGCAGAGCCTTTTAATCATCACCATTTTGACTGATAACCTCAACGAGTTGTTTACATATGTTATCTTTTGGAGCAGAAAATATTATAAGAAGTAAATGAACAAATGGAATGAAATAATCCAGGCAAGACATGAGGGTAATCTTCAGAGAATCAAAATCTGATTAATTTTCATTTCAGATGAATTTATTGGTACTAATAAGTGCAAATAAACGTCATTTCAAGTGAATGTTCAAGTAGTATGTGTGTGCTGCCATGAGGGGAATAGGAAGGATGAAATATACCATTTTCGTGAATATAAATAGGAGGGTTGCCATAAGTTTGCTTGAAGTACTCCAGTGTGTATCGCAGAGCCCAAGGCGTCACAGGAAGCTGATTCAAGAAACAATTTGTTACGAGCATCAAATATAACGCACTAACAAACAGAAGTATTTTCAATATGAACTCACAGTTCCACAAAAAAGCAGGAAGGGTGAGTGAAAAAGAATGAAAGTCAAAGACCAGAAGTAGTCTTACCTCGGCTGGTATTTCATTACCCTGGGAAACTGCAAAAGAACAGAAGCATTGTTAGTTATTTCGGCCTATGGGATGTAGCCACGAAGAGTTGATGAATGGTGTTCAATACATACATACAAACTCTACTCCCATGTCTGCCATAAAATCTCTATATTTCCATTGCCAACTGTTGGTGTTATCTTTGGCATACACACATGCATAATGTATCACTCCTATGAAGTCAAACGAACCCTTAACCAGATTGGATTCGTCAACAGTAAGGGCTGGAAGTCTTGAGCCTACAATTTCCTTCATAACTTTAGGATAGTCTCCAGTTATCAGAGGTTTTACAAACCTGAAAAACAATAATGAATTGTTCAGTAAGTATTCAAACGTTTTCCACAGAATCCATCTTTCAACTTACCAACCGATGTTGAAGTCCAAGGCTCTTTCAACAGCAACTGCATCCTTTGTCAAGTTGGTCGCAGGTAAAAGCCAAAAAGTGTAGAGAGTGAGCCCTATAACTCCACCTTGCTTTCCCTGTACCATTGTTTTGTTTTTATTTTTTCCCCATATATCACAAACAGTTCCTCGTGAGTTTAGAAAATACCTGATGGTTTTTTCTGTACAACCTTACAGATGATGCATGTGCCAGTAACATATGATGAGCTGCCAAATATGGCTCATATGAGGAGTTTCCTCTGGAACAGTTAAATCCAAATGGAGGAGAGCATCGTTTAGGCGGTGTAATTCCCTGATCATATCCCCCTTGTGCCAAGACATTAGGCTCATTTACTGTGGCCCAGAAAGAGATCCTGTCACCAAACTCTCGGAAGCACACGTCTGCATAAGCTGTGAAGTCTTTCCTGCATCAACAACAATAAAGACGATCATCATCTAATTATTTTTGTACTTCCTGAAAAGGTATCTCTCAAAGCACAACGCGAAATAAAATAAAGTCAGAAAGAATCTTAAATTCCATACACCATCTTTCGGCTGATCCATCCTCCATATTCGTCTTCAAGTGCCTGTGGGTGGTCATAGTTGTACAGTGAAACATGCGGTTGGATGCCTGCTTTATCAATAACTAGATAGTGAGTGCAATTGAAGCAACATCCAAAAGGCAACCTTCAGCCGGTGGCAAAAGTATCTTTTGTTTCTTAATGTATAAGTGAACAACCAGTTCCGGTACAAGTAGAAGAAAACAAGAAAGTTCTAAACTTTAGCCTGACCATGGCTTATAAGCTCATTGATGAGGTTGTTATAATATTGCAAGCCTTTTGGATTGACAGGTCCTCTTCCAACTAACACACATAACGCGACAATTATTAGATATGATCAAAAGAAACAGATAATGTTAAGTTGTTCCTTGGTTCATCAGAAAAGAGAAAAAAAAAAACCATACGTGGGATAATTCTTGACCACGAGATTGAGAATCTATAGGCATCTAACCCAGTTTCAGCCATAAGACGGACATCTTCCTGCAGAACGTAGCTTGGTACAAAATCAGTAATTCCCTAGCAGAGCAGGCTTCTGCTGCTCCATCCAAATAACATCACCATGGTACGGTCAAATTTAAAAGAAATTGTTCTTACCTTGTATTTGTGATACTGATCAACAGCAACATCTCCGGTCGCTCCATGCGCATTTCCTGAAATTGAAGTAAAAAATTTAGTAGCTTCATTCTTTATCTGACAACTACACGCTCCTTCCATACCAACTAAGAGCAATAAATGTGTGGTAATGTCTAATACCGAATCAATTACTCAACAAGTATACTTCATGTGTGCTTGCCTCTTCTTGCAAGGAAAAGTAAACGAAAACTCCGAAGAGCTAACCTTCATGAGCATAGGTATCCCAAACGCTTGGACTCCTTCCGTCCTCGTTAGCTGCTCCTTCTACCTATTATAATCCGGTAAAATTCTATCAAAATTAACTCAAGGAACCAGAAACTCAACCCTTTTTTGAATGTTATCTAAGCGGAAGTCAAAAGTACCTATCTGTGTGTGCATCTACGAACTAAAATAAACGTGTATCTGCAGGTCTTTCCCATACAAGGATGGAGATTGACAACTAAAGATTTGAACTTTTCGTAATTACGTTCCTGGGTCAGTGACTTAATCGCTGGTAGTGACATAGTGAGCATAGAAGAAGGTTGGAAGTAGAGAAAAATGGACAAAGACTCCACAAAAACTGACCTGATAAGCAGAGGTGCCAGCACCGAATATAAAACCAGGTGGGAAGTCATCTCTGCTATATTCAGCGATACAAAAGACTGACACTACTAAGCTTAACAAAACAACTAATAATAAACAAAGCTTAAACATCTCGAGTTCACGCCTTCACGGTGATGGAGTCTCTCGTCTTTTCTTAGTGACATGCGATCGCCATTTTTGTCTAATAAGCACAAAAGGAAAGGCGTGTTCGGGCGAAAGTCTCTTATTTATGGTCGGCCGTAGCGTGGGATCAGATATCTTGTTCGATTTGATATGCAAAAGTGCGGGTTCCATAAATGAGTACAGGACAAACCTGCTTCATTGAATATGACAAGCAGTTACTCTCCAGCGTCATTTTCCAAAGTCACAATGTTGCATTACAATATTCGTTTGTGATAGAAACTATCCGACTCTATGTGTATTAAGTTCAGGAAAATCATTCAAATACGGAACTGTCATTTTATTTGAATTTGGGTCTACAACCTCATCACGTTACTCTCTGTCTGCATTGGATAATATAATAGGCAGTAGATTTGAGAACAATTTTATCAATTGGAAAATGAAAACCTGGAACTGAATGAGGTATTATATTAGGATGTGTTAAGACTTTAGTTTCGTTTGAGTTGGCTGCATTAGGGAAGATTCATAATTTATGACAATTTTGGTTCAATTAAGTATATACATTACAATTGTGAGGAACTGCTGAATTCAATGGTCAAAAACTCAGAGAGAAGATGAAAAATTGAACAATTTAAAGGTATTAAAACATAGAAATATTGGGGATATCAAAAGTTTAGACGGGACATAATTACAAATATCATATTAGTAATAGTACAAGACATTTCAATCTATGAAAATGCAACTCCACGAGAATGCCCAGATATATTGATTTCAAGTTCGAGAATGCCGTCCAAATTTCCCTTCAGAAACTCAGAGTACCAAGTTGCAGAGAGTTTGCGTTGACGTTTCAATTTCGGATCATTCAAATCAACGTAGTATAGGCCATAGCTTGACGCATAGCCATCCAATAACTCGAACACGTCCAAAAAGCACCAAACAAAGTAACCTTTCATATTCGATCCATTCCTACCATAAAGAGAATAAAGAGTCAGCACAGTTCTATCACTTACAGAATAAGGTTAGCTAGAAACAGTCAAGGGCTGTCAGGACAACCAATTCTAGGCAACGAATTGTAATTTACAAGCAAGAAAAACTGAAGTTAAGAGTAATGAGCTCAACCGACCTCCAGAACAACAACCTCAATAAGGTGCAAATGTTACCTGATTGCGTCGAGCACTGCCCCTATGTATGCTTCAAGATATTTCACCCTTGTTTTATCTTCCAAACACGAATT
>JANZLF010000004.1:9339671-9356090 GCA_026546835.1 Erythroxylum foetidum | reverse complement strand
TCAATCATACACCAAGACAATCAAGAATAACCAGCGTAGAGTAGAGAGAAGTTTTTAGAGCGAGAGAGAATTTAAAACAGAGACGAACAGAGTAATTCAATTTTAATCATACAATTTTTCGATTAGACATAGAATATGAAATTAATGTCTACTCTATTTTAAATCTAATCATATTAGTTCTCTGCCATTAGCTATCAATTCAATTAATGACATTTGTAAACTAATTATAAAATATCATTTCAACACTTGTAAAAGATGCTAGATTAAAGGTTGTAGATTAATAATAAGACTAAACGGATGTTTTTTGAAAGGGATATGTAAATGATAGTTGTTAGTTGTTGTTGGAGGGATGAAAACAATCAAATATTTTCTATTGTTTGGAGTGTGGTTAATGTTAAATGTGTAAAAATATGAAAGTGGTTTCTACAACTTCTATTTTCATATGAACAATTTGGGGATGCAAATGGATTCACATTCATATCTAATATGTGAAAGGATTTTTCTCATATTGTCAATTATATATGTTTGTCTATTTTATTATATTGGTTATTCTTATTAGTTTTCATAACTATTTAGGATCATCTTAATGCAATTAAAAACCGGCCACCATACATTGAGCAGAGAATACATACAAGTCACATTTATGCTAATTGCAAACAAAAATAGAATGGAGATTATCTAAAGTTTTATTTTTGGAAGACAACCGAAGCAACCTTTTTCCTTGATTTTAATGATCAATTGCATGTTCTAAATAAATTGAGATTAGTTTGTGTTGATGCTCTATTTGAATATCTTAAAGAGATATGGTGCAAGGCATATTTTAGTATTAATGCTAAATGTGGTTGTGTTGAATAATAATATGAGTAAGACCTTTAATATTTAGATTTTGAAGGTTAATATGAAGCCTATCGTTAGCATATTGGAACATATTAAGAATATGGTGATGAAGAGGTTACATTAAAAAAAAGTGTTTTAGGGAGAAATAAAATAATAACATATCACCAAGAGTTATGACTGTAGGATCCCGTTTTCGGAGCCCAATTTTAGAGTCATTAAACGTGAGCGTAATCCAATGAAATCTCCTTAACCATCATCGATTCATCTTTATACTCTGATACATAAATGTTGGGTCCTTGGGCCCCAGCAGGTGGGCTCACCGTAGCAAACTTTATGTTTCGCCGCGGTGAACGGAGGAGAACTTCTGTGGAGACTATTCGAGAAAAGTTCACCATGGCAAACTCTTGACTTCGCCGCGACAAAGTTCCCATATTAGACCTAAGCATCTCTCGGGATAAGCATGTTGCGGTGAGAAGCTTGACTTCGCCGCTACGAAGATGCACAATTAACCATAATAATAATAATATATTTCGGGAAGGGTTCACTCAAAAGCCTTCCCTAGGTTTCTCCATCTATCCTAACCTTACTTTCACTTTAACTTTTCCTAAATTCACTTCCTCTAATGCAACATCATTTCATGACAATTTAACCACCAACATTATTTCATAAAACTCTATAATCTCTACTCATTTGATTCCTTCCTTACCACTAATTCTCATCCTTCACAAATTCCTATTTTTCTTTTCTATAACACATCTCATTTATATGTTACAACAATTCGTAACCAAAATGATCAATCTCAAAATGATAACTTCCTCAAGTATACCAAATATCAACTCAACCTCATCCATACGTAAATGTATATTTCATTAACCTCAAAAGTAAAGAGTTTTACAAAACTTTAATCACATATCAACATGACATCATTCGCTTAATACAAAAATACACACGGATGCTCATATTTGATATGTTGCTAAAGCTACTCAAAAATCAAACTTAGTACAGAAGCTAACTATCTTGTAGTTGTCAAATGCCTTTATGCTCTTGATCACTCGATCTCTTACTTATCACCTGAAGATAGAGACGAACCAAGAGGGAGTTTGAAAGCTTGTGGGTAACAAGTTTATAACGGAGAAACAAGCAAAAACCATTGAAATATTTATTTGTCATGTAAAAATTCTTATTGAATCTTAAAATGCATAGTTCCCAACCAATTGACAATAACACAAATCATGTATGCATCAACTTGTCGACATATCGTAAGCACATAAACACATTATAATCATTTGGGTGGATCCAAAACAGAACATACTACACATTTCTACATAATGGTCCTGTGTAGCAATGAACAGAACGTACTATCGCAATCTCACTTAATAGTCTTACGTGGTCGTAAACTTATGGGAGTTCGTGAATGAGCTCCATGCCATTAGTGTGCAAACGGGAGAAGCCTTTTGTCAAAGTGCATTTGTCTTAATTTAGGAGACCACCACAAACCTACATAACATATATTTTATGACTTGCAAAACATATTACCCATAAATGGCATTTTTTCGAAAACATGATTCTCTTAAAATTTTACGGCAAAGGCATATTTCAGAAACACAATTGTTTATGAATATGAAATATTTCACATGCATTTCCATCAACCATATTCATATACCAAACATATAACAATTTCTCAAGTCATTCAAAAGCAATAATGCAACAATTATAAAGCAATTGAAAACATTTAATTCTCTTTCCCTTGAAAACTTAGTCATGGCTCATTACTAAATTATAAACATATAATCCACCTTGAAATTCTTGCTTATAAACTTGCTCAAAAAGACCTATCTCCTTGTTCCTATTGCCTTCCTTGATTTCTTTTAACAATAAAAAAATTCCCATTCAATAGGAATACAATTTGAGGATATATATAGCATACAGGGCCGTTCCAATCGTTTTATAGGCCCGGGGCAAAATAAAAAAATGACCCTAATAAATTGAACGAAATAAAAAAAAGACCCTAATAAATCGGCAGTATACTTAAGTTTATATGTTTGTATGAAACGTAAATGACTCAATTTATAAGTGTATTGAACCAAATATTAAATGATCATAACATTTAATTTTCTTCTAGGAACGTGGCATCTTTACAAAATATATTCAGTTGATAGGAAATGGGCTAGCATAAATATGTTATTGAATGAGTCTCTCACCATGAGAAAGGGATGAGAATGGGGCCCCTTTTTAGTACTGAATGTATTAATAGCTCCGAAAGGAATGACATGATAAATGCATCATTAATGGACGTGCATGCTACTTAATTATTAGGTTTGTGCTGTTGTCTTGTGGACAATTCTTTTGGAGCTTAATTTTATGACTGATTAATATTCTGTTATTTATATCTCTAAAAAAAAGTTTTAACCGTGAAATTAGGGGCCCCTCCTCGTCATGGGCCCTAGGCAGGTGCCCTGTTAGCCCTTGCCCAGGGCCGACACTGATAGCATATTCACTAAGATCAATTCTAAATACTCAAACTCTTCCAAAAGTCCAAACCTTTGGGTCAATCTTACATGATCATTCAGATCAGGTAAATGACGAAATTTGTTAACACTTCCTTCTAGAAAAATGTTCTTCATTGTCTTAAGTTTCTAATGACACTAAAATCATTCAATTTAGTTTGGTACTCTAAAAGTTATACCCCAAATATTTTCGGGTTGTTCTTATACTAAAACAACATTCTGTATTCAACTTCTATTCAAAAATTGAAATCCTTAAAGACTGAATTAGAACTCCATTTTATCATACAATTTGTAGCCCTATGTCTCTAGTTTACTCTAAATCAAAAATCATCTCATTTGGATAACTACAAAAAAATTATGTTTAAAATACCAAAGCATGTTCAAGTTGTGCAGAGAAAAGTTGGCCGTGGCAAACTTTGATTTCCTGCAGGTTGGTTGCGACAATCTACGGGACTTTGCCGCGGTGAACCAAAAAGATAGCCGCGACGAACTTTCACAGAAACTCGACTCTTCTCCTAAATTTTTTTTCCAGATTCTAACACTATTCAACCTCATTTTACTTCTAACTATCACATAAACATGCTCCATTCATCAAATCAAGAAGAAAGATGCTTATACTTACTTGTTTAACTTCAACATCTTCAAACATCATAAAATTCTAGCTTGTTTTATCGTCTTTCTCTCCTTCTCTTCTTCTCCAAGACATTTTCTCTTTTTTCTTCAATTTTCATTTTTTTTCCTTCTTTTTATACAAGACAACTTTTTTTCTTCCACTCATACCCTTCCTTTAAAGAAGTGAACTAGCAAAAATGCCCTTAAACATTCTTACTTTCTTAACACTTTTATTCAATTTAACCTATGTTATAAAATCTTACTAACATTAATATAATAATTAACTCCACAAAATGATTCCATAAAAACCTCATAATTCATTCAAATCATGCTTAACCAGAGAAAAAATTATGAGAGCCAACAATGACTGTGTTAGAGAAGAATAAGAGAGAAAGCTTTAGTTGTTTTATTGATTCAAATAGAGTTGATAAGTATAAATTTGAGCATAGATTAGACAGATTTTATGTGAGAATTAGTGATCATACATGTACTTGCATACATTGGGAATTGACAAGGATTTCATGTCCTTATCATGTGACTGTCATTTACTATAGCCATGGTAATATAGATGAATACATTGACACATGTTATAGCAAGGATTGGTATGTGCAAACATACAAGTTTTCCTTTAGCCACTTAATGTACTAAGATTTTGGCCTCAAGGTAAAGTAATTGAGCCACTAATAATAACGAGAATTCCTGATCGACCTAAAAAAAAAGAAAGAAAATTTTGAATAACTTAAAATAAGAAAAGGTATTAGACATAGAAGAAGACTGATTTGCACCAAATGTGGACAAAGGAGGCAAAACCAAAAATCATAAAAATGCAACAAATGTAAGAAATTTACATTAATTTTTAAATTGATTTTGTTATTACCAATTTCTCACTAATCAGTCAATGTTTGCAAATCCATAAATTCATTACACATTATATCATCAAATATTGCATATGTACTTGAAGTGATTAGAGAGAATTGTAAAGATCACGAAAGTACACAAACAATTATTAGAGAGCTCAAAGGGAGAACGATTGGTAGATATATATTACACTTCTAATAAGACGATATTAGAGACAGAAAATAGGAATATATTGTTTTTCTGTCCAAGAAAGCATGTTAAAATTTAGAGAAACCATAGTTTCTTGTTTATATAAAACTATTGTGACTTTTTATTTTTAGAAACAAAAAATCTCAACAAAGTTAGATAAATATGTTTTACTTACTTGTTTCTCTTAAAAAAAAATGACAACAAAAATAAAAGAAAAAAAAGGGAACAAACAACCCCTCAATGTTTCGTTTATTTGTGGTTTTTATATGTTATGGATAAAAGTTAAGGCAAAGCTCACCTTTTGATTCATGGTTCAAAGCTCACTTTCTGACTTGCGGTGCAAATTTTAAAAATTAATATATTTTTATATTTTTAAGAAAATTGGCCCTACATTGCTATGTCAGTTCTAACCTGGCAAGGTGAACAATAAATTAACATTAGAAACTGCCAAGTTAAAAATAAAAATACTTTTAAAAAGCGACCACCATATTGCCACGTTATTTCTGACAAACAAGATAGGGCCCGCAAAAATAATAAATTAATATTATTTTAAGGTAATATTTAAACCTTTTTTAAACGCTAAGGTTTCACTAGGAAATTTTAAGTTAAAACTTGTAAATTGGTGAAAAAAATTAAAATTAAAAGTGACCCTTTTGTTTCCGAAACTAAGGTTAATTGAGTACCATATAGGTTAACTTATATAGGGAACTATGTTCTATTAGTATTTGAAATGATATATACACTAAATGACCATTATTATTGTCATATATAAATATCAAAGACAAAATGTTTTAGTTATAGAGGTCAAACAAGTCACAAAGATCCATTAGTGCAAATCTAATTCTCAAATTAAAATTCACCTCCAACTTAGGGGGTTGTAATAGCATTTACTTCTTCTACCAAACTTAATTTTTGAGAGGGATGTAGAGAGAAGAAGTTATATGGATTCAATCTTAAACTCAAGCCAAACTTAATTTTTGATTTGAATTGTTATAAATTCATATATTACTTATTCCATTACTTACTGTCTTTTTAACTTCTTGCTCTTAAGTTTCAACTTTTTATCCTCAACTCTCAATTTATTTATAAATAAAAATACTAATTTATTTATAAGCACATTATTATTGATAATATAAATAGGTGTAGTTCTGTTCTACTGGAATGAGATATTGTTCTCTACTTTGAGGACTATTCCATCTAGACTAGTATTTTTTCCCTTCAAAAACTGGGAATACCAATGGGCAGAGAGCTTAGGCTGTCGTTTCAAGTCAGGGTCATCCAAATCTACGTAGTATAGACCATAACTTGTTCGGTAACCATCCAATATCTCCAATATATCAAGAAGGGACCATACGAAATAGCCTCTTGTGTTTGATCCAGCCCTTTAGAAGCACATGAAACTCGAAATTAGACAAGTTGCGCAATGCTATACTAAACATGCATCATATGGTTATCAGCTGAAAGGGAAAAAAAAAAAAAGAAGAAGAAGAAATTATGTAAATTCCCTTGATGCAATGTCATATTAAGTTGGAATGTACCTAATTGCATCGAGCACAGCCCCTATGTACGTATGCAAATATACCACCCTGGAAATGTCTTCCAACGAAGAACTACGAGGGGTATTTTTTCCTGTACCAGGACAGATTAACCAGTTAGATGACAGAAAATTATTCACCACTGGGAAAAGAAATTCCATAGAATAAGAACAAGGGAAAAACTAGAGGTTGATAGAAATGAAACATCCCAACTCTACACAACAAGTAAGAACAAAGAGTAAAGGTTATGGCAAAGGATGTATGAACGGAAGAGACCATTTTCAAGGATATATACAGGAGGGTTTCCATAGGATTGCTTGAAGCATTGGAGTAATCCTTTCAAAGCCCATGTTGGCACCAAATCCTGAATCAGAGAAATGTTTATTACTTGGTATCTGTAAACCGTACTTGATAAATATAAACATTAATTCTAAGATGTATTAACGCTAAGCTAATTCATAAAAAAGAGTCCAAAAAATTAATCATCACGTAAACACAACAACATGAATTCTCACCTGGTTGGCTTGTGGTTTCTGCGGATGATCAACTACTACGGGCAGAACTGAAAAGTGAAAACATACGCAAATTTATTTGTATAATGTACATAAAAGAAAATCCTCCAAGAAGTTCCGAGTTAGACCATACGGAAATTGTTTACTTGAGCATCTACAAAAACATCTCCTTTCGGACTATTGGAGTTGTCGTTGATGTAGAATCCACCGTAGTGTATGAATCCTAGGAAGTCAATCGAACCCTTAACTAACTTGGATTCGTCGGGGCTGAAGGATGGAAGTCTTGAGCCCACAAGTTTCTTCATTATGTCAGGATAGTCTCCGAACACCAAAGGCTTCGCAGTCCTGCATGCAACAGGTACAGGATGAGGAGAGGGGATAAAGATATCTATTCAATTCCAACTACCCTCGATGAACTTTTTGTCAACCTACCAACCAAGAAAAAATTCTTTTGCTCTCTCGGTTGCAGTCACGTCCTCTGCTGAGTTAGTTAGAGGTTGGAACCAAAAACCATAGAGGCTAAGCCCTATAAATCCATGCTGCTTCTCCTGCATCAAGAAAGGGTAACAAGAATAGGCATATTTTAACTCCACCTGGGAGGTGGAGGAGTAAGAAACAGTGCATTAGATTGAAATGTCACCTGACCTTGTACTTTGTCCTGTACAATCTGGCAGTAAATGCATGGGCCAAAAGCATATGGTGAACCGCCAAGTAAGGCTCGTAAGTGGAATTGCCTTGGGAGCAGTTGAATCCAAATGGAGGAGAGCATCGTTTAGGTGGCAGCATTCCCAAGTCATAACTTCCAATTCCGAAGATATTAAGCTCATTTATAGTAACCCAATGCCAGACTCTGTCTCCAAACTCTCTGAAGCACACATCCGCATAGGCTGTGAAATCTTCCCTGCATTCACCAAAATATATAGCTGATACTCAGGGCCTCTCCACACGAAGAACAGCGAACTAAAGAAAGGGTGAAATGTTTGAAGAACTATACACCATCTTTCTACTCAGCCATCCTCCGTACTCATCCTCAAGTACCTGGGGATGATCCATATGATTTAAAGTTACATGTGGTTGAATTCCTGTTTCATCAAGAGAAACGTAAATACTGCTTCTGCTAGAAATTGGAAATTCAAAACCAAAAAGGAAAACATATTTATTCCTCTCTCCTCAAACTTGGGATCTACTCCTGACCGTGGCTAACAAGTTCGTTGATGAGGTTGTTGTAATACTGCAATCCTTTTGGATTGAGCGTTCCTCTTCCATCTAATAGTCGTAAATTAAGAAAATTAATGTATGGCCAAGGAACAAAAGAAACTGTTAGTAATTTGCTATTTCTTGGAAATTTCCGTACTCGGGATAAGTCTCGACCAAGAGATGGAAAATCTATAGGCTTCCAATCCTGTTTCAGCCATAAGTTGGACATCTTCCTGCAGTAGATTACATGAAGCCAATTATAGGAGCAAGGCATATAAATTCCTCTAATGATTTATTAAGTTTGCATTTAAGTTTATACATATGTAATTATGTATGTACCTTGTATTTATGATACTGGTCAACTGCCACATCTCCAGTGTCACCATGCAAGTTTCCTGGAATTTCAGTTAGATCAAAGCGCAGTAGCTAATAAATCTTTTAAGATTTTAAAGCCTGTAGTTCGATTTTCAGGCTAAACGTTTTGATGAAGTAACCGGAAAGGAGCTTGTACTATGAGAGGATCGAGAAAGCCACAAACAGAACAGAGGAAGTTAAACATAGAAAGCCTCTGACCTGAATGAGTAAAAGTATCCCAGATGCTAGGACTCCTACCATCCATGTTTGCCGCTCCTTCCACCTAATCTCAAGCATTACAAGCTAATAACAACATGGATACCTTTATTTTCAGTAACAGAAATGATGAAGTGCTTTAGCGACCTGATAAGCAGAGGTGGCAGCACCAAATACGAAGCCTGGCGGGAAGTCCTGTTTGCTATATTCATCAGTACAAAAGACAGACACTGCTAAGCTTAGTAGCACAGTTAGCGAAGAATGAAGCCTCCACATCCTTCCTTACAAAATAGGTTTCTTGTAACTGGGTTCCCTAGTAGTCTGCTCAGGTTCATATGAAACACTCACCGCAGGACAGACACAATGTCACGTTCACTTTTTATCAAGTTGGCAACAGATTTTTTTATATAGAACTTGTCTGTTCTTACTGATTTGTCTTGGCAGTGGATTCTTTTGTTTTTTTTCAACAAGTTGATCTATTTTATAAACTTTGTTTTTGATGCCTCAACAAGTTTTTTTAATATTGTTGGTTCATATAAAATTGCCAGGGCTGATTGTGAGACTTCAGTAGCCTTGGCACACACATTGACCTTACTGATATCTGCAGTCTGCTGACATGTATATACAACTGCAGTCTGCTGACATGTATATACAACTGCAGTCTGCTGACATGTATATACAACTTTTAATCAATTTCTTTGATATTCAAATTGAAGCAAAAGAGTATGTCTGTACAGCTCTATCAGGCCAAATGAGATGGGATGTGTATCCAATGTCGTTTGAATTTTCATATCAAATAACAAGAAAGCCAAAGAAAAGGGATCAAATAATATTTTCCTCGAGAAGTGCAAAGCCGGCCATCAAATAATATCCTTAGAATTAGATGAGCAGTATAACTATTTACAAGAAGAGGTTATCTATTTGATAAAAGTTGACTCTAAAATAGATTTATATGCAAAAAGCAAAGGCTGTGCTGAAAAAGGAGAGCATGAAGACGAAGTCTAAGAGACTTCCCTGAACCTAAAAGCGAAGTATAACACACAGATAAAATGAGGATGTGAAATAGTCTGCTAATTTCATAATTCAAAAGTTATAAGTGAAGATTAACATAATCAAATACATTAACCTCACACAACATAATAAGATTAACATAAGCGCCAAGTCTAACTTCTTAAAACACTCAGCCAACACTATATAGTGAAAGAGAATAAGCATTCAGACAATACCCATAAGGAGACCGATCAAGTATACAAGGGTAAATTGGTCCAAGCACCGGAGACATGCCCCTTCTCACAGACATATGCTCGAACAACTGGCTCGCCATCGTCATGGTACCCAAAAACCCTCCTCAAACAGAACGCAGAGTGCAGATCCCACGTCTCTTTACACCCACAAAAAGCACAATTCAAGTCAATCTTGTTCCTATTCCCTTCATTAATCGTCCTCCAAACCCTAGTCCGCTTGAAGTCCTTGAAAATGCCTCTAAAAAGCATGTAATTCCGCTTCTCCTCCATGTGTAGGCAGCCGGGCCAATCGCATAAGTACAAGCAATCCCCCCGAAACCGACTCGCCAGCAACTTGTTCCCTTGCTCTCTGCTCAGATTCCACACTCCAGACGCTAAATGAGATCGTTGCGATCTGAAGGTTTTTCTCCTTTTACAAACCGCAAAATCGTCACCGACCATGACGTCCATTTTATCAGCAACTTCTTCCCTTAACTCGCTGACCCCATCTTGCGACTCTGACGCGTTGTAAACGGTATCGTAATAGAGGTCGTCGAACAAGGACCACGAGCAATCGTCGGAGGTCGCTTCGGGTTTAGGAGCGGAGTTGCTAGAGGAGGACACAACCGATGTCGTTTCAGTTCGTGGGTAGTTTTCATTGGGCCCGAGCTCTCGTTCGAGGCCGAAATCGGAGTGTTCGAGGAGAACGCCGGTGTGGAGGAGGCCAGGGCAGCAGACGGCGAGCTTGTGAAGGGCGGACCAACCACCGGGAACGGAGAAGGAGGAGGAGGAGGAGAGGAGATCGGCGACAACGGCGGGGATAGTGGCGCTGCACTTAGTTTTGCAGCAGATGTTGCGTATAAAAGAAGAGAACTTAGTGCACACACATGCGACGCGTGCCCAGTTTCGAGGGTCGTCCTCTAGCTTGAAGAATATTTTGAGAACAACGTCGTCAGAGAGCTTCGAGAAAACGCTATTTTCCGTCATCTCCGTTGCTTTGAGAAACGAAAGAGAAGAGATTGGGATAAACGTAAACCCGGAGATATGGCAGTTTTGGATTTTTTTTATAAAACAGAATCAGGTCATGGCACGAGATTGGCATAAATAGGAATGCGGGAGTTCTGGTTTCCTTTTATACACAGACTCCGACATTCAGCTCTCATTAATGTTTACTATTTTTACAGATTGATGACGATATCAAATCAAATGGCAGGCGGTCGCCGCCTAGGGGGGGGAGACGGAGACGGGGAACGTGTGCGGTCGTGGTGGGGATAAGAATCTTGTGGCATTTGTATGTTTTTGTTTTTTCCTAAACTATTTTAGGAATATCTTAACTATAAAAAAAAAAGTAATTTTAAACTATTTATCTTTAAATTAATATCTGTTTAATTTAGATAAGTCTCTTATAAGAGATAAAATTTTGGATTTAAATTTTAAAAAATTGGATATATAAGAATGGTTTAAATCTATTATCTCACTTAAATTTAAAAAAAATATATCAACTCACCTGGATCGTAAGGTTGCATTCGGATGTTTCTTATACGTATTATATATTGGAGATAAGACAGGAGTGGTCGGGGTCGGACTACAAATTGCAAGTTACAACAACGTTTTTCGTTTTCGTGTTGTTTAATTTAAACTATCAGCATTTGTTTTAAATTTAATGATTGTAAGCATTGAATTTGAGGAATGACGTTGGGCTGTGGCGGACATCGTCTTACGAAAAGCAACTGTCTGCTGCCTGTGATGTGTGGATGTGGACCCCTCTGTTGGATATGATATGATATGATATCCAACCTCCACTTCAACTGGGCTAATCTATATATGAAAATGGGATTCACCGTCCAATTCATTTCGGATGTAAGATCCAATCCTAACCAACCAATTGAACGTTAAAAAGCACGGGCTGTCGTGGTTGAACCATCGCTCCATATATCCAAGTAACAAGTAGGCATCAATTATTGAAGTACCAATCCAGATCAACCCTAAAACATCTTTTCCAAGTACCAGTTGTATGAATATCCTTTTACAGAATAGAGAATACAGTCCTCTTCATTCCTCTTCCATAAGTAGAACGCCCGTTCATTACAAAATATATAAAATCAATTGAATTGATTACTATAATAAAATAATCACTTAATATAATATCAAAATCTCGTTCATTAAAAAATATATAAAATCAATTGAATTGATTACTATAATAAAATAATCACTTAATATAATATCAAAATATAATATCAAAATCTCTATAATTAAATGGTTATGAGTTTGAATCTTACCACCCACTTATTTTAATTAAATTAAGTATAAATTAAAAATAAACATGTACAAGTTTCAAAGCTAAAGGACTTTCAATTAAGCCCAAAAGATTTTCGTTTGAAGAGGTGTATTAGAAAATATATATAAAATCAATTAAATTGACATCACACAATAGCTTAAGTTATTGTGATAAAAAGGTCACTTAATATCTATGAAGCACGGACACGGCAAAATATTGGACACATGGTGGACACGCGGTGTCGTATTAAAAAAATTATTTTCTTCAACTCAGACACGCACGAGGACACAATTAGAGTCGGCTCAGACACGTCTTAATATAGCTCGTAGCATTTTTATGAATTATTAAAAATTTTATTTAGTTGATACGGTAGTCTTCCTTATTTAGAACTTCTCAATTTCCTGGTGGTTTTCTAGCTGACGTCTCTCTTACTTTTCATAAGACGCTAGCTTCCATCTACTCCTGCCTCCTTCACGTCTGCGCTGGTCGTTGGTAATGCTGTCTTCATAAAACCATTCAGGGAAGTTTTCGTTATCCCTTCTTTGTGGTGCGGCAACGATTTTGTCATATACATGATTTTGTAATCGTTAACGTTATCCTTTCTTCACGTCTGGCTTTCCCATCCAAAGTATCATGTGTAATGGGTCGTACACCCACTGTCTGTAGTTTGTAACCACTAAAATTAACCATGTATGATTTTTTAAAGGCTTTCCCATCTACGACCACGACTCTGTACATGGCTAGTGGTTACAAACTTACAATACTTAATTATTAAGTATTGTGACTTGTGAGCTTGCAGTGCGTCGATGATGGAAGGCTTCCACTGTAGCATTATCTAATTAATAAGTATTGTAACTTGTAAGTTTGTAGTGCGTCAAACATCAATGATGGAAGGCTTCCAATGTACCGTTATCTTTCCATAGAACGTAAGATTTAAGTGGCGTGAGATTGAAAATTCTTGGAATACATTAATTAATATATATCATATTATAAATTTTGAATTTTTTCTTAATTCTAAATTTTATAATATATATATATGTCGTGTCCGTGTCCACCAAATTTTAAAAGTTGGTATGTTCCTGTGTCCGTGTCTATATCCGTGTTCGTGTCGTGTCGTGTCGCGTATCCGTGTTCGTGTCATTATCCGTGTGAAAAACTAAAAAGAGGCTCAAATGTGAGGATTGGTAGATCTGAAACTGCTGCTCATGCCCTAGCGTTACAACCATAATAAGGAAGGCAACACATTGTGTCTCACCACTACCGTCGCGGAAAACTTCAGAAAAACAGGCGTCCCCTCCTTTGTGCATGTGATCCTGGCAACGGGTACATTACGTTTCCAGCCGGAAATGCATGCACAACAAATATTCAATTTTGCATTAGGAAGGAGTGCAAAGTGCCAACATTTCATTTTTCAAATACAGAACTAACAGCCAATCCACCCTTAAGATCTTGCCATGAAGCAGATGAGGGTAACCCAGTGATCAAAACCGCAAATAGAGAATTTTCATGCATAAACAGATAAACTATACAGTAGATAAACAGAAAACGAGTATGTAGAAGAAAACGAGTTACGGTAGGAGTTCACGTGCTGATATGGACAAATTTTAAAACGACAGTAGATAAAGTTGGAGATTGATTAGGCCAAAAACAATGAGGACTCCAACGTCAAGTACATTTTTCAAAAAGTGGGAGTGGCTTATTCAACATTCAGTAGTCGGTATCTGGATAATACCGACAGATGATAAAACTGAAAAGAAACGACAACAGGTTGAATTAGTGACTTTTGTTTTACCAAATGTGTACTTTCGTTTCCTCCTCCTCAACTTGAAATTGCGTCATAGCTTGGGGTTGTTGCGGTCCTTGTCGGTTGTTTGAAATTATGTTTCCGAATCTTGCTCAAGCATATATTAAATGAGCTAACTTCTTCATTTACACCCACTGCTACCGAGACTTTTTGGGAATTAGGCATCAAGGAGCTAGCACGCACCAATTGGGTCAAACTTGTTAATCTCCCAAGTTACGAAGATTCGGCTGCAAGTCAAGCCATCGAATTCCAAATGCTTGAAGAAGCGTGTACACGACGGACGAGAAGAGAAAACCTTCGTTCATTTGAAGCCTTAGCGGTTTGAATTCAAATAACAAGTACCGCTGCAATTAAATGTTTAGATTGATTGAAATTCAATTCTGTTCCTAACCTTCCAATTTTTGACCATTTGACTGCTCACTCGTTAAATATTCTCCGCAAGTATAATTTCACATAATTGTTCACTTGACAACGAAAAACAGTCCACTGATAATATATATGCAAGCATGATTGTATTAATGCTTAGAAAAGTATACATATCGTATATTACAACACGTCTTAATACCTCAAGATGATTCGTTAAAGTCAAAATTCAATTTTAAGAGACCATGACATAATCGTGTAAAATTTTACTTATTAGTATCATGATTTAGGTCAGTAATTACGTCAAAACTACAGTTATCAACTTCCTCTTGTCCTGTATATCCACCTGTTACGTAGCAACCTTCACAACTACTATCTACTCTATATGGAAGGAACGTATAGGAAGGATATACAGGTAAGAGAAGTTGATAAGGATACCTATGATGACACCATCCATTGGATCAAAGCCATTCTTATAGCTAAATATGCCGAGCAGGCGCTATCTATAAGAATAAAGACCAGTTGGAATCTGTAACCTTTATTGATAAATTTCATCTGCTTATGTAATTTGGTTTGTTGTTTGAATTTGTAATTCTATTTGTTGTGAACTCGTTGAAATGTATTGCTATAGTTAATTCAATCCCTATTTAACTTTCAAAAAAATACTACAGCGTATACACATTATTTCATATACTTTGAAAAATGAACAATCAAATAATTAGTTATTTGAATCTAAGACTCAGGTATTGATCGATTTCTTATCCCTATAGTTTTCAGTCCCCACCGTTCCAACATAAGCTAATTCCCCATAACACGAACATTATCTTCCCGGATGCAATATCAAACTGGTGAACAAAAAAAAATAAAAAATCCAGATATGTGGATGGAGAACAATGTCACTCACAAGAGGAGACAGAATTTGTTGGCACCAGGTTCTAAGCATTCAGGTTGATAAAACAAGAGGTTTAGGGTTCCATAAAAAGAAAATACAGTTAATGGATGCATGCTTTTAGAAGGCTCTTTTTAACCGGTAGACTGACTGATTCACCTAGCAAACAGGTGTCGCATGATGTGACGAACTTCACATTATTGAACAAATGTAGAGGCTCTCATGATAAGGAAAAAAAACAGTATACTTGAACAAGTACACTGTATCGGCTTAATGGAAAAAGTAAATGTCCAGATATTCATTATTACTGGAATTTTCAATAGACAGTCAAACACAATTACCCATGATGGTGATCAACATCTTCACCTTCCTTTGCTTTTCGTGCAGCTGCACGTATTTTCCGCTGCTCTTCCTTGTAAATCCGGTTTCTTCTTTGAAACTGCAATATTTATTCATTCCAACCACAAGGTAATCAGTACAAACAATAAAAACCTAAACACAATGACTTCATTGATATAAATAAAAAAGAGCCATCCTTATGTCACCAATTCACATAGGGAGTAAGATCAAAAGGAGATTTGAAGCTAATGGACTATTATCTATAAGAGTAAGATGCCTAGACACTTATAGTACAAAGTATCAGAGATCAATAGCAGGTCTATATTGGATTTGTCATTAGATGATTCTGATAGAAGACAGAAACCAGGTATAGAATCTGTATACTTCTGGGATTAATTGCTCATCAGAATACAATTGATAAGTTGGATTTCGAGGTCCAATCCTCCAGCCTTAGGCTCATACATACGACATTTCATACTCCTTCCTCCCTTTCTATGTATTATTTATACTGGAATCTGTAGCTACTAACAGATTCGGTTTAGCTGACAACCTAATGATTGGTTGTCAGCACCTCTAACGAACTAACAGAATATAACTAATACTCCAGCATTCCCCTCTGCCCTATTACTCCTCGGTCATTTGTTTATTTCTTCTAACATAGACTCGGTTTATCTTAGGCCTATCAGATTCATTGAAACACTAGATT
>JANZLF010000004.1:9319692-9336450 GCA_026546835.1 Erythroxylum foetidum | reverse complement strand
TAGTTATGAGGTCTTTCTATGGTCGGTTTTGGGTCCGCTATGCTTTATGGGTCCGAATGTTGGGCTTCGGTGACGGGATCCAACATTTGATGCATCAGACACCATACCCTCTACATTTGGCCCAAAATTTTGTTTAGCCTCTAAAGCCTCCTTTCTCCCATTTACAACCATTGGACCCTCAGAAATAGGCCTACTTACAACAAGCCCAGTCTGAAACTGACCCTTCTCACTACCAGACTTCCCAACCCCTTAACCACCACAGGCTTCTTGCCTTTATCTCTTAGACCGCAAGCCAACTAATACTAGAAATCCTCTTGCCAGGCCCAACAAAACCCTTATTCACCTTGACAACCACGCTATCCTCCACCTACAAAGATTCAAACCGATTTTCAATGATAGTGTTATATACATTCTTCTCCTGAGAAATAGGGGTAGACTTTGTTACGTTGTGCAACCAACCATAGGCTAAAGATTTTTTCTTTAGAATTTGAACTAGTATCAACCATCGCCATATCCTTAGCTACACCAGTATTCTCCGCCCCAGTAGTCACCGAAACCACCACCTCTAGACAATTTTCAATATGATAATTGACACGACCGCATCCTAAATAGACCCCTAAAATTTCTTCATACTCCACACGCCACCATGCACCTCTAATAAAAACCTTAGGAATAAGAGATTGTTCAAGATTCAATTCAACACAAACTCTAGCAAAACGTCCTCTAGTAGCCATGGACATCTGCCTATCTACCTTAAAGGGCATTTCAACAACACTAGCTGCTGCAAACAGGAATTCATCACAATAAAATTCTATTGAAAATTTAATAAAACGAACCCAAGTAACCATTGAGAAAATTCTAGTTGTAGATGGCAAAAAACCAGGCTTCCACTTCTGAATATATAATGGCTGACCTCCAACAATATAGGGACCATTGGACACGATTCGCAACATATCCTCCTTATCTTCAAACTTAGCAAGGTAAAAACCAAATCCCAAATCAATAATATCCAGTCCTGCAGAAGGCTTCTAAAGCAAGTTCAATCGATTCTCCAAGTACGTAAAATTAACAGACATCCCATAAACTTTAACAATGAGAGCATCTTTCCACTTACGACTAACCTCCTGGACAATATCATCATCAACGAAAACCTTCGATCGCAAGTAATCATTCCCTTCATACTGTAAACGAAAATTTTCCGTCCACTAACTACAAAGATCAAAAGCCGAACTCTAACCTACCAAAGAAGTGGACTTTGCCCTAGATGACTGCCTACCAAACAATCACGAAAAGAAGGTGATGGCCTTGCATGCAACTCAGTAGTAGCCAACAAAATGGGACCAACAACCGTAGAGTCAGTTAAATCAGGGTTAGGAGGTTGTCCCATGTGAAAATTATTCTCAATCAGCACAAGAGAAAGCACAAACTGAGCCCCTCCATTCTCTCTTTTGAATTTAAGCATAAACTGAGCCTCCTCCATTCTCTCTTTTGAATATGCACTTTATACTTATTTATCTCTATCTCTTTTAATCTCTCTCTCTCTCTTTCTCTCTCCTCCCTCTTTTATGATAACTTTTGGGCATAATTGTCTTTTGGTCCTTTAATTTCTTAGTCGTTAGAGCAAAACGCTCCTCATAAGAGCATTTCTAAAAACAATATATTGAGTTCAATCTGCCAACCTAATCAGTTGATTACTAAACACGATTATTAATAGTTTGATATAGTCAAACAACCAAATACATCTTAATCTACCAAAAAATAACTGATAAACTATTTATCAAACAAGACTTATATAATAAAGCACACATGTTTTAGTATACAAAACAATAAGATGTTCTATGGGTATGATAATAAGCAATGATTGAAAAACTCAATCGATTCGATTGAGTCAATTATAAAAATATTGAATTGTATATTTTTTTAATTTAGTTTTTAATTTTCTTGTTCGATTTATTTTAACAACCCTTATTGTTAAAAACCAATAAATTTATTAATTAATCGATCAATTTTTATAAATTAATAAGTTCTTATAAACTAAAATAAATCGACTAATTTTTATTTAATACTCATTTTCTAGTTAAACTTCAAACTATTCAGTTAATAAGAACAATTTTTTAATCATACTTTAAAATTTAAAATTTTATTTAATATTTATGCGGTTTATCGTAAGTCAGCTTAACGTTTTAAACATACAACACCTTAACTTTTAAAAATGATAATAACTAATGATTTTGAAAACATGAACATTAATCAGATATTCCTAATCGAATGGGATCAAATGAAATTATGAAAAATGATTGAATTCTAATACGACTTAAATTTATTAAATAATTCGATAGAATTTTTGTTGACTTTTCAAATTCTTGTTGGCTTATCAACTTGAAGATTTCCTAAAATGAAAAAGATTACATTATCATCGTATCCTTGAAGGATTATTGATTTCTGATACGTATCAAAATGACCACATTGCATTGTTATTTCCTTCAATCATCCCGACTTCCCAAACGTGATCATGTTCCTTTTATGTACATGGATTAACTTGGGCATTATTTTGTTTTTGTTTTACATATTTGTCGTTCCAATCATTCCCCTTTTTTCTTGGGGTGCTTAATAATCTTCTTTCTTGAACCGGTCACTTCCTTAGCCGGAGAGGTAACCTGACCCGGCTACTTAATACGCGGACCGCGTAGACCTCGCGTAGACGAGATCACAACCGTCCAATGTCCAAGTCATCAAAGCAGTCCACACGATAAAGAATTGGCATGGGCTCCCCAGCAAAGATTCTCAAAAATTTCAAGGACACTGTACGGTTAACTTGCGGAAGAAGGATTCGCGTTAGCCAATCAGCTGCATCGCGTCCACGTACCTAGCCTCTAAATCGCAAGCGAGTAATGAGTCACTTGACTTTTGAGCTGCATACAAAATTGATTTCTCCCATACATGTAGTGTAGCCCATACCATATGTGATTTCTCCCAAAGGAAACGATCGACTGAGGTGTGAGATCGCCAAAGTCAGCTCAGCTCTGCTCATATACCCAAAAAGTAGTAGCAAATCATCTGCGTTGCCTTTCCCTCTCTGCGCACAGTTGAAGAAGAAGAGAGCAAGACTTGAGAGTGCTAGAGTTTGCTTGCACGAGCTCTAGCGCTTGGGAAAGATGGCGCCTACTTCTCCGACACATTCCCTTAGCTCTTCGAGTTCTGCTACTTTTGAACCGTCCAAGTCCAACTTCGCGTCTCTGCCGATAATGTCTATGAAGGAGAAGATCGTCGACAAAATTCTGGAAAATCGAGTCACCCTCATCGTCGGCGAGACTGGTTGCGGTACTCTCACTCCATCTTTGCTCCTTATTCTCTTGCTTTTTAGCTTTATTCGTGAGGATCAAGTTTGAACCGTCATTTGTTTCTGTTTTCTTCTTCATCGTAAGTCGTTTAGTCTTGTTTGTCTAATGAAAGAACGTAAGGACTCTTCGAGAAGCGCTGTTCACCTTGTAATTTCTTTTTAGTTTTTGCTCTCAGTACGTTACCCTCCGAGAGTCCGAGTGAATGTTGCTTGAATCATCTGGTGCGGTTGATATTTTCCGTTGGTTTGCTATTATAATACTGTGATGTGTTGCGTGCTTTTAGGCGCAAGGTAGGAGTTATGAAATGAACAGTAAAACGAAATTTCTATGTTAGCTTATTTCCTCTACGACTGTTGTTATGATTATTCTTACGAGCTTTACCAATATTCAACCTTCTTCTGATGTTGTGTGTAATTTGTTTCACATTTTAATTCTACCCATTTTTGTTTTGAAGGAAAGAGCTCTCAAATTCCCCAGTTTCTCCTGGAAAAAGACATGGAGCCCATTCTATGTACACAACCAAGGAGACTTGCAGTTGTTGCAATCGCTAAAGTAGTTGCTAAAGCTCGCAACTGTGAATTGGGAGGGGAGGTTGGATACCACATAGGGCATTCCAAGCTTTTATCACCAAGGTGGCTTTCTACACAATTTCTCTTGGTTTTAAGACATTCTTTTCTAGCAACTTTGAGCTATTCAAGTGATTTTCTGCCTCCATTATATCATTTCCTTTGTTCTGTTTCAAACACCATTTTTTACTAAATACTTTCCACTTCACAGAAAAAGTTTTGATTAGAATGATTAGCAAATGACCAGCTTCCGGGCTGCCTATGTATGGAAAATGCAGAAATTCTGTTTCTCCTGTTCCTATATTTTGAGGTTCTGGAATTAATCATTTAGGCATGCATTTCTCTTTGTAGGGTACAAAATGTTTTCTGCTAATTATAATCAATGAAATCAGATGAACTGCTGTTATTGATACTCTTCTTGGGAAAAGGGTGTTAGCCAGAGGCTATTACTTATTTTGGATACAGTTCGCTACCTTGCAAAGAAATTAAAAAAAAAAGTGCGAGTTGTATGCTTGGGTTCGTGCCTATTTCAGGTTTCAACATTATTTAAGTTTATTCTTCACAGGACATGATTAAGTACTTGAATGCAAATAACTGATTTGTTCTTGAGTTTGTTATCTAAAGATTCCCTCTTCCCATGTCTTTGCTTTACTACCGCCTCAATAATCCCCCTCCCTTTTTAATTTCAAGGACTTTATGTTTTATATTTTGGTATAATCTTTATTTTTGCAGATCAAAGATTGTCTTTAAAACGGCTGGAGTGGTGTTGGATGAAATGCGAGATAAAGGATCAAGTGCTCTCAAGTACAAGGTTATCATTCTTGATGAAGTGCATGAAAGATCGGTTGAGTCTGATCTTGTTCTTGTTTGTGTGAAACAGTTTCTACTAAAGAACAGAGATCTCAGGTGTGCCTCCTACTTCTGTGTATGATCTTACTATCCAATATGCCATTGTATTAATACTTTTTAAAGTTCAGTGTGGGTAAGTTTGAACTTTATGACTTTGTGAATTTCACTTCTCATTCTGTTATACAAAATTTAGCACTTGTAATGTGCTATTGTGTCATATATGGGACATACCATATTTTGAGTCTCCGAATAGTGCTATTTAAGATTTAGCTAAATTTTTTGCCTTCTCAGGGTGATATTGATGTCTGCAACTGCTGATATATCAAGATACCGGGATTACTTTAAAGATCTTGGTAGGGATGAAAGAGTTCAAGTGCTTGCAATTCCCAGTTCAACCCAGCAAGCCATTTTTCAACGGAGAGTCACATATCTTGAGCAGGCAATAACTCTTACTTGGTTTGTTTCTGTTCTTGTATTTAGAAAAGAATTTGTATGGGTAATCCATCTCAAATTTCTTAGAGAGGGGCCACAATTTTGAATGATTTAAATCACGTTCTTCAATTTCATATTTTATTTACTGAAGCTTAGCAATTACATCAGTTGTGCAACATTGCTATTTAAAACGTTTTTTGTGCCTAATTTCCTATAATGTTGTAGGATGTGATATGAATATTTTGTTGCAATTTTAGTTGAAACACATGATAAACCTAAGAGGCAGTGTTGGAGCATTCTGACTTGTTATGTGATAGCATTTCTGATAATGTTGCTAATGATTTTTTTTTTTTTGGGTGGACTAGGTATCTGAATTGCTTGGAATCAGTTCGGAATACTGTTCAGGATATAGCCCTAGTATTGCTGCTGCTGATATGAATCCTGAAGTGCATAAGCTTATTTATGATTTGGTTATACACATTCATGAACATGAACCAGACATTGAAAAGGGCATTTTGATTTTTCTTCCAACATACTTTGACTTGGAGCAGCAGTGGTTCCTTTTGCTGCCTCTTAGTTCATCTTTCAAGGTTCATATCCTACATCGAAGCATTGACATCGAACAAGCCCTCATGGCTATGAAAGTCTTGAAAACCCACCGTAGGGTACGCTCCTACCTCCTTATGATTGCATAGTTTCAATTTCATATTAGGAAACAGGATTTGAACTTGTATTTTGACTAAAATGTTTTCAATATAACATTGAGGCTAATGTCTTAATTTCTGGTTTGCCCTTGTCTTCCAAGAAATTTGCATTCTTCTGCAATGACCTTTTGTAACTTATCAATTCGGTGAGATCCTCCTTTCTTTTTTGGGTTAAGCATATTCAGTAGGGGTCTTACGTACTAGGCTGCATACTGCAATAGAATGTTACAGATTCTTGAATTAAATATTAACTATTAAATCCCTGCCTTTTGCAAATAATTTTGAGACCTTTACTCCTTTGGTCGAGGGTAGGTAATTCTGAATCTTACCAACATTGCGCATTTTCACTTGTATTTTGCTAGGTGATACTGGCAACAAATATTGCTGAATCATCTGTGACCATACCTCAAGTAGCCTATGTGATTGATTCATGTCGATCTTTGCAAGTTTTCTGGGACAATACCAGTAAGCAGGACTCAACTGAGATTGTTTGGATTTCTAAATCTCAGGTATTGAGAGCATATTACACATGGGTCCAAATTCTAGGATTTCTTTCGCTTAATTATTAAAATTATCTTTTAGGCTGATCAACGTAAAGGGAGGACTGGTCGAACTTGTGATGGCCACGTTTATCGATTGGTTACAAGATCATTTTTCAATAAGCTTGAGGAGTTTGAGTCGCCAACTATACTAAAGTTGTCACTGCGGCAACAAGTGCTTCTGATATGCTGTGCCGAATCAAGAGCTATAAATGATCCCAAATGTATGCCTGTGATGTTCATATTTGGTGCAAACTGTACGCTCAACTTTTATGTTTAGTGATGGGCCAAGAATGTTTCAAATCACCCTTTGACTAAAGATACTCCAAGTTGGGTCTGATTGACACGCTATGTCCTTTTATAGTTATGCTTTTTAGTCTTTTATGAGTTATGACTATATTTGCATGATCAGCTTATAAAATCCAGATGCATTCGTTATTTTTATAATTTAGTCAGGTTTTTAGAACAGTATTTGAACCTATTCTAGATTACTGTAATTTCTGTGTTGACCTCTTATCCTTTGTCCTGGCTTACCTTTTCCATCATAGGCTTAAACATTGGGGTTCTATCAGTTTTGTTGTTATCTTGATTTTATTGTATGCATCCGAAATCTACATGCATATATAAGTACGTGATGAAGGCAGAGTGTTAAAAATCTAGTCTGTGTGAGCAATATATACTAGCTTCCATTTTTTATGCTGGCCTTAAAGATTAATTTGAACATTTTTGCGTGACTTGTATGTACCCAGCCCAAAAAAAGGTTATGCACAGTCTAATTATGAAATTATGATGCTAGTGTTATTGCAGAAGGCTTTAGACCCCCCAAATCCTGAGGTTATTGAAGATGCAATAAACTTGCTTGTTCAAATGGAAGCATTAGTTCAATCTGCAAGAGGCCGGTATCAGCCTACATTTTATGGACGCTTGCTTGCAAGCTTGTCCTTGACACTTGATGCTTCTATACTAGTGCTAAAATTTGGAGATACTGGATTACTGCGTGAAGGCATTCTGCTTGGCATATTGATGGACACACTGCCTCTACCGATTCTTCGTCCATTTGGTCAGAAGCGTCTGGTATGATAACATCCTTTATACATTTGGCTGTTCCAAAAATGATGTACTTACGGTAAATCAGTTCTCCACCTCAGTTTACAGAGTATGCATGCGATCACTTTGGTGGAACTTGTGACAGCAATTTGAAAATAGGTCAAAAAGAGATGATTTTGTTGGGGAACTTTTATGCATATCAATTTTGGCAACATGTATTCAAGGTAAAACAATATCTTTCTTCTCCTTGCTGTAGGAATACTCTTTCCACTGAACAATGTGCTTTGCTTTAAAGGATTTTGTGATGTTTGATGTTTGATATTTGTTCTTTGCTCTGAAGGACAAGCATCGCCTTGAATACTTGACAGAAGTTTTAGAGGTGAAACAAATGGAAGATACAACATTATTTCTACCTACGATTGAAGAGGAATGGTGCTGTTTCCATAATCTTGTCCAGTCTTCACTACATCATGTCGCAGAGCGGTGTATGGGTTCATACACATTTTTAGCTACTTATGTGAAACCTCATTTCAAATTAGATTTTTTTTTGAAAGATTCATTTCAAATTAGATTTGCTTTTGCTTTTTTTCCTTTTTCTCCTTCCTGGGTTATTCTTAAGTTTCTCTTCTTTTTTTTTTTTCCAGATGAAGATATACTAAATTCAGTGCACCTGTTTCGGCCCGAATTTCTTGGTAGATGTGATGGCCTGCCAAGCTATTATGATCCTTGTGAGTTCTTGCACACATGCCATCTAATTTGTCAACCCAATGAGAAGATGGGTATTGTTGCTGAAGATGATGAGAACACTGAGCCATCTATTGAGACAATAAAATGCTTAGCTGTACCATTTGTGAATTCTGGTCATTTTGGAAAAATTGAACTGGCTGAAAAGTTTACCAAAATTATCACAGAGGTAAAATTACATTTCCCCTTCATTTGGTTATCATTTTCTTGCTAATAATTCTTTGGAATTTTTTCATGTTAAAAATAGATAAGATTCCAAAATTCTGAAAGCACATGGAACGATCAACATAACGACGTTAACAAAAGTGTGCCTATCACCTATGGGGCAACTCCTTTATGTGTATTTTTTGCGAATGGATCTTGCAAGAATGGCGATCAGTGTGCCTTTTCTCATTCTCCTCAAGCAAAAAGTCCGGCATGCAAATTCTTTTTCACTCTACAGGTATTTCCACTTCTGGACTTCAATTTTATATGAAATTATTTTAGGTCATTTACCCTTTCTGTTTACCAAAAACCTGTGCTAAGTGGAACATGTTTCATCGTGAAAATTTTCTTGAAAGTTACATAGGTTTTTGGCTATCATTTTATGGAGATAAAATATGCAGTTGCAGTGCTGCAGGGTGATAAAATTTATACTAATTGAGATGTATGTGTATTGGTCCTTAACCTTTTGAAATGACGCTTAGTTCTTTCTGCATTGATATGGTTACTCAGAAGAACAATTAGGAGTCAGCTGCTGTAGAAGAGCCGCAAGTTCAACCGTCTATTTGGCACTGTTGTGTTTTGGGAATAATATTTTTCTTAGTGGGGACTAGTTTCTGATTGCCTCTTAGTTTGATGTCTTCCTTGTTGTTTATATCATTTATTATGCTCATGGAAGTGGATCTGCAGGGCTGTCGAAATGGAGAAACGTGCTTCTTCTCTCATGATCTAGATTCGACGGCATCATCAAAAATCACAATGCCCTCTTTACCTGAAGATGATTTTGCAAGTTCTAATTCCCTTCTACAGTTATTCCCAACATCTTCTGATGGGTACATCCTTATATTGGATGACAGTGGATTACAATTATGCTCTAAAGTTGCTCGCCACTTTGATCCATGCAAAATAATTACGACAACTTGTATGTCAGAAATCACAATTAATGACCCTTCATTGTCTGGTATGAGTATTTTATGGGGCATTCCAGACCCACTCGAGACGATTGTTTCTGGAGCAAAGGAGAACCCCATTCCATGGAGTAAACTGAAATGCATATTATGGCTAGCCAACTTAGAAAGCTATGCTGAAGATTTGAACAGGCAAAAGGTTCTTGTCCAGAATTTTTTCAAGTCTTTGGCCAGCAGAATGTTATCCAATGACTTGTATGATGTTCAACTTATCCTGACCATGAACAATATTAGGTTTTCACAACTACAGGTATAGTTTCCAGCGGAACATTCTTTGCCCATCGCTGTCAATATTGGGTGTTAGATTTCTTACGTGCTCACATTTTGTTTACCACATTGCACTGAACGACATAGTTTCCACATTTGTGTGCCCCTTGGTTATGCATTACTGATGTTGTTTTTGCACATCTTTGTGGGGATGAATCAATCTGAAGGCACGTGTTTAATTTTCAGGTGGAGAAGTTGGGCAGAGAGAGCTTCTTTGTCCTGAGAAAATCCTTCCCATTTGATGAAGCAAACTTTGGGCATTTTTCTGATATTGTTTCCACCAGGAAACCGATGCTGACATCAAAGCCAATCTGTTATGTTTTTGATGTTCATCCACCTGCTGAAATTCAGTTTGGCAATTATGCGGCCACCTATGGAAAGTTCCTGCATGATATCCAAGGAATCGAGGAAATAACCTCACTTGGTTCGGCATTAGATTTATATTGAATCACCCAAATCCCTCGTGCCCAGTTGTTTTTGAATTGGCAAATTAGTTTTTTGAAGGGGGTGTATTCATGTTCTCTTAAGTTATAGGATATCTTATGCAGCTTTTTTAACAAAATCAACTCGTGTCGCCGAGCCGAGGATCGTTTTGGTAATTTGGATCATCTAGGAGTGTTGTTGTTCTTCTGGCAGTGCCTTGTGGTTGAGACTGCAAATGCTGTTGCAACTTATTATTGTTATGTAAGTGTATCCACGTTGTCGTAAATGAAGTCATAAACAAACAAAACGAGTGGGCCAGAGTGAGACCTTTCGCTCATTTTTTTAAGATTGCCGGGTGTTAAAAGTGTTTGGCTCGCAAGGCTCCACCTCTGCCAAACTCTTTCTCTCTCCGTATCTTTTCCCCCTTGTTTCATTCATGTACGTCCTATTCACTCAAAAGTCCGTACATTATTTGCCTCCCTATTTTAACTGCAAATTAAACAATGTAAGATATTGAAACGACCCCAGAACTTAAAGGAGAAACCCATTTTGGGTTTCCGACAATCTTTCTCATGATATCTAACAAGACCCTAGATTCCCGCCACTCAATCGACTCATGCATTCTCCATCTCAATACATGGAGACCATTCCATATCCAATCCTCCGATCCTCAGAAACCCCATCGAGCAACAGCTACCTCTACCGGTACCACGCTTCTTCACTCCCACTCTCTGACCAAGCGCCCATGTCTCTCCAATCGCACAACCTCCTTCTCCATCGACTTCATAGACATGTCAAAGCTCTCCCTTCTCGACGATGATAAGCCCCCCACCACCTACAAGAGACCCAGCTTCAGGCTCTTGGACCGCAAGCGCCGCCGCCCCCGAGGATCCCGCTCCGTTTCTGGCCGGAGCTCGGTTGGCGCCTCGGCTGCTCCGGGAACGTGTTCCGATTTCCCGGTGGCGATGGGGACGGACTCGAGTGGGGAGCTGTTTGGGAATGGGGATGCGAATTGGGCGTCGGATGTGAGTGAGGTCAAGAATTATAGGGAGAGAGAGGAGAGAGATTATATGGTCGGGTGTGGGCAGTTTGGTAATTTTGATCCTCAAGGGAACGAATCTGGTTACGGAAGTGAACCTGGGTATAGAGGAGATGCGGAGTTTGGGTATGGAGATGAGGTTGAGGAAGAGGAGGATGATTCGAGATTGTTGTTTTGGGGCAATCATTATGGAGGTTTAATTCTTCCCCCTTCCCTCTTACTTTTGTTTTGGGCTCTAAAAAGTTGGTGTTCTACATATATAGCAGTCTAGATTTTGGATTGGAAGCAGCATCATTTTGTGTGTGTGTGTGTGTGTGTGAAATAATACTCTTGAAAGAAAACAAGATCTGCCTTCCTTATCTCTGTCGATTAGAAATCAATTTGGTTTTTGATATAGAAAAGTGATCATTTCAAAAGGATTGAGACAGAAATATCTCTGCGAATAAACTAATGGTGCTGTATACGGTATACCCCTCCTAATCTGCCATAGTCCATTCATTTAGAATGCATACTGATGGCGTTATCCCATTTCCAGGAGCAGATACAGTTTCTAACGTGGACGGTGTCAGTGTTGGAGAGAACAGCTTCTCTGATAAAAAAGCCCATCATATTCACAGAAGCCGCCGCAAGAAGCATGATTGCAGAATGGTTGAATAAGTTGTCACATCTCAACATTATATTTTTCTCATTCACTTTGACGGGATTCATGGCTCTCATTTTTCAACTTAGAGATTGTACAACTACGGCTGTTAATTTCTTTTGCTCCTGCGTATTATGGTGGTGTTTTTGTTTGCACTCTTGTCTTGATGGACGGACCATAAACAATGTACACCGTTCTTAGTACTGTTTCCACTTCTCTACTCTATTCTCTCAAGAAAATGGATACCTGAAATGGATAAAAGTTGATTGGAGCTTAAAAAAAACAACAGAAGGGAAAGAAGAGAGCAGGTCAGGGAAGTGACTTTCTTTGCCAGAAACGACGTAGTTTAGCCAGTCCCCTTTTATGTATACAAGTGCTGCGCTGCATCGTGCGGCTTTGAGAAGAAGACAGATGATGAGAGGAGAAGCGTTAAGCGCATACAGAGCGCTGATAAGAGCCACCCACAAATCCTTCTCCGGCGACGATTTGATGGTCAAGGCATCAGCCCGCGAGATTAGGAAGAAGTTCGAGGAGAACCGTCATGTGACCTCGGCCAGCGACATCCAAAGGCTGTTGGAAGAGGCACGTGAAGCCACCCATTTCATATCCACCATGATCGTCCAAGCCAAACTCAATGAACGCGGAGGCTACGGTAATTTGACATTTGCGTATCAACCCCTTCTCTTTTCTGCTTGTTTTTATGCTCGCGTCTAGCTACCGACTATTCGCACCCCTCATGTTTGTTAAGATGCACTCGTTGGGACTTTGTAATGGCACTTTGTAGGCGTGTCGATTCAGATTGATAGTATCATTAATGTTCCTTAAACCTGTTTATATAGAAATTTCTGATAATTAGGCTCTAGAATTGTTACCTTTTAGTTGATAATACATGGGGATAACGATGGTCTCTAATATTTCCTATAAGCATTTATGTGTGATTAGCCAAATTTCTGTGACGCAAACTTAATCGTGAATGCTGATACTGACTGGCGCAGAGGTTAAGCCCGGTAAAGAACATGCTGGAGCAACATTTGAGATACCATCTGAAGAGATTCTTCGAAAATCTCCCTAAATGAGAGGAACTCTGGAGTTATGCAATGAAGAATTGACTCTCGTAACAGCTTGTGAGATGGATTATGAACATATTTCAAATTCTATTGCCAGTGCTTTGCACAAGATTTTCTTTGTTACTATTGACTGTAACAGTCTTGTTCACAACTATATAGCAGCCTAATTGTTTCTTTTCGCAAAACTACTAGTTTAGTTCTGTTTGATGTGTTAAAAACGTTGAAGAAATTACTCTCTCAAAAACTTTGATACCGGCTATTGATACATTTTCTCCCTTTTAAGCATGGAACAGCGAAGACAGCATGATTCTATCAATATAACATGCTCCCGGGATAAAAAAGGTTGGTGATTTTCAATATTATGAATCAATAGTGGTTCCAGCATGACTGGGAACAAAATCTATTGTGTTGAAGAATGGTTACAAACATGACTGGAACTTTGAGAATGGTTCTCTTTACAAGATCTTACACCTTCTTTTATCTGGCAATATGTTTCTATCTGCAGATTTTCTTTATTACTCTTTGTTAAAGTGTCATTATCAAGAAAATGTATGTCCAATAAAGTGTTGTCTCAGGGAATAAGGCTTCTTGCTTTGCGAGAGTCAAGGAAAGGTTATCAATTATTTGCAGTCTTCTCTTTATATTTTATAAAGAAGTTATTTGCATGACTTGAATATATGATCCTTCAGTCATAAAAGAGTACCATTATCGATTGCTACAAGACTCATCCTTTTTTATGTTTTAATACTAAGGGTTAAATCATCGTTGATACTATCTTTCTAATTGCTATGTTCCTCCCGATCTTCCTCTTCTTTATTGTCATTCTCGTTATCTTCTGTACTGTCCTGTGCAAACAATCAATTAAACCCCAAAAGTCGATCAAAATGAAATGCAGTCATAATTTAGTGATAACTCTCTAGGACAATTTTGATTGGTTTTATTTGTGCATGTCCAAAAAGTAAATGTTAGTATAAGCAATAGCATAAACTTACCGCATTGGCTGAAGATGACATTGCCTATAACTAATTAAGCCTACCACGAGTTTTTTCAAACTTGATCAACATATTAATGACAAGCTTAACCTTGACCCACAAGTTTAACCTAGTGATTTAAACCTACCTATCACATTCAAAAAAGGTACTAAAACCTTAACACAACACCCATTATATATGTTTATGACATCAAAACCTATTCGAAAAATACCAAACTTTTCTTAAAAATCTTCGTATCATTTTCATTCTAGAAAAATATGCCCGAGGCACTAAGAGACGAGAAATGCCATGAAAAGTGAGATGGATGCACAAAAAAAAAACACTTAGGAGTTGATGGAACTGCTCGAGGATTAAAAAATTGGTTTGATGTATGCGTGTATTCATAGTAAGTATAGATTATGATAGGATTGTTGAAAGATATAAGGTCAAGTTGGTTGCAAAAGATTTAATACCGAAATTGACGAGATAGATTACCTAGAAATAATTGCACCAGTAGCAAAAATGAATATTGCCATTATTTTATTGTTACTAGCTACCAACTTTGGCTAGAAGCTACATCACTATGTGGTTAAAAACACCTTCTTCCATAATTGGAAGAACAAATTACATTAAAGTTCCACTTGCTTTTGAATCTCAAATGGAATGGCATGTAAATTAAAAAAGACCCTTTATGAACTGAAACAATCACCAAGAGCATTGATCGGAAGATTTATGGGGTATAAGCAACGCTATAATGACCATACCTTATTTATCATACACTTAAAGACACAGGGAATAACAATGTTATGGGTGTATGTGGATGACATCATAATCACTTAAAAATGATGAAGAAGAGATGCTACTGTTGAAGAAAAAATATTTTAAGAATTTGATATAAAAAAGATAGGAAAGTTGATGTTTTTTAGAAATTAAGGTTGTACCTTTAAGCCAAGGAATATTCATTTCACAACAAAATATATGTTAGCTTTGTTAAAAGAGATAAGAAGGTTAAGATTCAAGCCAACGACTACTTCAATTAAGTCCAATCTTGGGTTAAGTGATGAACTGTAGGATCAAGCAGTAGACAAAAGAGCCTATCAAAGGTTGGGTAGAAAATTAATATACTTAACACATACATGAATAGACATTGCCCTTTCAGTAAGTATGGTAAGCCAATTTATGCAAAACCCTAAAGAAGTACACCTTAAGGTTGTATACAGAATTCAGCAGTATCTAAAAGGTAGTTTAGAAAGAGGAATTTTACTTAAAAGAGGAGAAACTATTACAATGGAAGCCTACACAAATGCAAATTATGTAAGTTCCTTAGTGGATAAAGATCAACTTTAGAATGCTGTATTTTTATGAGAGGAAATATTGTTTTATAGAACAGAAAAAAAAAACATAATGTTATGTCAAGATCATAATTCAGATCTATGGCATTAGGGGTTTGTAAGTTGTTTCAATTAAAAATAGTTCTTGATGACTTAAAATTATATGGGAAGGTCTAACGAAATTATACTATGATAAACAACCTTATTCAGCATGATCGAACTAAACATGTGAAAGTTAACAGACATTTTATGAAAGAAAATTAGACTGTGGCCTGGTATGCATCCCCTTCATCTCATCAAAGGATCAAATAGTTTATGTTTTGACAAAAGGATTGCCTTGTACAACCTTTGAAGACTTTATTAGTAAGTTGGGAATGAAACACATTCATTCACCACCTTGAGGGGGAGCAATGGTCTTTATGCACTTTTAATAAGAAATAATTATTAAATAGTTATTTGATTAATTGATTGAGTGTTTATTTATATCTTAGAATTAGTTGCATGATTGTGTATATCCCCTAATTTTTGCCAGATAATCCAGGATCCTTTCCTATGTATATTTCCTTGTAACTTATTCAAGAAATATTAAATAGAATTATTTAGCTTTTTAATAGTTTATAATCTTAAAGGTAGTTTGGAATGCAAATTAGGTGTTCGATATCATAATACTTGCACATTATTAGTAACTGGAATTTTTGTAATTTTGTATTTTATATTTAACTGAGGCAATCTCAATCATCTTATACAAAGTCTAAAACTTCCTTAATTTCAATTGATTTTTATACATCAACTAGTTATTTATAGATCCAAACTTTAAAATAAATTGCATACTACTTATATGTAAAACAAAAAACTACTAAGCCAAACAACTTTTTACTAACTATATGTTAGACCCCGAACTTTTCTTGGAAGCTAGAACTGTTAAATGAGGAATTGTTGGTGATTATTCATGCAAAGCAAAGGAGAATTCTTGAATTTGAAATGAATCAAGAAAGATGGTTTAGATACAACAAGAGTTATAAGAGAAATGTTGGAAGTTAAAAGTTGAAATATGAAATTGAAAAAAATGTTCATTGAGTATGCTTCAGTGTTTTAGCCATAACTTTTGCTCTAGTTATCCAAATCAGATGATTCTTAATTTAGATTAAACTAGAGAAATAGAGTTACAATTGTCTGATGAAATTTAGTTCTAATTCAGTCTCTAAGAAAGCCAATTTTTGGGTGAAATTTGAGCATAACATATTGTTTCAACATAAGAACAGTTTGGAACTGTTTAGGCTATAACTTTCAGATTTCTGAACCAAATTGAATGATTTGGATGTCATTAGAAAATTAAGAAAATGAGAAACATTTTTATAGAAGGAAGTGCAAGTAAATTCCTTCAATTGCATGATTAGAAAAGGTGTTGATTTTCAAAAGAAATTAAGCATGATTTAAATGAATTTTGAGGTCTTAATAGAATATTTTTGTGAAATTAATTAGAATGTTAATGGGAGTTAATTAGTATGTTAATTTGAGTAAGATCATATGGCATAGGTTGATGGAATTATTGTATTAAGGTGGTAAGTTTGCATGAGGGGCAAAATTGGAAGACCACTTAAGCCATTTAAGTTGCAAGGCTTATATGTA